>CM034542.1:14862845-14937845 GCA_020002185.1 Paraescarpia echinospica
TGGACCTCACTCACACAGGAAGCAGTTGCAGCCTATACGACCTACCAACACTCGTTCTATGTACGCTCTATCCCACTGTGGACCTCACTCACACAGGAAGCAGTTGCAGCCTATACGACCTACCAACACTCGTTCTATGTACGCTCTATCCCACTGTGGACCTCACTCACACAGGAAGCAGTTACAGCCTATACGACCTACCAACACTCGTTCTATGTACGGTCTATCCCACTGTGGACCTCACTCACACAGGAAGCAGTTGCAGCCTATACGACCTACCAACACTCGTTCTATGTACGCTCTATCCCACTGTGGACCTCACTCACACAGGAAGCAGTTGCAGCCTATACGACCTACCAACACTCGTTCTATGTACGCTCTATCCCACTGTGGACCTCACTCACACAGGAAGCAGTTACAGCCTATACGACCTACCAACACTCGTTCTATGTACGCTCTATCTCACTGTGGAACTCACTCACGCAGGAAGCAGTTACAGCCTATACGACCTACCAACACTCGTTCTATGTACGCTCTATCTCACTGTGGAACTCACTCACGCAGGAAGCAGTTACAGCCTATACGACCTACCAACACTCGTTCTATGTACGCTCTATCCCACTGAGGACCTCACTCACACAGGAAGCAGTTACAGCCTATACGACATACCAGCACTCGTTCTATGTACGCTCTATCCCACTGAGGACCTCACTCACACAGGAAGCAGTTACAGCCTATACGACATACCAGCACTCGTTCTATGTACGCTCTATCCCACTGAGGACCTCACTCACACAGGAAGCAGTTACAGCCTATACGATCTACCAACACTCGTTCTATGTACGCTCTATCCCACTGAGGACCTCACTCACACAGGAAGCAGTTACAGCCTATACGATCTACCAACACTCGTTCTATGTACGCTCTATCCCACTGTGGAACTCACTCACACAGGAAGCAGTTGCAGCCTATACGATCTACCAACACTCGTTCTATGTACGCTCTATCCCACTGAGGACCTCACTCACACAGGAAGCAGTTACAGCCTATACGATCTACCAACACTCGTTCTATGTACGCTCTATCCCACTGAGGACCTCACTCACACAGGAAGCAGTTACAGCCTATACGACCTACCAACACTCGTTCTATGTACGCTCTATCCCACTGAGGACCTCACTCACACAGGAAGCAGTTATAGCCTATACGATCTACCAACACTCGTTCTATGTACGCTCTATCCCACTGAGGACCTCACTCACACAGGAAGCAATTACACCCTATACGACCTACCAACACTCGTTCTATGTACGCTCTCTTCCACTGAGGACCTCACTCACACAGGAAGCAGTTACACCCTATACGACCTACCAACACTCGTTCTATGTATGCTCTCTTCCACTGAGGACCTCACTCACACAGGAAGCAGTTACACCCTATACGACCTACCAACACTCGCTCTATGTACGCTCTATCCCACTGTGGACCTCAGTCACACAGGAAGCAGTTACACCCTATACGACCAACCAACACTCGCTCTATGTATGCTCTATCCCACTGTGGACCTCACTCACACAGGAAGCAGTTACACCCTATACGACCAACCAACACTCGCTCTATGTACGCTCTATCCCACTGTGGACCTCACTCACTCAGGAAGCAGTTACACCCTATACGACCTACCAACACTCGCTCTATGTACGCTCTATCCCACTGTGGACCTCACTCACACAGGAAGCAGTTACACCCTATACGACCTACCAACACTCGTTCTATGTACGATCTATCCCACTGTGGACCTCATTCACACAGGAAGCAGTTACAGCCTATACGATCTACCAACACTCGTTCTATGTACACTCTATCCCACTGTGGACCTCACTCACACGGGAAGCAGTTACACCCTATACGACCTACCAGCACTCGTTCTATGTACGCTCTATCCCACTGTGGACCTCAGTCACACAGGAAGCAGTTACAGCCTATACGACCTGCCAACACTCGTTCTATGTACGCTCTATCCCACTGTGGATCTCACTGACACAGGAAGCAGTTACAGCCTATACGACCTGCCAACACTCGTTCTATGTACGCTCTATCCCACTGTGGAACCCGCTCACACAGGAAGCAGTTACACCCTATACGACCTACCAGCACTCGTTCTATGTACGCTCTATCCCACTGTGGACCTCAGTCACACAGGAAGCAGTTACAGCCTATACGACCTGCCAACACTCGTTCTATGTATGCTCTATCCCACTGTGGACCTCAGTCACACAGGAAGCAGTTACAGCCTATACGACCTGCCAACACTCGTTCTATGTACGCTCTATCCCACTGTGGACCTCAGTCTCACAGGAAGCAGTTACAGCCTATACGACATACCAGCACTCGTTCTATGTACGCTCTATCCGACTGTGGAACCCGCTCACACAGGAAGCAGTTACACCCTATACGACCTACCAGCACTCGTTCTATGTACGCTCTCTTCCACTGAGGATCTCACTCACACTGGAAGCAGTTACACCCTATACGACCTGCCAACACTCGTTCTATGTACGATCTATCCCACTGTGGACCTCACTCACACAGGAAGCAGTTACAGCCTATACGACATACCAGCACTCGTTCTATGTACGCTCTATCCCACTGTGGAACTCACTCACACAGGAAGCAGTTACAGCCTATACGACCTACCAACATTCGTTCTATGTACGCTCTATCCCACTGAGGACCTCACTCACACAGGAAGCAGTTACAGCCTATACGATCTACCAACACTCGTTCTATGTACGCTCTATCCCACTGAGGACCTCACTCACACAGGAAGCAGTTACAGCCTATACGACCTACCAACACTCGTTCTATGTACGCTCTATCCCACTGAGGACCTCACTCACACAGGAAGCAGTTACAGCCTATACGATCTACCAACACTCGTTCTATGTACGCTCTGTTCCACTGAGGACCTCACTCACACAGGAAGCAGTTACAGCCTATACGATCTACCAACACTCGTTCTATGTACGCTCTATCCCACTGTGGAACTCACTCACACAGGAAGCAGTTACAGCCTATACGACCTACCAACACTCGTTCTATGTACGCTCTATCCGACTGTGGAACCCGCTCACACAGGAAGCAGTTACACCCTGTGCGACCTACCAGCACTCGTTCTATGTACGCTCTCTTCCACTGAGGAACTCACTCACACTGGAAGCAGTTACACCCTATACGACCTGCCAACACTCGTTCTATGTACGATCTATCCCATTGTGGACCTCACTCACACAGGAAGCAGTTACAGCCTATACGACATACCAGCACTCGTTCTATGTACGCTCTATCCCACTGTGGAACTCACTCACACAGGAAGCAGTTACAGCCTATACGACCTACCAACACTCGTTCTATGTACGCTCTATCCCACTGAGGACCTCACTCACACAGGAAGCAGTTACAGCCTATACGATCTACCAACACTCGTTCTATGTACGCTCTATCCCACTGAGGACCTCACTCACACAGGAAGCAGTTACAGCCTATACGACCTACCAACACTCGTTCTATGTACGCTCTATCCCACTGTGGACCTCACTCACACAGGAAGCAGTTACAGCCTATACGATCTACCAACACTCGTTCTATGTACGCTCTATCCCACTGTGGACCTCACTCACACAGGAAGCAGTTACACCCTATACGACCTACCAACACTCGTTCTATGTACGCTCTATCCCAATGTGGACCTCACTCACACAGGAAGCAGTTACACCCTATACGACCTACCAACACTCGTTCTATGTACGCTCTATCCCACTGTGGAACTCACTAACACAGGAAGCAGTTTCACCCTATACGACCTACCAACACTCGTTCTATGTACGCTCTATCCCACTGTGGAACTCACTAACACAGGAAGCAGTTACACCCTATACGACCTACCAACACTCGTTCTATGTACGCTCTATCCCACTGTGGAACTCACTAACACAGGAAGCAGTTATATACGAGTTCTATGCGGTCTATCCCACTGTGGACCTCACTCACACAGGAGCTAGCCATACGACCTACCAACACTCGTTCTATGTACGCTCTATCCCACTGTGGACCTCACTCACACAGGAAGCAGTTACAGCCTATACGACCTACCAACACTCGTTCTATGTACGCTCTATCCCACTGTGGAACTCACTCACACAGGAAGCAGTTACAGCCTATACGACCTACCAACACTCGTTCTATGTACGCTCTATCCCACTGTGGACCTCACTCACACAGGAAGCAGTTACAGCCTATACGACCTACCAACACTCGTTCTATGTACGCTCTATCCCACTGTGAACCTCACTCACACAGGAAGCAGTTGCAGCCTATACGACCTACCAACACTCGTTCTATGTACGCTCTATCCCACTGTGGACCTCACTCACACAGGAAGCAGTTACAACCTATACGACCTACCAACACTCGTTCTATGTACGCTCTATCCCACTGTGGACCTCACTCACACAGGAAGCAGTTACAGCCTATACGACCTACCAACACTCGTTCTATGTACGCTCTATCCCACTGTGGACCTCACTCACACAGGAAGCAGTTACAGCCTATACGACCTACCAACACTCGTTCTATGTACGCTCTATCCCACTGTGGACCTCACTCACACAGGAAGCAGTTACAGCCTATACGACCTACCAACACTCGTTCTATGTACGCTCTATCCCACTGTGGACCTCACTCACGCAGGAAGCAGTTACAGCCTATACGACCTACCAACACTCATTCTATGTACGCTCTATCCCACTGTGGACCTCACTCACACAGGAAGCAGTTGCAGCGCCTACTGCAGAAAATGCCAGAACCGCTCTCCCAGTCATCCAATTATTGACAATATAGATGCCCGTTTTTGTTTTATTCATGGACTGTCTGTTTTGATTTAGTTTTAGTTATTTATTGTTTTAGCCCACAATAATGTTACAAACTGCAGAATAGTGAAATATCACTTTTTAGCAGGATACTCTTGAAGACACCACAGACACCACAACACACCCAGGTAACACACCACTGACACACCACAACACACCCGGGTAACACACCACTGACACACCACAACACACCACAGGTAACACACCATGATACACCACAGGTAGCACCCTATGATAGGTAAATGTGAATTGCCAATAAACGTGAACATTTTAAAAAGTTGGATGTTCCACGTACCTAATGTCATCCTTCTGTTCCTTTCAGTGTCTCTCTGGTCCTCTCATCACGGGCCAGCTGACCTTCTCCTCCTGTGGGGAGACTCACAAGCATCCTGACTCCCCTTCCCACCTTCACAAGCACCTCACCACCACTGCCTTCTCTTCCCTGCTACTCGTTGCCATGCAACCAGTTGCCAAGGAAGCCGTTGCCATGACAACCACGCATGGGGATGAGGAAGCACCAAGTGGAGATGCAGGGAGTCAGACTTGTGATGTTGATGAGAGTTTGCTGATGGATGTGGCATACTGCATTGCCTTCTCTAGAGCTGTCTTGTGTCGACAAACACAGGTCTGTTTTCACAGTGATGGTGACGGGTGTTTTGTGCCCTTTCACAACAGCCATTCTGATTGATTAGTCTCCTGTGTTAACTTTTTCCAGTATCCCCAAGAACCTGTGATCATCTGTTTCCCAGCAACTTTTTGTTCCTAAAACCAAACTTAACAATGGCAAATTTCCTTTTTCTGTACCTGCAGCCGAAATCATTTTATAATCTCAAACTATAGCTACCTTTCGTGAAAAACTCGAGACTTATTTATTTGAAATTGCATTCACACCCTAAACCTTCATTGGTCCCTTGCTCTAATGATGACTCTTGCTTGTCCGTGTTAACGATTTTGCCTAATGATTCTTGTATGTTGCACCTCTGAGCTCAGATTGGCGCTCCCCTACACGTATACAGTAAAACCTAACTTCTCAGTCACTTCCGTAATACAGCCACCTTGCAATTGCGGCCACCCTGAGGTAGTCCCAAATTATTTCTGTAAAATATACAAATTTAGTCCCACTAATAGTAATCATATACAGTTTTGGTTAACTATAGTATGAAGCTCGCCAATGTTATTTATATATATATATATATTCTGCACTTCAGTGTAATAGTTCACCTGCATGTTATTATGTTAGAATTGATGTGCCATCCTTATATATAGTGTAAACATGTTTAACGTGCTCAAAGTAATTTCTAAAAATTAATTGTCATAAAATTGAAAGTCTTACTGTTCAATGCAATTCATAGGGGTAATTTAAATTATTCCAAAACAATTATTTTGATATTTATTTTATTAAAAATATGTCTTTTTATTTACATTACTTATTTAAAGTGTGAACAATTCAATAACATAATTTTCTAATCATCACTTTATTTTGTACACAAAGACCCAAAATTCACGTATTAATGCTTACCAGCTGTAAGTCAGCTGCTACACCAATGTTTATATGCGAACCACCACCTGTCCCCAATGATTGACTATTTTACATCACAGGCCTTGGAGACATCTGAGATGGGAAAACTACTGAAACTTCTAGAAACCAACTTCAGCCGTCTGTTTGAAACAATGTCACCAGAACACACGAAGACTCTGGTGCAACACGCTATCAACAGGTAAATTAAGTTTACTATGACAGTTGTATTGTTATCTAACTAACTAGCACAGTGGCTAGAGCATTTGACTCTCAATCGAGAGAACCCGTATTCGAATCCTGTGCTGTGGTGTCAAACCTTGGGCAAGTTCGTTGAGTACCTGGCTATAGACAGTGGTGGTTATTTGTGTACAAATGAGCAGTCCTAAGTACTGGATGGTGCGTTATACAGGAATTTTGCAAATTAATACTAAAGGCTTATTAATTGTAGGAATGGTCTCATGAGTTTGGAAAGTATCCGAGTTTAGTTTTGGTTCAGCCCCCCCCCCCTCCCCACTAGTACCGGGTGTCAGACTTGTGATTAAATTTGCATGATCCAAAATTGCTATTGCAATGTATTTTCCCATGACTCATGGTGATGACCAAACCACACATGTAATACAGTCAAACCTCGCTTTATAGTTACCTCAGTAGTACAGCCAACTTGCAATTAAGGTCACCCTAGAACAGTCCCAAATTATTTCCGTAATAGTAAAGAATAAGAAATTAATCTCGCTAATAAGGTCACCCTGCTATTCGGGTCACTTTTGCCCTGTCCCAAGGTTGAACTTAGTAGTGGGGGTCCACTGTACTTCACATATTTTTGGATGTTGTGACAACTTTTGCGTTATTTGAACACCCAAATAGACACTTTACATATTTTCTTTGCAGTCTGTGATGCTAATGACAGGAAAAAATTTACCTTGACTGTCTTTTTGCCGTAGATCACTGGACGATGGTCACTTGTGGTCACTGGCTATGCAGGTGGTGTTAGAAAGACTGCACAGGAGAAATCTAGGTCTGGACCTTCTGGCTTTGAAAGGCTCCATGGATAGGTGAGGTCATACTTAATAGGTATACTTCTATTATATAACACTCATTGAGCAGCGGTATCGTATTTGTTCTAATAAACATTCATGCCGTAATTAGTGTACATCCCCTCCTTTTAGCAGTGTCTGATACCGTGACAGTGATCTCCAATGTCAACCCGACTGTCGAATCCATCATTGTAGTTTTATTTCTTCAAATGTGACACAAGATTCAAAGATCAGTGATGAAAACAATACCAAAAGGTCCACCTAAATGATCAGGTTTTACACGGTGTTCTGGTATGCTTTTGCTCATATGTGGATGCATAAATCGCCTGCCAGTCACATATGTTGACATTGCTGTACCCGGGAACCCCAGAAAATGGGTGTACCCCTTGTACACTTATTGCAATGCAAAATTTGACAAATTTTTGCACCTCAAATATTTGTTAAACATGATGTATGCTTAATTGAAAGAATACTGTATTTTGTATTGATAGTTTATGTTTTCTATTGTATAAACTTCTACCAAGACTTCGCTGCAGTTTACAATACAGGTTATAGATGTCTCTCTTCATTCATCCCAACATGAATTTGGTTTGTTGGTGTACAGATTTCTTATGTCTGAATACTTCAAACTTGTAATATACAGTCAGTTTAATCAATGTGTACCTACCTTTGTTAAATCATCACAAAGTTACCTTTGATAGTCACATTGGATAACTTGTGAAATAACAGCATGCTATAATATTTGACCATAGAGGTAAAAAGCGATTTTTCCATATTTACAAATGTTGGTTCTGTCATAAAAAAAATATTTAATTTGTACGAAAATGTGTCTGATTTGAGAGACCTCAGGCTATCGAGCAACATCTCACATTATATTACTTCCCATGTCACATATGGAGCTGTGTGTTTAGGTTCGCTGACGTTACAGAGTCATCCCTCCACACCCTACAAGCGCTGCTCCCTCATCTTCCCCTCGAAGACATCTCTCATGTGGCCGAGATCAGGGCCGCTCAGTTACTCACCTGTCCATCAGAGGGCTTGCTGACCATCACAGGTATGGGTGCTAATGCTGCTTTATATGCATGGTGAGGGGTGTTCATATATCGTCAAGTTATTATGTGTTATTTTGTAAAATTCAAATATTTATGAATTAGCAAAGACACTGTTTCTCATTTTACTAATGTTATGTTAAAAAATAAGTTATTTTGGTTTAGTGATGTAGCATGAAATGTTTACTGATAGTGTCACATTTCAAGGCTGTGTCACATGTCACATTGCAGGGGGTCTTGGCTTCCTGTCAGTCTACCGTGTCGCCCTTAGTCTATTGAGTGACGTGTCACCTGATGATGCCATGTCGACACACACATTGCTCAGTATTGAGACACTGCTAAGTCTGAGTAGTGACGTGTCAGCAATTCACAGGTGAGTCACTTACATTTGACAATGTCCACAAAGTCTAGTACTAGCACCTGACAATGTTTTCTAAATGTTTGCATAATCGGAAACTATTTCAAGGTTTCAATAAATCTTTGTGTTTTAGTAAATACATTAATGTCAAACATTTAAATTAATAATCTCCCAAAGTGGTTTATTTTAACAATCTCAATGAAGGGATACATACAAAATAAAACAGATGTTAAATATTTAATATGGTATTCAGATTTATTAATGTATTAGAATTTTTTTTACTTGTGTCGGTTATTGCGTAAATATAGTTTTATTTCGCCACCATCTAAAAGCCTACCTTTTAATACTGCACATCCTTAAGTTTCTTAGCAATTTCATCCATCTGTTGACGACTTTTGCTGTTTGCTCATGAGAACACTTAATCCTTTGGTTTTGTTGTGCCACTGAGCCAAGATTTTCTGAGGATATTGGTGCTAATGACATAATTTTATTATTATTAAATAAATTAATGTGATTTAATAAGTTGCATAATGTGTTGTGTGGCCATTATCACAGTTTTTCCCCTTCTCCCAGCGCGCTGTGTGACACAGAGTGGGCCGTCTTGTCGTACAACATCGAACTGATGCGACTGATACGAGCGGTCATCTCCCTTCGTCCAGCCACCCTCTCCCCCAGGGACTGGGATGTCATCCTGTGTCGTGCTGTCTCCATGGTCCAGGTCTGTCACTCTCTAATGACACTGTCTTGTGAATCTCTCATGGCACACTCTCATGACACTGTTGTGATACTGTTATGATGATCTTTCATGACGCTCTCGTGATATTCTTGTGACACTCTCATGACACTCTCTTGTGATTCTCTTGTGACACTCTCTCATGACTCTCTCTCTCGTGATACTCTTGTGACATTCTCTTGTGATTCTCTCTCATGACACTCTCTCATGATATTCTCTCATGATACTCTTGTGACACTCACTCATGACACTCTCTCGTGACACACCGAATCAGTTCGTTTGGTATTTCTTTTCACGAGTCCTTCCAAATAACCATTCCCGTGGGTGTATGCTTCCCGATTCTGAAGGGTGCCTAATCCTGCCCTGTGCACAGAGCTGATTCACAAACCAGAATGCAGCTGTACCATTCTAATCCGTGCAGCTGGATTCTCCACAACGTTACTATTAAGTCTTCACAAAGTAATGTACAGTTCCATCTGCTGCCTATTGGCTATTCCAATGCTACTGTCATCACCACGGTCAGGTTTCTCGCCAACGAAACAAATTCAGGAGACTTGCTAAGTGAGTCGTGGCTTCCTCGATATCCTTAGCTTAGCCTTAGGAGATCTCCCAATGTGACACTTACATGCAAGCCAAGGCATCTAGCAGACTAGCACGCCCTCTCATAAGTGAGGAAGGCTGCTCTAACTTCCAAAACTACATTGTTCATCAAGGGAAAACAAACAAATAAACCAGTGTATTGTAATAAGACACGTTATTTTGTTAAGTTCTTGTTAGTATCAAACTAATAATAATAATCGGATTTACATGGGTTGTATAAGTTGTGTTGTTTAGAAAACAATACTTACAAATTAAAAACACCAATAAGTGGGACCCCCGCAAAAGAAGGCTGGGATCCCAAGGACCCTTGAACACAAACAGGTAAACTCGTGCATACTGCAGAATAGACTTATGATGTTCGATTTAAATGTATAACTGATCTGACTAGGAAACATCAGACACTAAATGTTCACCTGAGATTAAAGGTTGCATTATGTGAAGATTAACGGTTGGATTATGTTCAGATTAAAGATTATATTGACTTGTCGCATGTTGTGTCACTGACAGATGTGTGAAGGCGCCGTCACCAGTTTGTTATCTGACATGGCAACAGCAACGTTTGTCACTGAAGCGTGTCATCTTGTCACCAGTATTGCCACCTGTATGCAGATGGTGGTACCACACCATCCAGATGCTTTTCCACCAGAAATCTTGACTGAGTGGACGGAGTTGTTCAGTGCCAGTATCTATAGCGTTTTGCTGCCGATGTTTAATACGCTTTCAGGTAAATTACTGTTCTTTTCATTCTGTAGTTTTCATGGAAATTGTAGCAGTTATTCCATTGTGTATTTTACACAGGCTTTGAATGGTGCACTTGGTGAAATTTAGTTATTCTTAGTTACATAGTCAAATGACAAATTATTTTAATAACCCCTCCACATTATACAGTAGCTACATGTTACATAACTAATTATTATAAACCATTTTATTTTTCTGAATATTCTGTACTAGTTTTTACTGACTGGCTTATTAGTAACAGTTATTAATCATAATGCTTAATATTTGCAATAATATTATATTGCTGCATCATTATCAACCTTTTTTCGTATTTAATACAAGCTCCTCTGAACATGATTACTTTTCCACAGGTGGTAAAACTTTTGAGTTGCCGGGTGCTGCTCAGGATGTTGTGATCAAGGCAGTCTCGTCAGCCGTGGCTCTCTGCCCACTACCGCACCTCATGAAACACCAGATGGCACTGCTTCTGGTTGCCGAAGATGACACAAACTTGCCCGATGAAATCCAGACTCTTATGAACCATTTCTGCCCCCTTCTGTTGAGTCCCACAAGAACTATACAGTTGGCAGCCTATAGCATGCTTATGAGGTGAGGTGACATTTTTTATTTAAAATTAATTAAGAAATACCCAATAAATGTAATGAGTCAGTCTAGTTAGCTTTTTTGTCAATAAAACAAAAAAAAGGGCATGCACTGATATTTTTACATATAAATGCAATTTTGTTGTTAGTATTCTTTTGGTTATAACACAAACAATCCATGCTGTTTGATCTCCTATTTTACATGAATTGAATAAACATAACGGCAAAAAGCATATGTAAATTATTTTAACTTGACACAGTAGCAGACGAAGTCATATGAACAATGATTCAACGTCTCTAGGAAGTATTCAGCCACAGTGTGTCCATTGCATGTAAAGTGTACCTCCTGATATAATGACGAGTGTGCCGAGTGCTTCCCTTCCAGTCTGATGCCGTCCCTGCCTGGGTTTGATGAGGGGAAGAGGAAGGAAGACGAGAAGGGAGAGGGGTCTAGGTATGTACCCTTTCCTCCTTGTTGCCCTACAGACCCACACTTTAACCAACCTGGTCTGTTCCTCGTGTATTAATGTATTGTTCAGTTGAAGGGTTTCAGGGCAAAGTGCACTAAACATCATTATTGAAATTTTGCCCAAACTAGGACAAAATGTTTGATTAAACACATGTTGAGCTAGGATACTATCTAATTTACACAAAAACATTTTTATCAAAACGTAATATATCCATGTCCAGCCAGTCAGCACCGCCACACATGCAGTTACGTGGAGTGACGGCATGTACCGTGTTTTGATAACAAAATCATTTAATATCACATTTTTCGTAACAAATCTGCAACAAATATTTTAGACAAGTTGCTGGAATTCTTCTTTGAAGTTGGCGTGTTCCCACAATCAAGACAGCAAGTGGGACAGTGTACAGCTTTTCCAACAAATTGGCATTTCATGATGTTACCAGCCCTGACTTGAGAGGAACAGACAAAGTTACATTGTGGAATCAGTGTGGAACCCACTGTGTCCTGGCTCGATATGTAGGCAGTCTTCTCAGGTTCAAAATAGATCGTCGTGATTCCGACAATATTACACATGGACCAGGATAATAACACAACTGTGCATGTCGTATGTAGGACCTGTGTTGTCCTTAGGACAAATATAGACATTCCAGACTTCTTGGTAGACCTGTCCACTTGTACAAAAACTAAACCTGTATGGGAAGCATTCAGCCACACTGCAATTACTGCATGAAAAGCTGCTGTCTATAGCCAGGTACACAATTATACAGCTGAGTAAACCGAATGAACATAATTGAGTTTAACTCCAATCCTCTAGAGTCTAGACTGATAGACTAATGCTCTATACCGTGGTGTGACCAAATACCCCACTGACATCCCAGCTATCCTGATTGTCTCCATCAGTATTCTTTGTTTGCCCAGGTCACCCCCGATGGCTCTGATGAATGTCTTGGACATGAGCAGTCATGCCGTTGAGCTGGTACTTCAGGAGTGTGATATCGGGGAGACAGCCATCATCACGCCATTCTCCGAGGAGCATACCTACTCCATGGCCTACCTGTTGTCATGGAAATTACTTCTCAACTTCTTCAAGTCAGCTTCATCTGAGGTTAGATGTCTGTATTTTGCAATTTCCAAATTTTCTTCACAGATGTTTAGATGTCACAACAATTCCAGACATATACTCAATTGATCACTGCAATCATTATCTTGGTTGTACCTTCTTGGCATAACCTTTGTGGGTAGCTACTTATGTGTAATTGGTGCATAATTATTTTTGCAAACCCTACACATTATGTAATTAAATTGTTTGTTGTTAGAAAATATTTAGAAGTATGAATGGTTTCACGTCACAATGGCATATTCTGTAATTACTAAAAGTGTACTACAATCTGTTTACTATAATGCACATGTTATATTGATGTTGGGGGAAAGTGCCAAATAAGCAATGTGCTTCAAATTTCTCCCATACCATTTGAATGTTATGTTAATTTATACTATGTACACATGTTTGGTGCATTATATTCAATTGGATGTACAGAATTGAATTGAAAAAAAAAACTAATTGGATACTCTATTTGAGTATGACATTTTAGACAAAGAACAATTTAATTGAGGAAGCTACTTCAATATTGAGTTGACCTTTGTTCATTCCACTAGTTGAGATCAGAGTTCGCGCAGCACCTCCAGCAGATGGGGGCAGTTGACCGTCTCCTCCTTGACCTCTTTCGTCTCCTACCACATAACCCCGAGGTGACACCCCGCAGACTCCCCGAGAGAGCGACTGACTCAAAGAACATGTTTGTCGATGAGCCGACTCTAGCCATTTCAGGTATGGGGGAGATTTTTATGTATTTATATGTAGAGTAGGATGGGGAAAAATTGTTGTCTGGGCAAAACATAGGGAATTTAATATCTGCTTCTTTCCTTTGATCTTTTGTGGGGTGGGAGCACATCAATCAGTCTGTTCATTAAAACACAATTTGAGAAACAAACATTCATACTAGTGTCTGTAACTTTATTTAACCATAAAATGATAAAACTTTGTAGCATCAGATTATTATGTTTTTATAAAATGCGGCCTTGTGTGAAGCAGCTAATACCCACATGGTGAGGCGATGAGATTACATGGTCTGCCTGCAGGTAACACGTGTGTGGATGAGTTAGCACGCCTAGCGTGTGCCGTGTACTTCCATGTGTTAGAGGACCTGCCTGCCATCATGCGGCAGTGGTGGAACAGTCAGGACAAACGTGTTGCATCCATTGTCGACAGGTGAGTTAACACACTTAAAGCAGGACGTGTGTGAGTTTTGTAAGGTTATTATGTCTTTGTTGCATACATGTCCAAATTGTGTACTGTTTTCATCTTCCTTAAAGGTAGTTTGATAGTAACTTGTTCTCATTCAGGTTGTGTTGGGTGTATCAGTGCATTCTCACAGTAAAATTTATGTTGCGTTTCTTTGGCATGTACAGATGCAGGCATTCATGCACGGACATGCACTCATACACGTGCACATGCACACTTTTTTGCACATATACATTCATACATGTACACGCACAAATATGTTTACACACACAATACATATACAAAACACACAACACACACACAACACACACACGAGGACCGCTGATGTCGGCATATACAGACATGAAGTATTGTAATCGTGCCTACACCTGACTGCATGCCTTTTTAGGTACACGTCGCACTACGTCAGCCCGCTGCTGTGTGCCCAGGAGATGCGGGCAGTGCAAGACAAAGACACAGTCCTCACCAACATGACGGTTAGTGACGGAATACTTCCTGTTCCTTGACCATCCTCTGTCCTCAGTTTGGTTTCTTCCTTTCTTCCGTCACTCCTCCTATTTCACTGCATATTCCACTCCTACTAACACTCATCTCCACTCCCCACTTGCTGCCATTTCCACTCCCTACTTGCTCACATTTCCACTCCAAGCTTACTCTCATTTCCACTCCACATTTCTCTCATCTCCACTCCATGTTTCTCTCATTTCCACTCCATGTTTCTCTCATTTCCACCCCACACTTGCTCTCATTTCCACTCCTCATTGTGTCTCATTTCCCCTAACCATGTGTTCTCAATTCCTCTCCCTTCCAGCCCAACTTGCTCCCATTTCCAGACCTGCCTACCATTCCGGATTGTCCGGAATCATTCAGGAAACACACTTAAAATTACGGTATTACGGCAAGGGATGAAAATATTACAGATTCTTTCTTTATCACAATGATCGTCAGTCACTTCGGTGCTCCTCAAATTTAGCTTCCACTATATTCAACAGGTGTCAGCATATATGTGTGGTGGCCTAGGAAAACCAGTCGGAAGTCGCCAGGCGTAATTGCCCGCAAACACGTCATAAAGTTGATTTTGCGTCATTGGGTTGATTTTAAGATTTTGCTGCGATCTTTTAGCTAACATACTTATTTATAAGTTCACCAAGTAGTTTCCTGATTACCTAAGTGAAAGTTGTACTTTTTTGTGTTTTTGTAACTGTGAAGTTCATTCTAGGTTACAGCGTTTTAGAATTAAAAGCTCACTATTTTGCGAACGCCTGAAATCTAGGACAGAAGCCCATATATGGCATACCGTTCGAAAGCTATTTACAGCACGCAGTTCCCTAGCAGCAGTGCACATGAATATGTTGGAAGAAAATTTAGTGCACAATGAAAGTTAACAGGATTTTATTTGGAAGTTGGATTGGAGTTGTTTATGTAGTTCGATTAATTATAAGTTTAGTTTGATGTTGCTGTAGTTTATATCTGTACATATTTCTTAACAGTTTAACGTGTTATCGAACCAGATTTCGTTGGAAATACAGACTATGGGACGAATTTCGTTTCGTGTTTACGATCTTCGAAAAATCAAAGATGGCTACGCCCATGGCCATGGCATGGGCATGGATGGACCGAAGTCGAACGATTTTGCTCAGTGTTTCAACGCATTGGCATTGGTGAACATTCAGTATATCGCAATTGGGGACATCCTCAATGAACTTGTGAATGACTACTATGTGACACACCCGATCGGCAATGATGACAGTGATTTGGACTTGTCTGATTCGAGCGAGGACGACTTTTGCTAACAAACAACTACAACTTTTTTACGGGTGCTCTCTTTAAATTATTGTAACTTTAATTGTTAAAAGTAACCAACATAATTTGATAGTTTGAGTGTTCCAAAGCTAAGATACATAGTTACATTTTCTTCACTACATTGGACATGGTAATAGCACTAGATATTTTGCTATAATTTTAACACTGCAGCAACATTTTATTTTGACATGAATTATGATGATTCCAGACACTACGAGTACTTTTCTATTGCAATAATGTTTGATGGGTGCCCTCTTTAAATTCTTGTAACTTTAAAAGTAGACATCAGAATTTAATAATTATTTCCGTAAGCTAAAGCTAACAAACACAGCTACATTTGCTTCACTGGATTGTATATGGTAGTAGCAGCAGATATTTTTTTATACCATCATAAAGTTTTGTTTTCTTGTGAATAATGACTCGACTTTAAAACTGATTTTTCTCCTGAACTAATTTTTGATAGGGGCCGTCTTTAAATTCTTTTAACTTTGGTTCTGGTGGGAATATTTGAATACAGTAAACTGTATTGGAATTGGAAATAGTGTTGCTTTCCATTTCTTGAATAAAAATACATATGATATTTTTGTCAATGTGACTGGTTTTCCTAGGCTGCCACACATATACGCAGCTTGTTTTTCATTCGCTGCTTCTGGTCGTAATCTGACCAATAGGAAACAGTGTTACATTAAATTCACATTTCCGGGCTCAAACAAAAAGAAGTCACGCGGCACGAAATGATGGCGGAGATTGAAATGGCACCACCACCAACCAAAAAGAAACGTGTGCTGCAAAAGTTTATAAGAACATTCTGACGGCACTCTAACCAGATATGTCTTGTGTGGACAGTGGATACAACTAGTCGCGGCACTTGTGTAGAATCTAGACCTACCTCGATTTTGCCATTATAACTTGAGTTTTGCCTAACTTTGATACCTCAGGCTCAGTGCGTTAGTTCTGTTATTCAACATTATCCCAGGCATATTTACTTTTAAGAATATTGCGTCTTAGAGCACTTTTGATGCGTAAATAGCGCCCCACTTTGCACCAACATACGCCTTTATATCGCCCTTTTACGAGCGCGATGCGGTAACGCACGAGTGCAGCGGTGCAGGCTAGCGCAAACCAGGTCGCTATTTTGGCTTCAAAAGTGCGCTAAGACACAATATTTTCGGAATATAAATATGCCTGGGGTGATGTTGAATGAAGGAACTACACAAGTGCCCTAGTCGCAACAGTGTGTAGTGTAAAGTTAGACATGTATTCAACTTGGACCTGTTGATTCTGAACTTAGAATTTGGAGACTACCATGCCCTGGCCATGCATTGTGCACTCTGATGATCGTGTTTCTCTCTTTAGTAAAGTTTACAATGTAAATCTCTGAATGGTATTTGTTATTTGCTGTTTATTACATAATCTGGCAGTAATGTGGAATTTCTGCTTGAGTCAGCAGCTGTTTTTGAAAGTTACATAAAATCAGAATTACAATGGTTAGTATTAAACACAACATTATTGAGGTTCTTTCAGTTGATTAAAGTTTGATTTGAAAACACAGTAAAACAGTTCTAGTCATTGTAAATTAGCTGTGCCAATAGTGTATAGATGCATTTACATTAGAGTTACGCTTCTTCACTTTTGATTTCAACCAATGCTGGTTATGAACATCTACCTTACCTTGTAAACTCGATGCCTCAAAACGCCACTGTTTATTAGAGACAAATATGTTTGTGTACAACTATCATCATAGTCACAGTATTAAAGTATTACTGACAGTGGGGTTCTTTTCCTGACAATATCTGACACGGTTCTGAACTATTACTGACAGCAGGCCTATATTCCTGAAAATCAGTGTAAATGGGAAGACGGATTACTGACAGGACGTTTTTGGGGTAGGCAGGTCTGCATTTCCACTCCACACTTGCTCTCATTTCCACTCCTATAAGCTCTTCATTTCCACTCGTATAAGCTATCATTTCCACTCCACACTTGCTCTCATTTCCACTCCTCACTATCTCTCATTTCCTCTCCCTTCCACCCCAATTTGCTCCCATTTCCATTCCCCAGTTGCTCTCATTTCCACTCCCCACTAGCTCTCATTTCCACTCCCCACTAGCTCTCATTTCCACTCCCCACTAGCTCTCATTTCCACTCACCACTAGCTCTCATTTCCACTCCCCACTAGCTCTCATTTCCACTCCCCACTGTAATATAATCTCTTTGATCTAGATGCGGATTTAACATAACACATCTGTCTTGTATCATCAGTGATGCTGGAGTAATGCGGCTAATGACGTAATTCACAACATCTGAATGAGCTTTTAGGATAATCACTTGGATCCACATAGTGCAGGTGTAATTATCATTGAAATTGTGTAATATAAGTAATTTAGAACTGTCATTGAAATTAAAAGTACTTGTGTTTTTATTGGGCTGAGCCCTACAGGTCATTGCCTTGTGATACACCTGA
The DNA here is from genome assembly GCA_020002185.1 of Paraescarpia echinospica. NCBI lineage: Eukaryota > Metazoa > Annelida > Polychaeta > Sabellida > Siboglinidae > Paraescarpia > Paraescarpia echinospica. The sequence continues at coordinate 14,881,424 of CM034542.1, forward strand.
TAGCTGTATTGTGATACACCTGATATCTGCATTGTGATACACCTGATATCTGTATTGTGATACACCTGATAGCTGCATTGTGATACACCTGATAGGTGCATTAGCAAAAGAAGAAGGTGTGTGTCTGATTCATATCATGCCCCTATGTTTCAACTGACCATGCTGTGACCCTGCCAGGTCAAAGTTCGTCCAGTGACACGCGAGGTCGTCGCCTTATACATGGTCGAAGAAATCACCATGGAGCTCGTGGTGACGCTGCCTGTCAATCACCCTCTCGGACCAATCAGTGTGGAGTGTGGGCGGAGAGTGGGCGTGGCCAACACACAGTGGCGCAACTGGATGTTACAGATGATTACCTTTCTTTCTCACCAGGTGTGTTGTACGTTACACAGCAGTATCAATGGGAAAACAAAAGGCAATTGTTTGGGTCTATGCACCTAATAGTGGAAACAAAAACTAACAATTTATAACTACTATTAAGAATATTACACCAGTAGCTTACTAGAAAAACCTTGTTGAAGACACAAAAATTGATATGTGTGGACAGCGCCATTTTCATAGAAAGACTGATGTCAGACTAATATCGATAATTTTACTAGAATCTTCCACATTGAGAACGCTTTCCAAGTTAACCACTACCGTAAAAATGTTTATTCTAGTTGCAAATGATTAGTTTGTGTTAACTCTTTAAGGTGCATAACACCAACAATTTGCCTGTTGTTTCTCTTTAATGTCACTCAAATCAAATTCATGTACTAGTTGTATTCGTGAAATATTTATTTAATTATCTACTAATGTAACAATGCATTGATTAAATTTAGATATTTACAGTCCTAAATATTATTAATTATTTTAATTATTTTTTAGATTTTGATGAACGTTTTAAAACTGCCCCGGAACAGTTATATTGACTGGGCGCTATATAATATATGTATTCTCGCTACAACTAATGTAGAGAGTTGTGTAGGAACCAACACTCTTTTCAATGGAATAAGCAAAAATCTGAATTGAGGAGGCATCTTTAAAATAATAGTAAAATGAATTGTGTTTGACAGGGTTCACTCGGGGCATGGAAATACATGATTTGCATGGAATGCCACTAGTTAAAAATTGTCTAAATGGCACTGAAAAGCGTGGAATTCTAAGTTTTCAGAAATAAAACGGTGGGCACCCATAACATTCAGTTCTCCATCCATGTGGTGAATCACTCCTCTCTAGACGATGCCACTGTGGGAACGAGTTTTAAAAGATCAAAACATTATAGTTGTGGTTTATAACTGATACCTTTGGTTTGTCCCACGGGTGGGTGTAAACTAATACAGGTATGTAATAATTAAATATAAAATGTATATTTTATGTAGTGGTTATTGTCAATAGTAGTCGGTGTGGGCATGGGTTTTTTAATGGAAGCAAGGAAATGGCATGGAATTGTATAGTTGGTCCAAGTGTATGAACCCTGGTTTGACGTTGTAGAATGGAAGCATCCTGGATGGTCTATTTCTGTGGAAGCGTAGTGTGGACAAGAGGTTTGAGGGTGTGGAAGACTGCATGGTGTGTTTTTCTGTCATCCATGGCACCAACTACCAGTTGCCACGGTTACAGTGTCGAACATGCAAGAAGAAGTTCCACTCTGCCTGTCTGGTGAGTCGATGCGTAATCTACATATATTTCTGGCCTGCCACAGTAAAGTGAGTATTAAGTTGCAAAATCGTGAAATACGATTTTATACAGTTTTGGTTCCACAGATTTTAAGCTTCATAATGATACCTAAATTTTTAAATATCAATAGTTTTTTATTTATTTTTTATTCCCAGTCTTAATTAAGTATACTCTAAAATAGTATCCTGCTATTCAAATAATTTTTAACCCCCTCCATCACCCTGTTCTAGAGCCCTTTTGGTTGTGTTTTTCTGTACATTATATGCACAGTTTGTTGCAACATCTAGCAGCCATTGGTGATGTCATCAGAGGAAGGGCGGCTGAGCACACGTTATCCTTCAGCACAGCAAGCGGCGGTGCAGCCTGTTGTTTCAGGCTGTACAAGCCATCTTGGAATTTAATATTTTTTGATATCATCGTGAGATTGCCAAAATCACAAAATTTATGGGACATCTAGCTAGACAGCTATTTTTGCCTCGAGTGCGGTATGGGCTAGTGTGAATGTCCCAGTTCTCTGTGGCGGCTCACAAATTATGTTGTAATTTTGCATGTGTTACAAATAATTTATGTGAAACGTACGGTGTATTACAGAAATGATTCTTACTGAAAATATTGAGTGAATTATCATTTTTTCCACGAAGTCTGTCATGCTTACGGGGATGGGATTGGTGGTCTGCGGGCAAGCATAGTAAAGCATTACATGGGGTGGGGGTCTGTGGGTAATTGGTAAATAACGATATTTTAAATGTTGGCTCGTCGAGCTGTTGATATCAGACAGATATAGCACTAATTGTTGGGCCACTTGTTGAGTAAATTTCAACACCGTTCCGATAAAAAGCTGGCTGCAGACATTAGTGAATATTTGTTTAGTTTGAATAGTCTTCAAACATTAACCGCAGTGTGGCTGAATTCTTAACAGAGAAAATTAGATGGTTTTGATTGAACAGGTCTGCCATGGAGTAAAGTGTAAAGCGCTCTGAGCAGTTCAACGGACTGGATACTGTGTTATATAAGAACTTTCCTTTCCTTTTGTTGGACTGTGTATGTGCCAGCATTATGAAGTGTAACAAGGGGGGTCTCAGGAATATCCACAAATTACGTGACATGCTTTATGGATAGCCCCAGGATTGGCATGTTTCTGCCCTCACGGTAGAAACCGTGCAGCAGAAATACTTTCGGCCCATGCAGCAGAAATACTTTCGGTCCATGCAGCAGAAATACTTTCGGCCCATGCAGCAGAAATACTTTCGGCCCATGCAACAGAAATACCTATCTCCTCTGTATAGCTATATTTACTTATTTTGAATGGAATTGAACACCATGTATTTGGTTATACATATAGTATACAACACACATGAGCCTTTCAGAAGGCAACACGTGCAACTTAGGAGAGCCTTTGGAAACCGCCAGAGGCTTTTGTCAAGGACAACCTGGAGTACAACTACTCAGTAAAGCAACATAAAAAGAATATGGTTAACAATATAAGTACAAAACAGAATAGTATGTTACAGTGCAAAGTACTGCACCATTCCAACAGAGGAATGGTACAGCCCATGTGTTGTCAGATGACAAGTCCTGGACACATGGGCACAACAAAGGATTATGTCTGGTTACTGTTCACTGTAGATCAATGACTTAGCTATATTATAAGAAATTAAGCACACGTCTGACACAATACTGGTATCGATTGTGTTTAAACCAGGGAATTTCTATGGAAAAGCAAGCACAGCAAGGCCGAGACAAAATATATATGTTATTATAAACTATTTCTGCCCAGCAGAAATATTTTCTACCATATTTCTGCCCTGGGCACGGCAGAAATATTTTCTACCATATTTCTGCCCTGGGCACGGCAGAAATATCTTTCTGCCTGACACAAAAACCTTTCTGCCTGGCAGAAAACCAACCCTGGATAAGCATCAGCATGAAAACGTTTTTGTTAGTACAATTATTGATTTTCTTCTAAAATAAGTACGTAAACGTATACAAAATATGGCTGTGGAGATATGCTGCCATCTATGGACCATTCCGTATTATTCACCAGGGGGCGATACTGTTATGTAGATGTGCCACGCAGGTGACATTTGTCATACATAACCTTTGTTTGTTTATAATTATATATTAAATTGCTTGTAGCATAAATTATATTGTGGCTGTTTATTTACTTGCAGTGTAGATGCTATATGTCTACCTGTAACATTAGTGATGTTTGTATTTGTCTACTTGCAGTATAAGTGATATTTGTGTTTTATATTTGTGTTTGTCTACTTGCAGTACAAGTGATATTTGTGTTTATATTTGTGTTTGTCTACTTGCAGTACAAGTGATATTTCTATTTTATATTTGTGTTTGTCTATTTGCAGTACAAGTGATATTTGTGTTTATATTTGTGTTTGTCTACTTGCAGTACAAGTGATATTTCTATTTTATATTTGTGTTTGTCTATTTGCAGTACAAGTGGTTCAGTACAAGTAACAAGTCAACGTGTCCTCTGTGTAGGAATCTCTTCTGAGTCATTGTTGCCAATCTGTCACTGAGAACATTCCGTTCTGGTTACATGAAAACTTGTTCAAAGGAGAGAAACTTCAGAGAAAGTTAAAAAAAAGTGTTGAAAAGTTGCAACTAATACAAAATGTTTTGTTTTGTCAACTACAGAAAGACAAGTTCTGTTGATCGAAAAATATTGTCCACGCCACTTGTTCATGTAGAAAATCAAATGTGGAATTCTTACAAAGAACTTGTATTAACTTAAATAGGGAAGTTAGTTAAAAAGCCAAGAAGTCACATTTATTGAAGATGACTGAAATGGTTCTGACGATCGATTGTGGAGGGAGCTTCAAAGGAAAATTTTTGGAAGTGCTAATTATGTTGTACGACACAACGTGAAGAGTTGTGCAGACTTGCTATGAAAATATGGTTGTACATAACTACACTTAATGACATGTAATTGAACAAAACATCTTAAATTACAATTTATTTTAAGAGTGGTTCATTGGATCAGGAAAATTGTGGGTATTTGGCGTTTTATGTGAATAAAATACGTATATACAGGTTTGATCCAGTGTTTTGTTATACATAATTTGCGTGGATGTATTGCATATAATGCATGATATGTGTAAATGTGTTGTCTATCCAATTAGACACATAATAAAGAATCGAGGGCGTCGAGTCCAACAGAAAATGAGTCGGTCTATGTTAGACCGACATCCAGGCGATGATACAAGCCATTGAAGAATGTGTGCGTGTCAACATGCTGCCCCACCAATGATAAAGAGTTGAATAAAAACATAAAAAAATGAAGTCAGCTGCCCTCCGGGAATTTTGATGGGGGCAGACTTATGATTCTGCCCCCCCCCCCAGTAAATGTGAGCGTGGATGCTTGTTTTTGTGGCGAGCGTCAATGGCTGGTGGAAGTTTAGATTTTATGAGAGGATTAAGGTGTATTTTTGGCGACGTTGAAAGGCGGGTGAAATAAGAGGGCAGGTTTTCTGCCCACAGTAGTAGGCGGCGGGGTGGCGAAAACTTATCAACATACCCCCTACCTCACTCCGTCTTCCGACGTCATTCCGACAGCGGTGTGGAACTATCTAATCAATTGTAAATAATGACCAACCCGTCAGTAATAACCCGACAGTGACATACTTTCCCTGATCAATTATGGATAAATGATTGTGATTAATTTATTGGCTAACACACTCATTCGTGAACACATTTGAAGGTTGTCATGCCCCATGCCAACGGAATATTTAAAGTAAACTATCTCTTTCACGCACGTCATCTAATTTTCAGGGTTGGTGCAACAGTTTGTAGATTGCTCAGGGCGTTTGTTCTACTTCTCATCTATATATTCGGAATTCCTTAAAGTTTACTTTTGAGATTTTCTTATCCAAATAATGTGTGGCGTAAGTACATAAGTATACACTACCGGCTGACAGGCAAAGGACTGCTATTGTACAGAATACATGCACGGTGAGAGGACGTTATCAGCACAACCTTACATTTGCACATGCAAGAATGATATTATATAATATAAAGATCCATATCAAATTCATGACGGCAACAAAGACATAAATGTAAGTACAAAACAAGATATGGCTTAGGTGAAGTTATAGATCATACAAGAATAACCGATATATTAATTACATATTAAATGTCTCCCTCTCTTTACAAGATTTCCGAGTAACTAATGCTAACCAATTACCTAATACTACAAGAAAGAATGCAATCTCATGTCGCGCACCCACATTTGCAGGGTGGGTGGGCGAACACGTAAGCAGGGCATGCTACGCGGGGCTGCAAAATCTGGGCGTCGTGGGTGATGGCGCGAAGTCGGCTATGTAGGCGGCCGAAGCGGGTGCTCATGGGTAATTACGAGTCGTGCTGATCAGCAGAACATACAATAATTAAAGATACTGCCAAGGGGCACAAATAAAAGGCTACGAGCATGTACGTACGTATTAAAAATGTTTTCTCTTATATTCCGCTTTTCGTCTTCCCACTGATCCGCTACAGGGTGGGGGAGCAGCACTTAAACTAAGCAATCTGCCCCGTCGAGGAATGCTTTCCATCTATCACGACCCTCTGCAATTCTCTCCCACTCTCGGCTGTTCATCCCTGGCTGTTCTTTCGAGATTTCTCTTCACGTAACATCTTAATCTCGGCTTTTCTCTACTGGTTTCCAAGCGCTCGCCCCCACCCCCTCTCTCTCTCTCTCTTTATCTCTCCCTCTCTATCTCAATCTGTCTATCTCTGACTTCATATGGTTCGTGTCACTGCTAGCCGCAAACAGAGTCTTGTTAGTTTAGCCCCGCCCTCAGTGTCAAACGCTTTTTGTTACACAGTTTGTTCTAATTCCAGACACTGGGTGTGATTCCTGCAGTTTCTTGGAAGTTTATGAACCCCTCGCACGGCGGTTAGACCCATAAATGTCACGTGGTTATTATCTCACACTCCTTGTAATTACAAACACTTGTTTTAAAGCGACCTATACTTTGTCCCGCTACCCGGAATCACCATTTCAATCTTTGGGTGGCAATTATTAGCAGGGAGACTAGGCAAACCGAAAAAACAATAGCACCAAAATCAAAAGAGAAATTGGAAAACAACTACAGAAAACAAAATCTTGAGACGTGCTCACTGCTCAATGACGGGCAATAAAATTATTTACCGTTCTTGGGGTAAGAACGAGCTAAGAATCAGCTGTACTTCGACCCACTTGCGGTTTTGATTGCGGACACCTTGCGGTTAGCGTTGCCAGTCTTCACAACGGCTGTGTTTACAATTTGAATCACCCTCGCGACCCAGGGTGCGTTGCGGCCACGTCAATGTCAGTAGGCTACCCCGGCATAGACCCGCTGGCATATCAATTTGTTGACACGTGGGTTTATCATTATGAGTGTTATGCAAGCGTCTTAAAGACCTTAATCCTCTTCGTGCCCACTGGCACATTGGACGGAAACAAGGGTCCTCCACCTCGTCCTGTCTGCAGCTAGCTCTGCGGCGTGAACCCGGCTTCAGTGTAGTTCTTTTAGTTCCTTTACTACAGTCTTCCTCCAGGTTTGTTTGGGTCGTCCACGTTTTCTCTTTCCTTCAGGTGTCCGTCTAAGTGCTACTTCGGAGATGCTGTCATCTTTCTGTATCAGGATATGACCGATCCATCTCAATCTTCTTGTGGCGAGTATGGTTTTCATATTGTTTTGTCTGGAAATTTTGAGTAGTTGCTTGTTTAAGCGTAATATATAGGTCTATAAATGGCTTTTTAGAATTTGCCGTGTTGTGATTAATTGCCTATATTGTAGCCCCCCGTCGTTTTGAGAATTGTAGTAATATATATTGTATAATAATTGAAGGTAATTATAGGCATATGCCTATGTCTTCCCACCTATCAGATGTTAAAGGGAATGTGTCTGTTCCGTTAGGTAATTATTGGCCAGAGGTTCGCTGAATCAGTTCAGTCGAACTTCACCCGACTTGTGGTTTGGTATGTGAACCCTTCAAAGGTATTCGCGGACAGGGACTTGTGCCTCTGCAATAAGTGTCCATTACGTGCAATAGCGGCTGTTTAGTATTTGAATATTGTGTCTATGTCTACAGTCAGCAGTCCGTGGTACGCTTGGATGGTAGAATTTAATTGTCAACAGTATACCACCCGTGTGGTTGGGGGAGTATGCGTGACTAGAAAGTTTTACTACGATCTCAACTGCTTCTTGATAGCCATATACTGGAACAAAACCATTTAGACAAAAACATGACAATGTGTACACATGTAGTTTATTGTATTTATATTCATTTAAAGCTAGATACCCATCGCTATCGACATGGTACCTAGCCGCCATCTTGATTTTGAAAATGACCGCCACGGAAATCCATAATCTAGATATATCGGCGTCTAAGCAACATAAAAAGATGTTCTTGGTGTTTAACCCAACATTTTTATGGTCAAGGAATCCATTTTTTTCATATGCAGAATCCAAGAATGAAGGTCATATTGAAATCCAAGATGGCCGCCATGGAAATTCATCCCCAAACATATCTCTCTAATCAACATGTAAACATGTTCTTTGTGTCTAAACCAACATTGTCGGGGTCAAAGAATCCATTTCTGCCACATACTATATCCTCAGATGATGGCCATTTTGAAATTCAAGATGGCTGTCCTGTATATACGCTTTACAAACATGATTTTACTGCCTCTTGAGGTAGAGGAATCCATGTGTGGTTCATATAATTTATGAATACCTATATATTCACGAATATGTCAATTCTTGTTGGTACTTGTTGCTAAGCACTATTCTCAACCATAAGATAGGTGGCAATGCTTATACTGGTAAAGAGATTACATTTCGAGTTCACGTCAACAACATGGAAATACGTCTTGAGGTTTACTGGCAATTTATGAATGGACATTTTGTTGTGCAGAAACCACAACATATGTTCTCAACGGTATCCCCAGGCCCGTGTCACGATCAAGTTAATGACTCACAAAGTAGGATGGTTGTGCTGTAAGTTTGACAAAAGATCCACAATCCTTTTAGAATTGTGTTGTGGCAGGACCAGATATATCACAGGTATAGGTGGAGTTCGAGCACACTGTTTTGTTCAAATTGCCAATTAAAAACTCAGTAAAACATTATGTGCTACACTCTGGCATATAAAACATTAAAAAATCATCATCTTTAGTGGCAACATTTAAACATCTGTATAAACCGATCGCCGAAAGTCGCGCATGCACGCTGCCACCAAATAGAAATTTAGTCATGAACAAAATTATATATATGTAATGCAAATAATATACATTGTTAAGGACACATGCAAATATGATAGAGTAGCTATGCGGACGAAACGACTGAAAAGGGCCAACTATGACAACGATCACACTCAGACTGACTGGAGTACCAAACAAAGCAATACCCATCATTGAAGATTGCTACATATATCGACCCAAATCAAGGATGATGATGTTTTGATGGACAGTTTTTATGTGATGCCCAACAATAATGTTTCCAATACATTACATCCCGGTTGGCAACTATCAAAAGAATATATATGTATGTGGTAGATATTTTGCTGACATCCTCAAGCAACGAACAAGAGAACGCAAAATACATAGCGGAACTACACAGATGCTGTTTAATATTTGCTACATTGCGTAATGTCATACGTTTCCGGTGGATAGGTAACCATCAGCACACAACATCAGATAGTAGTGGTCACAATCCAAAAAGCCACCAACAACACGGAGTACCACCAGTCGTGCACACACGAGGAGGCGGACGTCGGCATATTACTCTATGTAGCACATTGTGTTAACCAAGGATTTCCCTAAGTGGATATCCGGCAGATGCGGTTATTCTGGCCGTAGGGCAATTATTTGCTGTTGAAATAGATGAGCGTTTTGGTGTTGAAACCCGCCGCCTTTCTCCCATTGCTACACAAACCATGCATTGCCAAGAACCTGCGAAATCTGGAACATAAATGATATGCCGTGTCCTGAGTTGGTGTGACTTGATAATAATCGCCAGTTTCCTTGATCGAAGGAAGATGTCGGCGTGGCTAGCATGGACACCATTCCTCGCCGTTACAGATGTTTTCTTCGTCCTGTTATCACAACCGTAAGAATCCGACGCATGTACAGGAAATGAGATACGGAGGTTAGTCACCGTCATTTTCATTGAGACTTTACATTTAGTAGGGTGGACGAGGCAAGGAAACAGCTATTTGCCCGGGGGTCTGGTACCATTTGGAATACCCCACCAACAACACGTGCATTGCATCAGCATGTATCGCGCGTCGCGTTGCGAAATTCAGAACTGTACAGTAGTGACCCTTCTCGGCCATCATATATCACTTTAATCAGCATCCATCACACTTTGTTTAAATCGTACGATCTTTCCGACTCCTCTTTTCACTTCAACAAACAAATGAACAGCGCTGATTTGGTGATTCCTAGCTCCGTGTTGAGCAAACAGTCTTAATAAAAAATGTATTAGACCCTTTTGACCTTTGCTTTCATTTTATTTATGGTATGCATATTTATTTTATCATTAATTATTTTTTTATTTATCACAAATTTGCTCTTTGAAGAAGGTCGCCAAACAAATTCCGCGACCAGAATTAGAAAAATAACAATTATAGTGGCCTAGGACTCTGGATAAACCAATTGCTTCGATTTTCATGTAGAGCTTAGCAAATTAAGTTGTATGTTTTGTTTATGGCAATTGTGTTAAGTATAGTTAAATTGTGTTAAACTCATAACATAATATATAAGCTCGTGCACGCCAAATTGTAAACAGAATAACCGTATTCCATGAATGACACTGAGGCGTGCATCCCTAATAGCGGCCAGAAGCGTATAACTAACGAGCTAGATGTTACATTTAGCCATCGCCATCTGCTTGCCATGCCTCGAGCCGCGTCTTCTCTTAGCTTAAATTGATGCTGAAGTCTTGCCCCACTGGGAAAATAAACAGGTGGAAATATACACCTAAGCCATTAGGCGCAAGTTCGTTTTTGTTGCAATTAAGCACGGCTCAGTGTCATTGTATCCTAGGGCGTTTGCGTCTTGCAGGTCGTGTGGCATAAGACATCTGAATAAACACGATTATTTATTAACGGGTTTGTAATCGGCGGCTATGTCGCGATACGATTGATGTGGTGTCGACTGTCGGGTTTATGGGGTATTGGCAGCTTCGGTGTAAATTCGGCGTTAATGTCGGTTTTCCGCGACAGGTTGTCGATGAATGTACGACTGTATTAGGCGTATCACCTTTGATGTCTTCCGTGTGGAGGTTAGATATTTTGCTTGATGGGTTTCCCCGTGGGGGGTCGGGAGGGGGCGATACTTCACACGACTTGCAGAGAGTCAGATATCGCCATGTCGCTCAGCGGGGTGTTATAGATAGCCTATTCAAAAAGGATGGCTATTTTGTGTGCCATGACATTGTATATTTCTACAATGGTTCACTTAAAACAGTTATGTTGATAACCATTATTTTGCGTTTGGTGTGGCTACACGCCGAGGAGTTGAGTTGCCCAGTTTTGTGGAGCGCGGTGGCACAGTGATAGAGCATCGGACTGTCAATCGACAGAACTTGGGTTCGAATCCTGTGCTACCGTGTCGAACCCTGGGCAAGTTCGTTCACTCTACGATTCTCCAGTTCAATCAACTGTATGAATGAGTACCTGGCTATAGGCAGTGGTGGGTATGTGTGTGCGAATAGTATTCGCACATTAATTGCGGCGTTGCTGAATGCTTCCCATGGACGCCGAATTTGTGTTCGATTGAAGGAGTGAAGTGTAAAGAGCTTTGAGAAGTCCTAAGGCCTGGACACTGCATTACATAAGAACATTAACATTTTACATTGTATTACATCCATGATGCAAATGTATATCACCTTTTCTTTAGAGATACGATGCCCGTTCTTCAGTGATTAACATTTATTTATTTATATGTTGTTCATAATACTCGCATAAATATGTTGAAGCTGTACTGCCCTCAATAATGCGCTTATTTTTAAAGTTCAACCACCGGCAGTCATCATCGTTCGTGTGCGATATGAATGTTTATTATTCATAGGTGGACTATCGTTATGACAGGCATCAGTGGTTGACCATTACGCACTCTGAGACGTACGTGTAACATAATGTAACATAATTTTATTGCTTCTTTAAAAAAAGTTCTACCACAGGTTCTCATTAAATGTATGAGAAAGTAATATAGCAACATGAATCAATCAAGGTAAATTGTGCAATTACACAGGTATCACATATTAAGACCGGTAATCATGCATATACATTTCAGAGGGATGATGTTTGTGATTATTACCACTACTACATAGTGTGTTACGTTCACGACATATCTTCATTACAACTGCACAATTGTATTGTATTTATAACACATTTTCGTCACATTTCTGGTGGACAATGGCCTACTTTCAACATGTGAGGCAGCCTGACGCGGCCTTGATTTGACCGACTGACCTACGACTAGGTCATATAGTGTCCGAGTGGCTGACCAGTTTGGACATATCTGTTACGGTTTCTGAGGTCATATAAGGCCTCAGCACACTGTAAGTTTTCCCATTGGCGACCATGTTAAAATTTTGTCTGATTATAAGAAAACGTGACCTACAAACTTTCTTCTCACCTGATGTTATTATCATCTCATTGACATGCTGGTCCAGTTTAGTCAAAATATAATATTTCTAGCTCTCGTAAAATGCCTGTATGTGACACCCGTCAATATTTAATTATTTTAACTGTAACCAAACAGTAAGTCCAATTGTGTCATGACTCGATAAGACGGCTGGAATTGGCTCGTGTGTGTTGATCACTTGTGTTATTTTAAAATTGTTAAATTGAATGTTGTACCTTTTTGTATTCCACAAACCACGAGCTTTAAAATGATACCTCATTTGTTGAAATGTCTTCAGTAGTTTTTGATTTATTGCTAAAATTGAAGCAAACTTAAAAAAAAGTTATATTTTGAGAAACAAGGATATTTTGACACGTGTTGTTTGTTGTCTTTTAATATATGGCTTCATAAATGCATGTGTTTTTTATTAGTTTTGAATTGTTTGTCAACGAAAATAAACTGGACATTGAATAATGAGACTATAAGTTATGCATTTCTGCCAAAATCACAAAAATGATGGGATATGACGTAGCAGCTATTTTTGCCTTGTGTGCAGAATACGCCTGTGCGACTTAGTACCGGGTTCGCTGTGGCGAGCCACACATATTTTGACAACTAGCTCAATTTTAGATAGAACATTTCTTAAATGGATCGTAGTTGCGTTTTAGTCGTATTTGAGATTTTAGTTAGATTCGATTATTTTAATTACCTTTATCAGTTAAATTAAATTAATATCACACATTATCTGGCCAATTAAAGTAAATTAACCTCTCTGTTTTATCAATTACATTAACAATTATCTTCAATTAAATTAAAATAACAAATAACTTGAATTAAATTAACAATTACAGTAATTTTAATAGGAGATACAAATTACCCACTATCTCCTAGGAGGCTGACTGGTGCCCCATCTACAACATGGCTAGCAAGCTAATGAAAAATAATTACATTTGTATAAATTTCTCTAAAACTTGAAATAACATTTCGAGAATTTAAGTTTTTCACATTTGTTCATTGGATTTTGTCATGTGAGATTATGTCCAAAAAACTCCAGACTCCAGGTACATTTTGCATGTTCTTGGATTTGTTCTAAAAGCCATACAACAAAATCAGATATGTACTGGTACATAATCTCAATGACTCTGTCACGTTCATAGTTCACCCAGCTCAGTCACTGACAGACACTGGCTGGACAACGAGTCTGTTCAAACAATGGTAATTTTTCTTTGATATTGGTTGGCTCACTGGATGTATCTATTATAAAAACCAAAGCTAATTCTAAATACTGACACAATCCAGTGAAAAGTGCCACAAGAATGCTTACTTACTTACTTACTTAGTCGGACAGTCCCTTAACCGACTTGGTCGTCGGGGGACACAAGAATGCGTAAAACCCAATAAAACAAAGTTAATTAAAAGTTAATTGTGCTTAGTTAACTTGAATTAATCCCTTCCAGAAAAGTTAATTAATTAAACTTAAATAGTTGTTGCTTTAAGAAGGTTAATAAAATTTATTTAATTGAGTTAATTGAATTAACAAATTACCAACTGAATTTAATCAGCGTGCAAATCGCATGTACACCCGCTAGTCACGTCGCGACTAGACTTCGGAAACGCGGCCCTGTACGGCGTTACCGGAACCTTGTTGCACCGACTAGGGATGGTTCAGCGATCAGCTGCGCGGGTCGTCCTCTGCTTACGCCAACGTGACCAATACAGCATTACGGCGGCCGTACGAAAGCTGCATTGGCTACCTGTGGCGCAGCGAATTCAATTTAAACTGTTGACCTTGATGCACGGCGCTGTGCATGCTAACACTCCACAATACCTTGCTGACCATATATCTGCATATATTCCCTGTCGCACTCTTCGCTCGGCCGACCAGTCTCTCGTGGTTGTTCCTAGAGTTAACTTGAAACGATACGACCGACGCGCATTTTCATGTGCAGGCCCCAATCTCTGGAACTCTCTTCTACTAGAGCTAAGAAGCCAACGTGATTCTGGACGTTTTCCTGAGGAGAAACCTTTCTCTTCAATCAGGCTTTTTCGTAATTTATTGTCTTTTTAAATACATACATATAAATTTTATTGTTATATATGCCCTATATAATAATCCAAATGTGTAATTTTTATTGTATTAGCATATGTAACACATGCATTGTAATATTATATCTTACACCATAAACACCCCTGAATCTACTTTGTATAGATACGTGGTGTCTAAATACATTTGATTTTAGTCGATTTGATTTAATCCAAACCTGCTCTTGAAAAACGGAAGGTTCTCTTTAGGTTCGAATTGTGTTTGTTCGTAGTACACTTGTCTAATTGCCACCGCAGAATATTAAGCTAGGCTATCCTTAAATATATCACAAATCGTCATAAATTGTTTTCACAAAGGGATATTCGCTCTTTTCAATCACTGCAACATCTAAAATATTTGCAATTACTTTCTGTCCGATATCGTACTATGTTTAAAATGCGTATTATCTATAATCTGCAATTTCTTACAAGCAACCGGCATATTTACATTCTTTGCTCATTCCTACAATAAAGCGCAACTTCAATTACTACTAATGACGTCACTGATCACGTGGCTTTGATTGTTTAATTCTCGTTACTTATCGACATTTCGCTTTTGCATCTGTGAATATTGTCCCCTTTTAATTCTACCAAAACATGAGAAAACTGTTCGAACCGTTGGATGGAGAAATCCACTTTGTGTTTTGAAAAAAATTTCCGGGGCAATTCCGGCGATTATTGTGACGTCACGACAACGGGACTATTTAACGATGGCGCTAATCGTTGTGTTAACCGAGAAGGTGTAGGAAGTCTCATTTTATCAAGTTGTGGAACAAAAAAATAACAATACTGAACGTTGTGGGCTGTCAGCGTGCGTGTCCCAGCGTTGTGGCTAACTGTATGAACGGCTATCATTCGTTGTTTTCTCCGGTATTTCACTATTTGTCTCGTTCTGTGTCCGAACAAGATGCTTTGGGCATGTTTCCCGTACGCCAAGACTCGAGAGGACCTTGTTAGCCACGTATTCACGTAAGAGGTATTTACTGTGCAGCGGGAGAGAAGAAGATAACTGCAGAGGTGGAGAGATTATACGAGAAATGTCACTTCTAATGTTGACAGCAAAACGGTATGGTAGGACGTGGGCAGCGAGAGGTCATCTCGACAGGGATATGTCAACCCGTCAACGAGAGGTCAACCTGACAGAGAGAAGTCACCCTGACAGCGAGAGGTCAACCCGACAACGAGAGGTCAACCTGACAGCACGAGGTCAACCTGACAGCGAGAGGTCAACCCGACAGCGAGAGGTCAACCTGACAGCGAGAAGATAACCCGACAGCGAGAGGTCAGCCTAACAGCGAGAGGCCAACGTGACAGCGAGAAGATAACCCGACAGCGAGAGGTCAGCCTAACAGCGAGAGGCCAACCTGACAGCGAGATGTCAACCTGACTGCGAGAGGACAACCTGACAGCGAGAGGCCAACCTGACAGCGAGATGTCAACCTGACTGCGAGAGGACAACCTGACAGCGAGAGGCCAACCTGACATCGAGAGGCTAACCTGACAGCGAGAGGCTAACCTGACAGCGAGAGGCCAACCTGACATCGAGAGGCTAACCTGACAGCGAGAGGCCAACCTGACATCGAGAGGCTAACCTGACAGCGAGAGGCCAACCTGACATCGAGAGGCTAACCTGACAGCGAGAGGTCGACCTGACATCGAGAGGCTAACCTGACAGCGAGAGGCCGACCTGACAGCGAGAGGTCGACCTGACAGCGAGAGGTCGACCTGACTGCGAGAGGACAACCTGACATCGAGAGGCCAACCTGACATCGAGAGGCCAACCTGACAGCGAGAGGCCAACCTGACATCGAGAGGCCAACCTGACATCGAGAGGCCAACCTGACAGCGAGAGGTCGACCTGACAGCGAGAGGTCGACCTGACAGCGAGAGATCGACCTGACAGCGAGAGGCCAACCAGACAGCGAGAGGCCAACCTGACAGCGAGAGGCCAACCTGACAGCGAGAGGACAACCTGACAGCGAGAGGCCAACCTGACATCGAGAGGTCGACCTGACAGCGAGTTGTCACAGCTATTGTAATTACTCTTGTGCGAGGGGTGCAGCGGGCAAAAAACTGACACGTTAAAAGTTACAACCTACATTCTTTTTCAATCCAAAATACTTCGTAGCGTCGTAGTTGATTGGATGGTGCCGCAATTGGGGCGTGGTTCATATTCACGTTTGTATTGGATGGATCGAGCTATGTTCATAACGATGTCACAATAGGCCAACGATGACAAAACGATATCGGATGGTATATCGGAGACCGGGGCTGGTTGAATTTTGTTTTATAAACGTACAATTACATAGCCCAGTGTTATCAAATTAATTCTTAGCAACACATTCCACTGAATACGGGATCTAGGACAAAGTTTAAATTTACCTGGCGGAATTTTGTGGAGTGGCGATATTTATCAAATCTTTTTTTATTGAAACGATCCATACTGGCAAGTACCTTATTTGTAACATAATCCACCCAACGTTTTTAAGTTTGTTAACCCGCTCGACCGTTTAGCAAGAACATTTGTGGTACCAAAATATAGGGAAATATGTCTGCTTTTAATTTATGCCTGTTATCCGTCAGCAATTATCCTGAAACATATTTAGTTTCATGAAAGATGGGCCCACCGGATTTCTGGGCACAACTGTCTGTCAGCCAATAGGTAATCCCATTTTCCCGAACAAAAACCGTATCTTTGGCCCGGATTTGTACCAATTAATGGCGTCCACTCAATGCCGACGTAGACTCATTTCGGAAAGTGATCGCGCACCCTGCGTTATTCTATTCGTGCGTTTGTATGCAGGCCTGCACACTTCGTGTGGCGTATCTTACACGTCTTGCGGTTTTGCTCAAAACTTATCTAACGGAGCTGCAATCGGGTGTTATCGAAGCAACAAGATTCCGTGTCCATGTAGCGACGCGCCATCTTAGGCGATCAAAGCAAATGTCGTCTGCTTCGGATCTGCTTGGCGGGAAAGCTAAGTGATGCCAAATTTGATCGACACCGCATGATATTGCTTAGCTATAACATCATCCATATTGGTCGGTCGGATATTGTGCAAAATATGTTAACATGAACTGGTATCGCAACGTTTATTGGTTACTTGCGAAATTATGAAAGCGTTGTTAATCATTTAATGCGATTAATCTAATATTAATCTAATCGTAAACAGAGGATCTTGTTAGATTTGTGTACGCAATGTTGCTTCAAGCATCATGGGGCAATGTTGCAACAGCGAAGCATGTGCCCCTATCCATATAAAACATGAAAGCAGGTATGGCGTGTACTGCCGACGGGGGACTAAATGCAACATTTAATGTAAAGGGTGAACAACAACACCTTCGTTGCATCGCTATTACAATAGTCAATGAAGACAATTCTTAAATATATAATTTGCGTAGGTGGATATATGTAATAATGACACCCGTACGAATGCACGCACGCACGCACGCAAGCACGCACACCACGCAGATGCACGCGCATAAGCACACACACACGCACACACACACGCACACACACGCACACACACACACCACACACACGCACACACACGCACACCACACACACGCACACACGCACACACGCACACACACATACACATATGTATATGCATTGTCCGTTGAGACTAAAACGAACGCTTTGTTGCTACGTCCAGTCGTGCCTTACCTTGACCTATCGGCCGAGTCGCTGACGGTCAAACAAAACAGCAAAACCCGACAGCAAAACCCGTTAACAATAATTATTCACTTAATGACACCGTATCGGTTTACACCAAATGTGACGTTGTTTTGGGGGCAATACTTAGTTTGGCGTTAATTCCGACCGCTATTGGCATGCGCATCTCACTGGCCAACTACAGCGGCGTCTTTCATGTTTTTGTTTTGCCCAAGAGCATCATGAGATTAGCCAGGTATCAAGTTGTAGCCAGCTCAACATGAATACGACCTTGTCTTTTGTCTCACCGTATATACATAGGACCATCGACAGGGTAGCGATGCGAACAGTGTGTCAGAATGTACTGAAAAATAATCGACATTCCACGAAAATGTCCAACAAGGTTGTACCGACACGCGTGGGTGGTTTTGTCGACACGCGCGGACGCGTTTCAAGTATTTCTTGCTTTGCGGATTAGTGTTCATACATACGACTTTGTTTATCGATAGCTGAGGAGAATTCGCTTCGAGTAACCCCGACTCTATCTAGACGTCCTTCCATGACGTTTGTTTTCCATTGTAATCGAAGTCGTTGTTTGAAAGTCAATTAAACTATATACGTACGTAATATGTAATGTAGGTTGCAATTAATTAATTTTTTTCTTCAAAATTCATTTTTTCTTAGAGATGATTTGATTATGTATGTCACACATCGAACAACTACTTGCTTACAGTAACAATATGTTTAATAGGAAATTATTTATGTATTCTAAAATTCTGACTACATTGAATGGTTGATAGTAAATCAAAATTAATGGTGTCAACGTCATCCGTGATATATGACGCGACTCGTATGGGTGTTGTAACATTTCATTTTTGGAAAATGTAATTAGTTAATCTTCGACCCTTAGGAAAAAACGTAACGCCTTTATTTTTTTCGAAATACCATGTACCGTTGGTTAATGGTTTTGTAACGGTTTCATTGTTCATACCGGATGTTAGACGGACGTAAATCGATATTGTTAACGACATTACGCCTGGTTCTGGGCCACGCGAATAGTCAACTGATCAGTCGAGTACGTTATACGTAATTTGCTTTGCGAATTATGTCACAAGAAACGTGATTTACGCATACCCAGGGGGACCGCCATATGTATGCGTGTGTATGTGTAGAGCCATCCGATGGATTAACATTGGTAATAATAATGGTGTTACAGTTTGCTACCACGCCAGTTCAAGTTCCAGACACGAAACCCGACTATTGAGTAATCAGCCGCAATTTACCTCATACAAACTATGCATTTTCCTTGTCACTGTAATCAAGAAGTTGTCTGTGATTCGATAATATCTCATAATGTGTGGAATGCTGTGGATATTCATTTTCAACTGTGCTCACGACGTGCTATTTTCTTGGAATTTGTGCGAATTCCTGAAATGTCCGCAAGTGGATGGCATGAGCGGAGGCAGCGGGCGGTGACTCCGATGTCATCTACAGACACTAAACAGTGTAAGCTGTACAAATAAAACATTCCCGATTCCGAGACCAGGGTAAACCGAACCAACGTAAATGTGAAACCCGGCGTGTAGTTGGTGTTGGACAACATTGGTCTGGTGGCGTTTTTGTTGAAAGATGTAATGTGTCTCCTTTCTCTCTCGTTTACTATAATCCTTTGTCCGTCCGTCTGTCGTATGTTTATGTGCGTGTGTGTGTGTGTGCGTGCGTGCGTGCGTGCGTGCGTGCATGTGAGCGTGTGAACGTGCATATATAATATGGCATATATAATATGTACGTATGTATGTATGTATGTATGTATATATGTATGTATGTGTGTGTGTGTGTGTGTGTGTGTGTGTGTGTGTGTGTGTGTGTGTGTGTGTGTGTGTGTGTGTGTGTGTGTGTGTGTGTGTGTGTGTGTGTGTGTGTGTGTGTGTGTGTGTGTGTGTGTGTGTGTGTGTGTGCATACATGCATGTATGTATGTACGCGCGTACATACACTTTCGACTCGGTGCAAACTCAAGCAATACTGACCTCCATTCAAGAACAGGAGATAGGAGACGTGTACATCGAACTCCTGAAAGACATATACACCAACAGCTCGGTGACAGTCCACCTGGACAAAAAGAGCAACAAGACCAACATCAAGAAAGAAGTACGACAGGGTGACACCATATCGCCCAAGCTGTTTACAGCAACACTCGAAAGCATATTCTGAAGACAGACCTGGGAAACCAGAGGTTTGAGGATGGACGGAGACGACGACATACTCATATGCGCTGCTACACCACAAGAACTACAAAACATGGTGCGGGAGCTAGCTGATCAAAGTGAAACACAACGTCTGAAGATGAACATCTCGAAAACAAAAGTGATGTTACAAAATTACACACCAACACCACGCAGATAGAGAACGTTGAAAGCTACGTCTATCTGGGACAGCGATACAGTATCAGAGATAAAAAAAACTAAGACAAGGAGATTCAAAGAAGAATCACCGCCGGCTGGACAGCATTCGCCAAACACCGCAACATCTTCAAGGGTAACTTTGGAAACTGCTTGAAGAGACAAGTCTTCAACTCACGCGTACTTCTAGCGATAACATACTGCGTAGAAACATGGGCACTCACCATCCAGGCAAAGAACAAGCTAGCAGCCGCACAATCAAAGATTGAAAGAAGTATGTTAAACATCACACATTTCGGGAGAGAAAAACAAACATCTGGGTAAGACAGGAGACATAGACATGATGGAACAATTCAGAAGACAGAAGTGGACCTGGGCATGGCACATCAGCAGACTACGAAATAACCGATGGACATCGTGTATCACTACATGGAGACCTTACGAAGGGAAACGATCTAGAGGAAGACCGGCGAGACGGTGGAGAGACGAACTAGACGAGTACCGGAAGGGCACCATCTTGCAGAGGCTAGCGCAAGACAGGCAAATTTGGAAACAGGGACACTATATATACGGCTGCACAATGATGATGATGATGACGTGCGTACGTACACGCGTGCGTGCGTGCGTGAGTGCGTGCGTATGTATGCATGTATGTATGTGTGTGCATGTGCGCATGTGCGTATGTGCGTATCTATGTATGTATTTATGTGTCTACGTCACTATTTATTTTTAATCAATTCACTAAGGTCCACCGACAGTTATATATTGTGTTAAGTTTGTACAAGCCGAGAAAACAAAACAAATGTAATTATCGACAGCGACAGCCCCCCTGATTCCTTCCTCCCCGGCAATATTGTACCGGAACGAATCAGCCGGGGGCAATATTATACTATTATAAAACTGCCCCCGGGGGCAATAATATACTGGTTTTATATTGTCCCCTCCAGTATAAAACAGCCCCCCATGTTTAACAGTATATGATGATTGGCGACTAATTATGATATAAGCACATGATGTATGCACATGGTCTAATTGTGCAATAAAATATGAATAATATGAATAATGATTTGGGGAACTGAAGTCGATATCTTTGCATTGGCAACCATGTTGAAGGCAACAGTGTAAGTGTTCAGCCAGTGTGGCCTGTCGCAATAGTGGCTACCATACAAGTGACGAGAGCCATCCAGACGAAGTGATTCTGATCCAGAACCTCCATTATGAACCAGCCATACTACCAGCCATGCTGTGAACTTTGTGAACAAATTAAAAAATGTATGCATATACGTGTTGTACGTATGTGTGATACTATGAATACCAATACATTCCAATGATGTGAATATTTCAATGGTAAATATATGTATACATATATTATGTTGAATACATTATTGTTTAACTGCCATGAATTGATAAAAAGTAAAATTAACACATGTAATTTAGCATGGGATTTATAGGGGGCAATCTTATATTGGGGCGGCAGCATTATACCGGTATAAGATTGCCCTTCCGGCAGTTTTATACCGGTATGGTATTGCCGGGGGGGGGGGGGGGCAAAATTATACTGGGGGCAATAGTAGGCTATACTTTTACACCGGGAGGCATCCTTTAACATGGTACACACCGAACCAGACAGAGACACCAGGACCCACCAAACTCACCCTACCGTACCTAACCCGTCTGAAGGTCCACGCCCAGACAACGATTGGCTTTCTGGCGAATTCTTCCGATGTGAAAGACGGCGAAATTGCATGTTTGGATATAATTAGATGGCTCTTTGAAGTCTGCGCGACTACGCGTTGTTTATCTCTGCAGAAGAAATTTGAACTTGGAGCTGGGTGGATTCGTTAACGCCAACTGCTGTGTCAGTACAGTTGCGGATAGGATAACGTGTCTCGCGCGGAATCGCACACATGCATGCGTCTGTAGCGAAGATTCTCACGGCTTTGATTGGGTATCGAATTCGCGAATCTTAGGCAATGTATATCTCTCCACGATAAGAAACGACATCACTGCAGGAATGTGTTAACGCAAACATAGAGCCTAATGTGACGTTGTGAGTTACTTCATTTATGTTTAAAGGGAATACTTTTGGGGCTTATACGCTTGAAACAGACAATGCTAACAAACTAGTTGCGAATATAAAATAAAGAGTTCTCAAAGTGAAGATTGTAGGTAAAGATCCAGATGGCTGGCAGATTGTGGCACGCCCCCAAAGCTTGCCCAGTAAGCGCACAGTTCTTCTTTTACACATGATGTGACGTGTAAAAGTTCTGTTTATGCTCGAAAAGGTGACGACTGCGCATACATATATATATATTATATATATATATATATATAGTGGATCTATAACATTATGAGCTGTGTATGTATGTATGTGTGTACGTATGTACGAATGTACGTATGTACGTATTTATGTATGTGTGTGTATGTATGTATGTATGTTTGTACGCATGCATGCATGTATGTACGTACGTTTGTATGTATATATATATATATATATATATATGTATCTATGCATGTATTTATGTATCTACGTATGTATTTTTATGACTCTCTTTGAGTCTCTGTATATCTCTCTGTATGTCTTTGTGTATCTGTGTGTGCGTATGTATGTACGCCTACATGTACGTTTGTATGGTTTTATGTCTGTATTTATATATATATATATATCATATATATAATTATATACAGGTGTATACCCTATATTGGTTTCGCGTACTCTCGTACTCCCTTCAATTCCGAAGCCGAGTTACACTTTTATGTACATGAACAACTGTCACAACACAATGCCATACAGTGCAGTTTTTTCATCTTTCAGACACATAATACTTTTGTTCCCCTGTAATAAAGTCAAATCTATTTGGAACAAGGCAATAGTTTCATTCCTAAACGTGTATATGTAAACGTATTATACCGTTGTTGTGCCAGCTGGTTTAGGGCCAACATAGACACACATAGGCAATACTGTCTATTTTATAAATAAAGGTAGGTACATACCAACTTTTTTAACAACATAGGCGAGTACACCAAGTCTATAATTATTTTTCCGTCCTATTTTTAGAGGTTTTTGTCCTTTGCGATTTGTATCTGCGCCGCCCATGTCGCTACTTCCGGTACGAACCGACGCGATTGTACATATTCGCAATGGAGATGCCAGACCGGCGCGACGACAGAGTTGTGCCCGTCGTATCTTCCTGTATCTTAGATTTACACCTGACAAATTCAATTGTTACGCAGAAGATGTGAGGGGAGGGTGTGACAAAGCAGTGAGTCACACGACATGATGTCCGGAAGACATTCCCGACATCTCCTGTTACCATCTGTTGTCTTGATCTGACCGCAAGATCTAGAGCTTGCGAATTCTCTTTCAAAAATTCCCATTCGGCCGTCATTCTAATCGAGTGTTTCCTGGTAATTTAGATCAGTCGTTTGTCCGGCGTCCAGAAGAAATACTACCTTTGTAGTATCATTAGGTATAGTGCCTTCCTTGATAATAACTTAGGCGAATATATGTTAATATCTCTATGCTGTTTACACGTCATGTATTCTGATAATATATATATATATACATCTTGGCATAGCAGTAGCATTGGAATAGAAAAGGAAAATAACTGATGACAAACTGTTGCTATGGTTCATAAACATGGTGAGACGAATTGCAGGAGTGTGTGGGTTTTTGGGTGTGCGTGCGTGCTTGCGTGCGTGCATGTGCGTGCGTGCATGTGTGTGCGTGCGTATATTATTCCACTGTGTTATATTTCTAATGTATAATACTATATACTATATTGTGTATTTGTATATTTGAATGACTATTATATTGCTCTACTAACATTGAATTGTAAGAATTATAATTATTATTATTATACTACTATATGTTATTACGCCTGTTGTTCATTCATGCCACAGGTGGAGTTGTTACACTCAAACATACGTAAATAAACATTGTTTTAAATTATAGATTGAAATTGTTTTATTTACCTAATGCATTGCTGAAGTACAGTGTATTATCTCGTGCATAGCAATGTAGTTTATATTAGCTTTATAGTGTACGTAGTTTACAATTTATGCACGTGTTTTTATTATAGTAGGCATAATAATGCAAAACTTAGTTTTTCACGACTAGTTGTTATGCCATTGAGAGTCTTACATTATGGCCCACAGTGGATCGATAGGTAAAATCATTGCGTTTGCTAACGCATTAACCAACACGTTATCTGAAAAAAGTATTTACAGTTTTATACGACTGCACACACCCACAGGCCAAAACGAGATCTAACGGTATGCTTTCCACAAGTTATAAATTCATTGTGAGAAACACATGATAGGTGGCATAGCTTTTGCAAACCATTATGCCACTCTCGTGTCATAGTGGCCACAGTTAAAAATACTAATAATACGTTATTTTTGCGACTAAGTCCTTGAAAACCAAACATAACGGTCCATCAATACAAAACGGTTGGTCAGTCTCGAAATCAATAAGCAGTATTAAAGTATTCCACAGATGTCAACATATGGATTCGCCAGGGAGGTAAGGTAGATACGCAACGTTACAAGGTAAGTTGAATCACAAACACGTATTATAATGGCGGACATCAATGCTGATGAAGCAATTTGGTCTCGACATTCGCACACCGTATACATCATTGAATCACATTGAAGCCACCAAATGTACTCAACACATAACAACATTTGTTTTACAGGAGGGTCATTATGATCGATATATATAGTAAATAGAACCCATGATCCATATACCACGTGGTTCATATACAATATCGCATCGAACCAATAATGCTATCAATGCCGCTCCCGAATATAACGGTCCGCAGATTCATAATTCTGATAGTTGTGCGTCAATTGACCAATACCTTTCCCACATATACAGTTTACGTTTGGAGTTAGACACGAATAAAATAAGAAAATTTCAGTATCCCACCACAAAGGATATATATTTTAAAACATTCACCGTTCCCCTATAAAGCATTAACCATGTGATTCCAACGATACTTTCTCCGTAAAATATGCACCATCATCTTTATGATATAAAGTTTCAACACGACGAAATAAAATTATTGTAACTAGAACCACAAAAACACACTCGCAACGCCGCTACCCCAAGGCTTAATAATTGATGTACAGGCCCACTCTACATACAATCACTTGTACACATATATGTATGCTGCGATGCACATTTGCGAATAATAAAAATTTTGCTCGTCAATCAGAACACTGATGTGTATAATATTTAGCACGCCAATGAGACCAGTTGCAGGCCTTGAACCACGCCCCATGAACTGTGTCCGTAGTCTTCAGCGTCAGTCACTCCGCAAGCTCAGTCTCCCGAAGACCTCCGCATCAACCACACGGTCCACTAGACCTCCTTACCACCCACTCCGTGTTTATCTAACCACGAGCTTTTTAGCGACGACAGCGAAGTCCGTGAAAACGACGCCATTTCAAGCGAGGGAACGCCACAAGTGTACAACGAGCCGAGTCGGCGGTCACTGCGAACTTTCAACGAGTCGTTTGTGCTTTGCCGGAGCCACCTGTCGGTACTGTTGCATTCGCTCGGAACCGTCTGTAAATCGGTAAGTGATCTGTCTCGAGACAGCGCAACGACCACGGCGCTATTGTTCTTGAACGGCGCTATACGAATTACCGTGGGAAAGGCGTCTGTCATAAGTAGAACGACATTGTTCGCGAGCGGTTTACGTGGAAGACGGATTTACTGCCATAAAATTATTATTTCTGTCGTCGCTCTACAGCGTGCGTATTGCTGTATTATTTCTTAGGCGGAACTATAAGGGACAGTGCCATTATTAACCTAGATACAGTAGTGATGCAGTTCTTGTGTTATTAATTCTAGCAACCTTTCAAGGGTTGTTCTATAAAAAAAAGTAAAAATATCGCTCCGACGTTGTATTTGATTAGATTAGCCGTAGAGGGTTACACTGATATACGGACACATGACGCATTATAATGTACTGCCCCGCCGACTTCAGTGAGCTCATAAAAGCATACTACGACAGTTTTTATGTGGCCTATTAATAGACTGTCATAAAAATGCGCTAATCTTGTAATAGCTGATATGCGCGCCACTTCAAAGATCGCATAGTAGAGAGCGTCCGACATTCGATCACAACACTTGGTTATAATGTGAATCACAGGCGAGAGCTGATACCGTTCAGGTATGCCCTGCGTCATTTCAATGCAACTACGCGCTATCCCCTGCCTTCGTAATTTCTGACCATCTAGACACGACACTTTTACAATGTGTCTTATATTGACGAATATATGTTCGCTTATATTACGCACGTACATCTCGTGTGTGGATGGTTAGGAATAAATGGTGAGATGTTCCCGTCTGCCGAGAGAAGACGACACGTGAAGTGCATTGCAATAAGGGGCCGGATGTGATCGGATGTCCGGCCTCGACAATGCCACAAAGCGTTTATTTAAACCTCCGCATCTTCAGACAATCTACACAATGAACGGAAAACCCACCGTAATCAGCCCTATAACATACGCATACTAAGTATTCAAACAAGTGTATTTGATACTACAGAGGTCCGTAACTTTTTAGATCTTTCCCGTATCCTACTGAGAATTCGCTTTTTACAGCGGCTTCTGTTTGGTGATACTATAGCCACAGATCCGTTTTACGACAGTTGAGAAAACTATTCTCACGACCATTGTCTTAATGAAACACAAACGTGCAAATTACATATGAGCATTAGGGAAGCGTTGCGTATTACAATTACACCCCTGTTCTATATGTATAATAATAGCAACGTTATGTTTAATGTACGGAATAATGCGGCACACGGATTATAATTGTCTATAATTATGTGTGTGTCAGAATCCACAACATTCCGAATTTATCAGTAGGCCTACTTGATAGATAACATCACTACGATTTTACGTAATAGTAAACGTTAAAAGCCAGTTTCAGAAAACTATTTTTTTGTTAGAAAGTGGATACTGCTTCCCATAGATTCGTTGTTACACACATGAAACCTTCCGTAGGAGAACACGCGACGACCATCTATTATTGTGACGTTAATCACCAGGCTAAATGCGCGGTCCTTGGAATACTAGAACATACAATGATTTTTCTTCTGTCTTCTTCTTCTTCTTTTCCTATTGTTCCATACACGATGAGATTTCGTTAGCAGTTGTTCTATTCTGCCGTGAGTCCAACTGACATGGTCTTCTCTCGCCCCCCTCCCTCTATCTCCTATCTCTCTTTCTCTTTAACCCTCCCTCCTTCCTTCCCTCCCTCCCCCCCTCCCTCCCTACGAACAACACACGCACACGCACATACTGCACACACACACACACACACACACACACACACACACACACACACACACACACACACACACACACATATATATATACACGTGTGCGTGTGTGCGTGCGTGCGAGTGTGTATGTGTGTGCGTGCGTGTGCGCGTGTGCTGTGCGTGTGTGTGTTGTTCGTAATACTAGAATATATACATATATATATATATATATATTCAAGGTATACTGCCCGCCAAATTGCGTTTAATAAGCTCCAAACAGTGTTCGCATTGCGTAAATTGAACCCGCAAAATTTACAAATCGTATATACAACATTCAAATACCAAACAACTGCTACTGCCAGTAACTGATGCGCATTGCGGAGGTACCTCAAATACCTTTGAGGATTCTGGTTCGATTTCTACCCATCAGTCCACAAGTGGGGCGACATACAATTGATTCAGAGGACATCCGGCCAGTAATGACCTAACGGAACATACAATCACCTTTATAGCTCCCTCTCCAGTTGTTTTAGCCCACCGAGAATAAGGTTCCGTGATGTTCAATGTGTCATGTGTGACTAGTTGAATTAATATGCTCCGTCGGTTTAAAGCGGATGTTCCACCGGAAGTTGACTGGACCCTGTGGAGAATAATGTTGTAAGTTTTCCCGATGAGTTCATTAAATTAAATAACATACTTGCAAAAATTAATTAGCGCGTTTTTATCGATACAAAATAGGTTCGATGTTTCACGGAATTAAACTGAAAAGAGTAAAGCGAAACAATCGAATTCAGAAATGATATATATATATATATAAATATTTATTGCATTAATATGCACTTATATGGTGCCGTATTTCCGGGTTCAAAACCCGCTCAAAGGCGCTAACAAAATAATGTTAAGTGATGGTGCACAAAACGGTGCCGTACAAAAGGTCGATGTACTGAACGGTGAATTATTAAACAGTTTAACCTCCCAAAGTGTCTTCGTATTTGATTGGGGAAAACGTTTCGCACAGTAATGGTTTTATGCGATACAGAATACAAGCGATACGCGGCCAGTTTACAATTTCTGCAAAAACGTTTCCTTCCTAAATACCCGGAATCTTCTTTCCCCAATATGGGCAAAATATAGTGTACACCAGAGAGAGTGTTAAAAACCTTGATAAATATGTAAACGTCTACATATTGCTCTAGCACATGACGAATCGTGTACGTTGAAGTGTACCTTTCTAATAGTACATAGTTTTAGGGTACTACGCGCAGTCATTTGAGTAATAATCGTGGTACATATGTTTTGTTAACACCTTCAAAACGTGATCTCTAGTTATTATATCGTGTGACTTGAGAAGGTACAAACAGCCTTAGAACTGGACCAGTTTTGACATTTTCTGCGAAATCCCGAAAACAAACTAATTTGAGAAGAACCCTTAAAGGTGCAATAATGTCCGTTTCCTCGTTTATTAACGTCCATTTTATACATTGTAATGTTCTTAATATTAGAATAAATAAATAAATTGATGGTAGGCCTATACAACACACCAAATTGATGGTAGGTCTATACAACACACCAAATTGATGGTAGGCCTATACAACACACCAAATTGATGGTAGGCCTACACATCACATCAAATTAATGGTAGGCCTATACAACACACCAAATTGATGGTAGGCCTATACAACACACCAAATTGATGGTAGGCCTATACAACATACCAAATTGATGGTAGGCCTATACAACACACCAAATTGATGGTAGGCCTATACAACATACCAAATTGATGGTAGGCCTATACAACACACCAAATTGATGGTAGGCCTATACAACATACCAAATTGATGGTAGGCCTATACAACACACCAAATTGATGGTAGGCCTATACAACATACCAAATTGATGGTAGGCCTATACAACACACCAAATTGATGGTAGGCCTATACAACATACCAAATTGATTGTAGGCCTATACAACACACCAAATTGATGGTAGGCCTATACAACACACCAAATTGATGGTAGGCCTATACAACATACCAAATTGCGTTGAATACGCCATAAACAATTTTCGCAGATATATATAGTTTTGCCGCGAAATATTCGAATTATAAACAAAACATTCCATTAATAAGCTATGACAGCATTTAAACGTAAATGCAAGAACCGTTTATTTAAGAAATATCTGCTTGTGGTAATCTAAATAAAATCATCAACACATATAATTCTACCATTGTGGTAAATACCATACGTGTGTTAACATGTGTACTTAACGTGTACTTTAAATATTGAAGACGAATATCTTCCATTACATGCTATCAATAATAATTGCTAGGCCCATTTTATTAGGGTAGAGGAATAGCAATTTCAATTAACGCAATACTAATGTCTAAATATACATATCAGGGGTAGATTTACATAAATGTTATTGACTTCTTATTTACCCCCTTCAAACATTGTACATTCATTGTACATTTGTATTATAGTTAAACTTGTTTATTTTTATTTTTTTGCCAATGTTTTTTTAATAAACGTTCATCCGTTCATCACTTCACCAACAGAAAACGCTACAAATAACAGTGTATCCTCAAACGGTTGATGGCAACTTTTACATAATAAAGAGGCCAGCCATTTGCGTTTGGCAGTCGAAATAAATGGCTAAGTCTTAGTTCTATACAGTTGCTGCGACGTGCTCTCGGGTTGAGTGGTCATTGTGTTCTTGCCGATCACATATAGGTTTATACGAATTATAAATACTAACAAAAATGCCCGTCACCTGAGGGATGCTTCGGTAGAAGACAGTCGTGAAAGTAATATTTACCAAATGTAAGAATGCAGTCGCTCCGACCACACATGTGAAGTTTACGTCCATCGATAGGCCCTAGTCGCGTGATAATGTAGAATTGTCAAATAATATTCGTATTGGTATGCTATTGGCATGTGGGTAGACATAAGCATTATTGTGTCAGCGTCTACTCCGTGTTGCCAAGTCTATGACGCAGGGGTCGTTTTCCCGAATTATCTCCCGCACGCGCGCATGATTCGTGCGATTGTTAGGTTATGTTTTACGTATTAAGCGCATATTGCGTTTTACGTTCCGAACAACTGGTTTACCATGTGAAAGGCGAGAAACTTGACATATATGGGGTATTTTGACAAACATGTAGGTCTTACGTCCTATTCTAGGGGTCGTAGATTAATCCATGAACGCTTGGGGCCCGAGGTTCAAGCCGTTTAAGAGGGAAAATGGTAACCTACCCTCATACATAAGCAAGCTCGATTATAAGTAGATTGAGAGCAAATGCCTCAAACGTGCCAATTAATAAACAAACAAGAGAAGGACAAAAAACATGCAAAACGTAAAACAAGGGAAGGAGGGAGGGAGGGAGGGAGGAGGAGGGAGGGAGTGAGGGAGGTGGAGGGGAGAGGAGGGAGGGAGCAGGAGGTGGAGGTAGGAGGGGCCAGGAGGAGGGCAGGGAGGCAAGGATGGAGGCAGGACCAGGAAAGGCAGGGAGGGGGAGGGGGGAGAACAGGGAGGCAGGAGGCAGGGGAAAGGGTGAGGAAGACAAAGACAGGAAGACAGAAGATAAGGTCATTTTCGTGTTCAACCCTGTGTAACGAAACTGTCTGGTGGAGAAGAATGTGAATTATTGAATAAATGTACACACGACTTTACTTGACTATTTCAAATTAGTTCCCAGTACATCTCACCAGGTAAGAAATACAATATGCCGTTTTAGTAATGTGTAACCTCCCCACGCCCCATGATGACTAACTTAAAATGTGCATAACGACGCACCGTATGATCAGGGAAGAACAAAAGGGGGCCGGGGCATCCTGTAAGGAAACCTGGAATGGAGGATTACTACAGGATATGTGCATTATATTAGAGAGTACACAGCGACCCATTTAATTTGGGAAGCCGTGTCGACGGCTCGTCACACTCACACCGCTGCAATTTCCTTTCGCCCAAACGAACGCTGACTCAAAGACAATGTCCGGAACCCGAAGACAATATCTGTGTTCAGAAATAAATATCAGTTTGCGCGCTTCATGTCACTCGTCAGACGTCGACGTCTGTTCCGCCGGAAGTGTTGTAGTCAAACTACAATGACTGGACGCTTATTAACTTAGCACTTGTGTTTCTTCGGTCGATGTCAATATCTGATTCATCGGTTGTAGAGTGGTTGAGTGCGTTGTTGATTCGTGTCATATGTCCGTGTACATTGTACACCGAAGGTCCTGTAATACTTCGGTGCACGTTAATGTCGTTTTTGGCATGTTTGGTCAACATAAGTTTTGCTAATAAAAACGAGAAAGCTGTTTGAATTTACCGCTCATTGGAAGTCCCTCGGAAAGAGGATGCTGTCGACCAAAACTGCGGTCGAGGACCCTGATGTGATTCGGGTGCATACTTTAGAGCAGCGTGTTCAGGGGGTTCTTGGTGAGAATGGTGCTAGCCGGACTTGATTTATGTCTTTCTCCTTTCTTCTCTGTCGTTATTCAGCTTTACTCCGTCTCGTATAGACTGGTGGTTTGTGGGTCTCCAACGTTGACGATCAGTATCCAAATTATCCATGTCTGTGTGCTGGTGTGGCTTGTTTTGTAGGTCTAAACTCTGCAGTGTGTCTTTGAATACCTTTCCCTTGCCGCCACCATTTATCAACCACTAGTTCATCTGGGGAAAGAGGACTTATCAGAGGAAAGCGGGAGTCAGGAATTTGGTATACGGGACATTCACTAAATCATACATGGTGGCCCTTCGTGCTTCTGTGTCCCGTGTCTCAATGGATGTATCATTATATCTTAGTTAGAACACTGGTGTTACTGCTTCTATGCCATTACCAGAAATGCAAAATGAAAACTATTGACATATTATAAATACATATTCAATTTTGATAGCATTGCTGATTTGGCAACCCAATTTACTTGCGATATATTAACTACTCGTATGTCGACAGTATTTGTAAGTTGGCATGCATATAGTTGGTATATTTTCTTTAATTTCCTTTAATATCAATCGTCGTGTATTATAATTCAACCGGATCTCATATAATTAAGTCTTAATATAGCATCATTACCATATGGCATAACCCTACCATGTGAAACTGGTGAAATTACGACGGGTGTTTACGTTCTCCATATAAGCACACATATATATATATATATATATATATATATATATATATATCAGACGTGTGTGTGTGTATATTTGCACTTTTTTATTTGCTTATATATAAACAAATATATATATATATAAGCAAATGTATATATTCAAAATGTTTAAACTTCTACTTTATTTTTTTCTTAATAGTTAATTATTATATATATACAGTGTAATTTAATTATAGTGTATACCTTCGTCTGGTCAGATTTGCTTATATATAAGCAAATGTATATATATATATATATGTATATATATATATATATATATACATTTGCTTATATATAAGCAAGTCTGACCAGCCTCCACTAATATGTTACCTCGTGGTCCTCCTATCTTTCTTAATTGAGAAATCAATACTCGTATTAATGTCGTCAGATTCATTCAAAATGTTTAAACTTCTACTTGATTTTTTTCTTAATAGTTAATTATTATATATATACAGTGTAATTTAATTATAGTGTATACCTTCGTCAATTCAGATATCCGTCCACTCCACGGTGTAGCGTTACCAGTATAGCTTAAACAAACTAAATGTATGGCGTTATCAAACGTCTTGGGCATTCCGACATGGTGTTTGATATTTATGTTATTCATGGTATGCAGTAAGTAACATTATATATTTTAAGTATGCAAATATTGCGGAAAATTCACCGAATATTAATGATGTGGCGCCGGCCAGTTATATATGTGCTAACTCCCTGTCAGATCTAAACGCGCTAACGAGGCAGACATCCTGGTCAACGAAGCGTGGCGAGGGCTGAGGCAGAGCCAATGAAGACATCGTCGGGGTTGGTAAAAGTAAAATGTGCCTGTCGAATTTACAGTATATAGCATATAGCATACCACTGTACAATATTATACTCTTTGTAATTCGAACTATGTAAAGGATAACATAACTGTCAATTCTGACACTTTTCTGTAATGTGATTACTATTCTTCCATTGTATTTCGTTTTTGTGAAAATTAATTGACCTTGTTCGTATTGTTGTTACTGCTGTTATTATTATTACAGTACAATTATTACTGTTATTATTGTTCTTATTGTTATTACTACTGTTGTTATTATTACAGTACTATCATTAGTGTTATTATTGTTCGTGTTGTTGTTACTACCGTTGTTATTATTGCAGTACTATTATTAGTGTTATTATTGTCCTTGTTGTTATTACTACTGTTATTATTATTACTACAGTGCTATCATTAGTGTTATTATTGTTCGTGTTGTTATTACTACTGTTAGTATTATTACAGTACTATTATTAGTGTTATTATTGTTCTTGTTATTATTATTACTGTTGTTATTATTACAGTACTATTATTAGTGTTATTATTGTTCTCGTTGTTATTACTACTGTTGTTATTATTGCAATAATGATTTCTCAATTAAGAAAGATAGGAGGACCACGTGGTAACATATTAGTGGAGGCTGGTCAGACTTGCTTATATATAAGCAAATGTATATATATATATATATATATATACATATATACTATTATTCGTATTAATGTCGTCAGATTCATTCAAAGTGTTTAAACTTCTACTTGATTTTTTTCTTAATAGTTAATTATTATTATATATATATATATACAGTGTAATTTAATTACAGTGTATACCTTCGTCAATTCAGATATCCGTCCACTCCACGGTGTAGCGTTACCAGTATAGCTTAAACAAACTAAATGTCTGGCGTTATCAAACGTCTTGGGCATTCCGACGTGGTGTTTGATATTTATGTTATTCATGGTATGCAGTAAGTAAGATTAGATATTTTAAGTATGCAAATATTGCGGAAAATTCACCGAATATTAATGATGTGGCGCCGGCCAATTCTATACGTGCTAACTCCCTGTCAGATTTTAGAAATTGAGACTCCGCGCCATTAAACTCTGAAAAGTGATCAAAGTTCCGACTAACTGAAGGTCTCCATGTCCCAATACACTCCGAGCGGTGAGCAGCACGCATCGCTGAACACTAAACGGCCGCATTCGACGTGCTTCGGTGATAGCACCGTCAAGAGGACGCGGGCTTGGCGCAATCCATTCAGGGAAAAAATCGATCGAAATAAATCGCTGGTTATGATTGCATATGGTAAGTCCAAGGGTTTTACGCAGAATGTATTGGTTTGGTCCCGTATTTTCAAGAAGCCACGAATTTTGTTACTCAAATTTAGTGTTACCTAATTGTTTAAAACTTCAAAGTTAAAAAAAACTAAGTTAACCAGTTAACTGTAATAATAACAACATAGTAATACTAACGAGAACAATAATAACACTACTAATAGTATTGTAATGATAACAACAGTAGTAATAATAATGAGAGCAATAATAACACTAATAATAGTACTGTAATGATAACAACGGTAGTAATAACAACGAGAACAATAATAACACTAATAATAGTACTGTAATGATAACAACAGTAGTAATAATAACAAGATCAATAATAACACTACTAATATTATTGTAATAATAACAACATAGTAATAATAACAAGAGCAATAATAACAATACTAATAGTACTGTAATAATAACAACATAGTAATAATAATAAGAGCAATAATAACAATACTAATAGTACTGTAATAATAACAACATAGTAATAATAACAAGAGCAATAATAACACTAATAATAATACTGTAATAATAACAACATAGTAATAATAACAAGAGCAATAATAACACTAATAATACTATTGCAATAATAACAACAGTAGTAATAACAACGAGAACAATAATAACACTAATAATAGTACTGTAATAATAACAACAGTAATAATAATAATAACAAGAACAATAATAACACTAATAATAGTAATGTAATAATACTAACAGTAGTAATAACAACACGAACAATAATAACACTAATGATAGCACTGTAATAATAATAATAACAGTAGTAATAACAACAAGGACAATAATAACACTAATAATAGTACTGCAATAATAACAACGGTAGTAACAACAACACGAACAATAATAACACTAATGATAGTACTGTAATAATAACAACAGTAGTAATAACAATAATAACAGTAATAATTGTACTGTAATAATAATAACAGCAGTAACAACAATACAAACAAGGTCAATTAATTTTCACAAAAACGAAATACAATGGAAGAATAGTAATCACATTACAGAAAAGTGTCAGAATTGACAGTTATGTTATCCTTTACATAGTTCGAATTACAAAGAGTATAATATTGTACAGTGGTATGCTATATGCTATATACTGTAAATTCGACAGGCACATTTTACTTTTACCAACCCCGACGATGTCTTCATTGGCTCTGCCTCAGCCTTCGTCACGCTTCGTTGACCAGGATGTCTGCCTCGTTAGCGCGTTTAGATGCCGACCACCTAGGCTGTCTGCTATATCTTTACCGGATGACAGGGTAATTTACTGCCGACGATCCTTCCGGGGCGGTTTGCGTACAATAGACAACAATGGACAAAGTCGTTTGCCACCGGAGATCAGGCATTCTTAAAACGGGAAAAACGACATTAACATTTTCAAGGAATGTGAGCTCGTGAACTGAACACAAGTAAGCGAAACAATGGCGGCTTGTTTATGTTGTCGTCGCGTCTCGCAATACATTCAACTCCATTTAGAATATACGAGATGACGTTAAGAATCAATCTGAACGTCTTTTAAAACGTATTCGGGAAGAATACTTTGTGGCGCGCAGTGGTGCAGTGTTTAGAAGATACGATCGTCAGTCTAGATATTCCGAATTCAAATGTTCCTGCTGCCGTTACGAATTTTGGTCATGTTCGTTCACTTCACGTTGCTCCAGTTCACTCAGCTGTATGAATGAGTACCTGGCCATAAACAGTGATGGATATATGTATTCAACTGGTCTTCAATCAATAAATGCAACGTGGCTGGATGCTTCCCAGCGAAGTCGAGATAGTGTTTGATTGAACATGTCTGACAGGGAGTAAAGTGTACAATTATTGAACAGTTTCAAAGACTGGATACCGCGCTATAAAAGAGCTTAACTTTTAAGTTAAAAGAAATTTCGCCGAACCCATTTCGTTAGACCACACATCAATTTGTTTCCAGAGTAGCTCATGTCTTCAATAGGGCCTACACTTACTCCGAAACAGTTTCTTTTCACGGGAATGCAATTCTGAGCTCCTTCATAAGGTATAACAAAACGAAAAGACGCGCTGAAGCACATATAAAGAACGCTTCGTCTGTAAAAATATAGTTACATTCGCTGGGTATACATAACATAACGACCTACACCTATATGTATATCCTCTTTGGCACTCAATGCCCGTAAGGCTGCAATGCACCTTCTCGGAATTACATAAATGTATCCGAATAGCCTCATCCCGAACTGTAATGGAAAAAGAGAGTAACACATCTGATGACCGTCGAACTACATGTTGACGGTGTGATGGGTGCGAACGAAGCTCCTTGAGACAATAGTTCCGCTTGGTGGAACTGGTAACTGGTAATTGTAGCGCCTTCCTATATCAGTAGAATGACCATCAGGCCGCGTTCTTCGTGCTGTAGTATAGGTAGCTCTTCTGTAATGCACAGCGTATAAGTAGTGACTTGTTGAGGACTCACGTGAATAGAATTTATCTTCCGATATGCTGCGGTTCCGGGTAAAATATGATGGATATTTGAGGAAAATGTGCAATCCAAGTCCAAAAAAATGCAACTCCAAAATAATCAACCACGCTACGGGCCCTATCACACAATCACATGTAGACACTATACGATCTGGTATAATTATGATTCAATTCTATGTAACAAAACTATAGTAGTACTACCTTTACCATTAAAATTACACGGGAGTGCGTGTCATGGGAAACAAGCTAGAATAATCACCCATACGGAAATAGTCCATCTATTTCAATGCCTCCAAACTATCAAAGAAACTGTAAACATGCTTTCATTTATTTGTAAATGCACTTTTGTGACCCTGGAGATCTTTGATTACATATGCCTTCCAGGCATTGTATAGTTTAATTTTTATTTAAAATGTCGTGAATCGTTTGTTCTTTATATTTCCACACGTCTATAGAAAGAAACAGAGGCAACTATATGTATATATATATATATATATATATATATATATACATATATATATATATATGACTCTACATATGTACCCCTTCTAGCTGGTGATGATTATTTACGTACCACGGAAAGTAAATCCTAACTATACCTACGTATACCTTATGGATAGGACTGTTTGGAGTTGACTTCGTGCGACTGGTAGTCTCACGGGCGAGATTCAGACATTGACTATCAGTATTCGTGTAGGTGGAACAGGGTGTATGTGTATACCTTCAACCTGTTCGATATTTCCTTCAGGAATCAACAGTTACGTGTCACATACCAGTCGTGACTGAAACATTAGCATCCGTCAATAGCCGTCACCGCCGACCACAAAAGACGCGGAATCTGTGATAATGTGCGGACAACCGCAGGCCATTTTGCCACAGCGGGAAGTCAGCACTGCGTCAACTGTTTGTGGACTCGTGTTTGTTCTGGCGCAAAAACGGCGCACAGTTCAGTAATTGCAAAAGGATGAACTTACAATCATCGACGAATGGCGCCTGCAAAAAAACTTATAATCGGCTAAAATGTAGCGCGGGCGGGAAAAAAGTGAAGGTGAAGTCGACGCGTCGAGGTGCTCCAGTGAGATTGTCGGTGAGCGCTAATTAGACGCTTGGCAGTAAGAGCGGCTTTGTACTCGAAGGTTGGGGGCGTTCTCGTGCAGGGCTCGGCTCTGGGGTGCCGTGGCTCGACGCGGGAGGCCTTTTGTGTCCGGTTTGTTGTCGATGACCCGTCACCCGTCAAAGAGAGCAGCCACCCACCGACAGCACCGGTGAACAAACCGCGCGACACCGCCACCAGCAATGGCGGCGATACCCGGCGTCTCTAACACACGCGTACGTTCGCGGAACGCGGTCGAGTTCGCCTGCGGAATAAAAATTGTCTTTGACTCATGTCCGTTCTACGTGCTGTGATTAGGAAACGTTCACCGCCCACGCCGGTTCAGGGGTCTAATTGAGCAGGTGTCGTCATAAACAATTATTTCGACAAGGCCTTGAAGGAGGGTCGATGTTCGAGTGTAGCGTAGTGTACAGGCTCTACTAGCAGAGGCTGTCGCGGCAAGGTTCTGTGCACCAGACGTTACAATGATTACACCCGGCTAATGGAAGGTGCGGGTGATTTAAGAAGTTGAGAAATCCAGGTATGTCATATTGCAACAACAACTACTACTACTACTACACTGCCATAAGCAAAACAGTAATAAACCACTGAATAAAGTGTAACTGTATAGGCTGAATGTTGTTAGTTACTGCTAAGACTAAGCATTTCTTTTAAATTACAAAATTTGCATTAATTTCTGTGCATTAATTGCAGCTTGGCCATATGTGCTTACCACAGAAGTCAAGATGGTGTTCAGGTTAATAAATAGGTCTACCATGTGTGGTCTACCCGTGAGAACAGCGCAAATACCCGCCCCAATTTGTAGACGGATAAACGACTTCTGGGAATCCCAATATATAATGACCCGTTCGCCCATTAGCATTAGCTGCTGTGCGGTATTGTGTATTCGAATACTTGCTTCTACTTCCTAAATATTGCATGCAACACGAGCCACGGTTGGTTGAAATTAGTTTTATTATGACCACCTGACCTGCCGACATCCACTGATCTAGTGAACGTTTTCATAGGCTGAGCTTAAATTCAGAGTTTCGCAAAGCGATCAGCCAGGGTGTACTGCTGGCTGGTACTGACGTAATCAGCAGCAGCGACCCCTGGAGCGCGAGGATGGAGTTAGACGACACGAGGAAATGTGTGATCCAATTTCCTCGGAATTCTTGCGATGGTGTGTTGTCAGAAGGGACATTAAATAACAATAGCAGTAATTGATTTTATAGAATATAAACGCGGGAATAAGCAGATGCGAAAATCATCAAATTATTGGAGTGTGACCAAAGAGGGAAATGCAATTAAACTGAACCCAAACGTGCGTGATGATTTTTGTGTTTTACATTATTACAACATTATTACGACAAATGCGGTAAAATAACATTTCAAGGAAAAGCTTGCGATACATTAAGAATGTGTGCGTACTATAAAATACATATATTACCATATATCGTTTTATTTGATTCTGTGTTAGTGTTTGTCAAACATAGGCCTAATACGTAGACGCTACCTCTAGTTCAGTCGGACCCTAACATGAACCGGTCTATTAGACACCATTGTTTGCAACGTTATCCATTTTATACGTTTGTTTTTATATTACCTAATTGTCGTTAAATTTGTAGCTTATCCTGTTTATGTATCAAAACTAACTATGTGTTAACACATTTTAACATGGTACGGGTCAGAAACCAGCTATACGTGTTTACTTTTTACCCAATGACGCAACGATCCTCGTTATAGAAACGTATTTACTATCTATAGGGCTTATTGGCATATCAGTTGTGTGTTTGTATAGTTTCTTTATTTATCGCTTCTCGGGTTCACAGTATTCTTCCTTGTGCACGGCTTTGTGAACGGTGAACTTTCCAACCTGCACAGCTCGTGTATCATACGTGGTTGCAATAATTGACAGACGAAGCGTTCCCGTGTGGACGAGAGGCGGCGTCTGTCCACGTGGTGTTGAGGACTACGAGATATGGAAGGATGCTATCTTAAGTTGTTCGCACGCAGTCGCCGTCGAACACCCGTCTGTCCGCACAGCGATCGGGTGTAGACGGCCTACGCTGAAGCGCAACACTTTAGATAAGACTATCGCAATTCTCGAGTGGCAATCCCGTCTATTGCCGGTGGCGAAATGTGGAATGTAAAAATAGCATTGTCGTTTCAGTGAAGGTATACGTCGTTATCAAACCATCGGAGTTCTTTTGAGCGAAAGCGGTCGCAGTTCCGCGCTCAAATTGGGAAGTGACATATCGCGCACATCTCACAAACAACTGCCAGGAGCCCGAGGGTGTTTTGAATCTTTCATCTATTACATCTCTTGCAATAAGGCCGCAAAAGTGATGTTCTACATTGCTGATCAAATTAGTTACGTTCACACGAAGAAAACACGACTCGACTGAAAGATAAATACGCTGTTAGTTATCTTGGTCTATACGTAGTAGAGTGATAACTGTGACTCCAGAATTGTTGGTATGCTGAAACAAGATGCCGGCATTTCAATTGTTGGGTAGCTTGTTGACATAGCAAATGTGAATGACCCAAAATATACTATTTGATTATGTCGTACTGTTTTCTCGCCCGCGTCTCAAAATCATCACTGCAGCCGTTGTTGTACACGTTACCTCATTTCCCATCGTCGTCAACTCCGGCTCACCACACGTAGTAACGTGAATATATGTCGTAAACACGGTGGTATTCATAAAGGGCGCAAACTGAGATGTTATAAAATCATTACACAATGCAATTCATGTTAAATCAAACTCTAATTGCTGTCAACGATTTCTGAAGACGCGGTTCGCTAGCCGATCTCCCCCTAAAAATAGAACGTGATGTAGATGATTTATCTATCAATGGCGTATTTATATGATTGTGCAAGAATGTGCGTAGGGTCTTTACTTAGGACAGTGTGCAAATTCAGTATGGAAAAAATTAACATAAACCTAAATGGGGTCGAGGACCCGATGCCCTCGTCTAAGATGCGACCGTGTTTACATATAAGGCAATGTTGTTGTATAACTGTAGTTATTGCTGAAAACAACAGTAATAATGAAGATTTTAAAAACAAGCGTCCATCGCGTTCCACTCGACGTGGAGCTGCAAATCAAAAGCCAACTTTCCTACATACGAGTGTGTTTCGCAGACATAGATCGTCCAACGGTCGCCGCCGCCTTTGATCTGGGCCCGACCTGTCTCACCTGTAAGATACCCGCTTCACTCCGGCAGCTCGTTAAAACATTTAGCGACGACACGGGCCGCGCGTGACGGGTGCAGCCACGCGAGACGACATCAAAGGATACCGAAGCCGCCCCGCGAGCGCCTCTATCTCGACATCGGCGGCGCTTAATGCGGCCGAAGCAACGGCGGGTCGTTAGCAGGCGCTCCTGCCTCCGATAACGCCACACGATAGGTTTCCAGTCGCACCGCCCTCGACACGGCGACGCGATTGGGTGTCTGCTCGTTCGGCATCGACCGCTGAGAGTTTCTGGATGTTGTCAGCGGGTGATGACGAGGCCACTGAAAGTTAAATATTTCTACCACATGAAACCATAAACACACCCGAAATTGTGAATTTAGTTATTCCTTTCTCAAATCCACTCGGTGGAGGAGCATCCTGTTTGTACAATGGCTTGATAACTTACAACAATATAATTGTAAATGACATTTTGTTTTCGAGATTTAGTATTTCTCACATATACGGACATTAAGTATTGCTCCATTCAGACTTTGTTCACTGGACCGCTTTTAACATGGAAAATTGATATGTGTTGCTTTAGTGAAAGAAATGTGTAATTTCGTTGCTAACGAAAATCCAATAGCATTCATTATGGGAATACTTCCCATCTGTGTGTACCTTTAGATATCCGAACGTGTTTCTAAAACATATTGTAGTTGACGAAGTTGGGCTACTCATCTCTGTGAGATACTAGAAAAAGGATAATCTCTGTTTGATCTTTTATTGGATGCATAAGCACAAGGAACATTTCAAACCAAGCATGTACTCATCATTTGAATACGATGCAGCGGTAAACGATATGTTTAGCTAAACACCAGCGGCAGGGCGTTGACCCGAACTCACGCAACTTAGTTAATGTAGACGTTATCTCGTTATCGGGTAGTAATCTCGCGTAGGAAAAAACACGCCAACGGCGTGTACTGATTTCAGCCGAGAGTAGATGAAACTCGCGCTGTTCTAGAAAAAGTGGCGGTCTGACATTGGCGACTTCGCGTCTCGTTATCATTGTAGTCTTGTTTTTATCACGGGTGTTGTCTTCGGGTCTGGTTCTGATGACGTGATCAACAGACAGCAATCCAACAGACCGCCACGTTCACGGACGTCAACATAATGCCAAATCACAAATGATGTCACTGGAGTAATTGGAAACCAGCAAATATATATTACCGTCAATTGAAAGAACAAACGTGACGGTGTACGAAAAGAATGATGCGATCACCCCAAATCAACAATCGGACGGAACCAAATCGTACTCAACGTAAACTATAATTACTACCTTAGATAGCTCGTGAGAATGGAATGTTTGACCGACTCTTTCGTTTAATTAGACGCTCCGACAGGACTGACTTCCGTGAACGTGTCTCGCGGAATGTTTGATCCGAAAGACAGTGATAGCTGTATAGGTGAGTATCTGGCTATACAAACATTGCTGGATAGATGTGAACAAACAGTCTATGTATATGTACACGGGGATATATGCGAAGACGAGATAGACATCCTCGCAAGCCAGGGCTGTTTGCCATGCAAAACTAGCCCTGGCTGATCCCCTACGCGAAGTGCGGAAGTTAGCTGAGTCAAACTAGTAATTGACTTCGCCAGTCGCGACTGCATCACCCGTGAGAACAGCGCAAATACCCGCCCCAATTTGTAGACGGATAAACGACTTCTGGGAATCCCAATATATAATGACCCGTTCGCCCATTAGCATTAGCTGCTGTGCGGTATTGTGTATTCGAATACTTGCTTCTACTTCCTAAATATTGAATGCAACACGAGCCACGGTAGGTTGAAATTAGTTTTATTATGACCACCTGACCTGCCGACATCCACTGATCTAGTGAACGATTTCATAGGCTGAGCTTAAATTCA
Source organism: Paraescarpia echinospica (assembly GCA_020002185.1). Lineage (NCBI taxonomy): Eukaryota > Metazoa > Annelida > Polychaeta > Sabellida > Siboglinidae > Paraescarpia > Paraescarpia echinospica. The sequence continues at coordinate 14,925,083 of CM034542.1, forward strand.
GAGTTTCGCAAAGCGATCAGCCAGGGTGTACTGCTGGCTGGTACTGACGTAATCAGCAGCAGCGACCCCTGGAGCGCGAGGATGGAGTTAGACGACACGAGGAAATGTGTGATTATTTCTTTTATTTCGTGTAAATCTAAAAAAAATAAAAACCAACAACTGTAAACTGCTTTCTTAGACAATGCTGCTTCTGAGCACCAGTTCAGTGGAACTACACTACGTACTTTACATGTGGTCATAATATGATATGCCCCTTGCATTTCTTTTGTTTTGATTTCCATTCCAGAAATGTCGTACACATTTGGGGAAACGCTTGTGCATTTACATCATCTGTCTTATACATGGAGACCTCCTGTGACGGCCTTGCGTGCATGACAAAGGCTTAGCGATCGCTGGTGACGGCCTTGCGTGCATGACAAAGGCTTAGCGATCGCTGGTGACGGCCTTGCGTGCATGACAAAGGCTTAGCGATCGCTGGTGACGGCCTTGCGTGCATGACAAAGGCTTAGCGATCGCTGGTGACGGCCTTGCGTGCATGACAAAGGCTTAGCGATCGCTGGTGACGGCCTTGCGTGCATGACAAAGGCTTAGCGATCGCTGGCGACGGCCTTGCGTGCATGACAAAGGCTTAGCGATCGCTGGCGACGGCCTTGCGTGCATGACAAAGGCTTAGCGATCGCTGGTGACGGCCTTGCGTGCATGACAAAGGCTTAGCGATCGCTGGTGACGGCCTTGCGTGCATGACAAAGGCTTAGCGATCGCTGGCGACGTGGGGACAAATAAACTACATACTTGTCCGTGTCGTAGGTGCACGCATATAAAAGGGGTCTTAACTCGAATAAAAGTTCAAAAGTATTAAGGACAAAACAATATTTAGAGTTATGGTATAACATAGAGAAATAATTAATTGGTTTGTACATTATTTTTTTAAATAATAATATACTTTATTTATACACTCATATCCAAAGTTGGACTCTGTTCAAGGGTGTTGACAACTAATAGCTACTAAAATGTAGATAATAGAATTAAACCTATAAAAAGACTAGAACTGCATTAAAATAAAAAATGTACTAAACGTACCTAAGCTAAAAGTATCAAGACATTTATACAAAATAAATAATTAGACAATAAAATATTAATGAATAAATTATTAAAAATAATAGGCTAGTTTTTTTTAAAGCTAATTAAACGTATAAAAAGGCTAGAACTGCATTAAAATATAAAATGTACTAAACAAACCTAAGCTAAAAATATCAAGCTATTTTTGACTTACTTGTTTAGAATCAAACTATTTTTTGGACCTACTACAACCCCTATTTCTACACTTTTGAGACATTGGCTCGGTTACTTTTTTCGTCATTTCGTTGGAGCCTCGGGTGTCTTTCAAACTGTTCGCCAAACGACACATGTTACAGACAGAAGTAGTAACGTTGCTGCCCCATATAGGTATAACTATACTTTCAGAAAGGTACTTTGCTGTGAGCACGTTTCGAAAGATGTTGTATGATTTCTTGAAATCCCCTACCGTTTTATTGTAGAATTCCATTCCGCAAAGAGTATCAGTTCATCTGATACATGTAATTAATAACATAGACGGTTTCAGATTTCCCAGTGTCAGCTTGGTGGGTTTGTGGGTCACATCGAAATTTACAAAAATGTCCGCATGGTTATGATGGTGATCAGGCAAGACAATATGCTTATGTAAAAAAAAATTATTTTATTTTTTCTAAAACGCACACCAGATTAAAAACTGTTTTATGGTTTTATCACAGATTAACGAACGTTGTAGCACATGTTTCCACAGCAACAAAATAAATGCCGTCAATCGCAAAAACTAGTTAGTTTTGGTACGTGGCCTTTAATTTTATATAATCTCTCATAAATCGCGGGCCTACCCGTCTCATAAATCGCGGGCGTGCTCTTGGCATAAGATAAGTTTAGTTTGCATCCAACATCCGCGCCCTCGTTCATAGGTCGACAGTCTTCGCTGAGGAACATAAACACGGGCGCCTTTGATCTTGCCGCGTGCGCGAGCGCAGACGTAGCCTGGCCCGTAAACGTCTACGCCTTCTGCGCAATCGGCGGCGAAGGCGGCATGCCACCGCAGCGGCGTTCGGGATTAACGCAAGAAACTATACGACACATCAAAGCCGATTATTTAGTGCAAGGCTGACGCGCGTGCCTAATGCAGGCAGCGCGGCTTTTAGTGGAGTAGCGACGGTGGCGGTTGTTGTTGGTAGCTCCAGGATCGGTGGAGTTAATTCACTCGGCACGCCGCGAGACATGCGGACGAACCCTCTCGCTTGTCGGACGCGCTGTCGGTGAAGATCGTCGAGGATCGGATACGTGTGCGTTTCAAAGGGAAATGTAGCGGATATTGCTTATTGTGTACGAGTGCGTGCATTTACTCGGCGTTCGGTTGTGATATACGAGCCAATGGCGGACGAGACAACACTGCGCGCGGGTAACGCGTAGTGGCTACCGCAGCATATAGAGCGCGTCCGTCTGAGACAGTGGTGAGTGTTTGGTGCGGTACGATATCTCTTAAAGCAACGCTGCAGGCAAAAATGACAGACAGTTTTAAACTGTCAAAATATAGGCCTAATGACATATGTTATAGGTCTACTAATAAAGGCACCGGTCACATAAAGATTTCACCGTAATTTTATTACGAAGCGAATAACAAAGATGTAAACAAATGACTCGTTATGTATTGGGTCGTTTTGACGCATTCGCGATAAGTATTACAAGAATGTATGTCTAAATTCCTATTATTAAGTGGTAATACTTCGTTTGCAACGCGTAATTAACCACAGTATTTTATTGCACTTTGATGGATTAAAGACCATTTTTTGTCACAGACATTGAAATGTCAACTTCTGCTGTAGATTATCGCATTTGGTTGCCTCTTGATGGCTTAGTTACCACCGTTTGGTCCCAAACATTGAAGTTTCAACTTCATTACGCCTATTATTATATCACCAACGTAAGTTGATCAAACCGTTTTGAAATATAACGAGTGTTGCTGATATAATTTGTTGTATGATATACAGCAACGTGTCAGTAAGTTGGGTATCGTGTCAACGTCGCAGTCATTACAGTAAGTTGGGTATCGTGTCAACGTCGCAATCAGTACAGTAAGTTGGGTATCGTGTCAACGTCGCAATCAATACAGCTGAGCTGTAAGACAGACAGGTATGGGATATTAAAAGTTCAGATTATGACACGTTCACGACAATGCCGAATGCGTCAACGTTGCCAGTTCATCAAGGCGATGATCTTCTTGGCAACCGTAAATGTATTTATATGACCGACGAATTCAACTGATTCACTTATGATTGTAAACTTGAAGCGGACCGGTTTATATTACAGAGATTATAAACGATATTATGTAATGGTTTTGGGCAGAGATCTTGGCGATGTTCACGGTATTTTAACGATTGGAGTAATCTCAACATATTGATGGCGTCTCCAGATAGTAAATATCGTATTAAAAAGTACTTTACGAATAGGTATTCTATTTGGAAGTGACATTTGGGGGGCAATATTTATGAAAAAGCGCATGATCAGGTTGTAAAAAAACTAGAAAATAGGCAAATGCTATAGATACGCGTCTGAGAAAAACCTTTCTTTGACGAGAATCTGTATATTTCAATCAATCATATACAGATGACCTAACAGAACAGAGAATAGAACAGAACAGAGAATAGAACAGAACAGAGAATAGAACAGAACAGAGAATAGAACAGAACAGAGAATAGAACAGAACAGAGAATAGAACAGAACAGAGAATAGAACAGAACAGAGAATAGAACAGAACAGAGAATAGAACAGAACAGAGAATAGAACAGAACAGAACAGAGAATAGAACAGAACAGAGAATAGAACAGAACAGAGAATAGAACAGAACAGAGAATAGAACAGAACAGAGAATAGAACAGAACAGAGAATAGAACAGAACAGAGAATAGAACAGAACAGAGAATAGAACAGAACAGAACAGAGAATAGAACAGAACAGAGAATAGAACAGAACAGAGAATAGAACAGAACAGAGAATAGAACAGAACAGAGAATAGAACAGAACAGAGAATAGAACAGAACAGAGAATAGAACAGAACAGAGAATAGAACAGAACAGAGAATTGTTGGCGACAGAACACACAGAACAAAAATCGTACTTCCTCAATAAAGACGATTTTATGTCGTTGCAGGGACGAGTTGACGGAGGAACGGTTTTGCTCAGATGTCGTTTGCATTGCAGTTAGCATTTCTTATAGGGGTCTATGTTTACAAAATATTTTAGACACATTGTGTTCCCGTGATGTCTTCCCGTTCGAACGATGAAAAGTGTAAATCTTGTTTACAGACAAAATTGGTTTTCCCAGTTTAAAAAATAATTTAATTTGTGTTTACGCCGCGGTAATTTTTAACAGTTGTCATTGTGCACATGATAACGTATTAAATAATTATTACTTGTGTTCTCCTGTAGTTTGTGGCTTCAGAACGTACCGATGTGAACACTAACGAAACGATTAATCATACAATGTACATACATTAGCTGCTCTGGCGAAAACCGCAAACAAAAGTCATCATGGTCAACTATTGTGTTCGTCGAAGAACACGTGTTTGTCGCGCGGCAATTGGTAAATATGTTTTCCTGCGCAGGTACATTTGGCTCTAGTTCAAGATGCACCTGATATCACCTGTCGAGAACAAGAACAATTGTGCAGTAACAAATACCTGGAACCGCGATTAGGCCGTTCTTGATGTGCATGTCGCTATCTCGTGGTCTACTAAAGTCGTTGTCTTCTACTACATCAGACCATATGATTGTTGTCGGCAGTTCTTCTTTCACGGCATGCCCACTAAGTGAATAGCGATCTTCCAATTAGAGGGATTTACGAAAGACGATACGAAGTCAGTTAGTGTCGTTCCTGTGTGTTCCATATCAATTTGTCCACGTCACATTGGGCCAAATTACAGGCAAACGTATATATATTGAATGATCTTGTTGACATGATAGACTATCATATAATGACAGGCATGAATGTGTCGCTTCGTAGGCGGTAGTTGTGTCACGATGGGTGAACTTTAAACAGTTTGCACCTAAATGATATTGTGTGATATACTCAGTATATAAAATGTATGCGAGATGTCGTCATCGAATAATCCATTTTTATTCAGGTTATCCATGTTACATATGCAACCTTTGTGCATTGCAGATAATGAATGCGACAAATATATACGTTAATAAATAAAATAAAAAATAAATACAGTACATGCCGCGTAGGGTAGATGACTTATAGTTCGACGGAATATACGGCGTCGTTTGCACAAACAAAATTTACGCCAACAAAGTGCTTTGTCATTAACATATTACATAAAGTAACATATTAAAAATATATACGTTAATAAATAGTTTCACAAGTACATGCAGCGTAGGGTAGAAGAGTTATAGGTTGATGGAATATACGGCGTCGTTTGAACAGACCAAATTTACGCCAATAAAGTGCTTTGTCAATAACAATGAGACAGCACGTTACAATGTCATTATTATAATAACCGATGGAATATCGTGATATATAACGGTATACTGGTAATAATAATGGTGTCATTATAATTAATCATAGTGTTTATAATAACTAATTAAATTATGTATGGGCACCGTGACAGATAGCGACCGCATACACCTGTATCAACTACAATAATACAAGTAGAGTTGGCGTCAGTGTTTTATAATATGCAAGGTAAAAGGATAGAACCTGTACTATTAAAACTAAGTACTATTGTGCGTTCGTGCGTTCGTATATGTGTTGTAGGTGAATGCATGTATGTGTGCACATGCGTGTGCGTGTGTACGTTTGCTTTCGATAACACCAATGTGAACCCAACATAGTTCAAAAACCCAAACCTGAAGTATGCCCGACCGACAATACCACAAGTGTTCAATCTCCGCTAATCGCTGTGTGTAATTGACCAGGCACGCACTGACAACGACTATGCTAGCCATTATCATTATCGGATCATAGCTACGTCGCACCGAATTACAATCCCAGCACCCAACAGACGTGAATGCGAACTTCCGTTTACGAAGGCACAGTCACCAGTGACCACTAATTGGGCAGCCCCGTATGTTGTGATGTCCGGCGGCTTGGACCACACGCAGTTGACCACCTTGGGGTACGCCAAGACAATGGGCTCTCTCCCATCACACCAAAGGGGTTCTCTTATGCGGGTGTCGTAACTTGATACACGTAATATTAGTTGGGATTGAAGTGCATGAACTCATCGTACCGGCATAATCGAGCGAGTCACTGCGACCGACAGACCCACGGAATAATGGACATTGTTTGCCATAGGGCGTAGGCAGGCCAAACCGTGCGGAGTTCTCACGCTCGCCGGGACATGGGGGGCGGGGATACGGCAGATCACCGCGGGGAACTTTAGATATGGTACGTTGATAAAATTATCGGAAAGAATTTGATCATGCGTTCAGTGAAGTCAGAGTAACAAGAGCGAGTGTGCAATGTGCTAGGAGGCATGCAGTTGTAGACATATTTGCGGATACAATGGCAAGCCATCGCATGGGTACTGGCTTGACATGAATGGACGGCAGTAGGCCTACACTGAACGAACAACGTTATCCATCACGGAGCTCCTACACGACCTCTGGCGGACAACGCCATAACATGACACCTGGTGGATAACGCCATCATCACACTTTACGCAGAGCACTGATATTACACAGAACGTTGACATGACACCTTACGGGCAGCGGTGACATCCTACTCGAGGAAGAGTGATGGCGCGATGTCTAACGGACAATGCCTACGCAATTCTTGACGGGCACTATCACGACACCTGGTGAGCAGCGCTGACATGATACGCCACCAGGCGGACCGCGCCATCGTATACCTGAACCGACTCCATTTGCTCGTGACATTTGCCGTTCAACATCAATGCATTTACAACGTCGCTGGTTTCGTCTTTAACACGTTCAAATCATCTGTAATTCTGAATGTGTGTGTGTGTATTCATTGATTGTGCAGACAGTGTTATGACTACAGGCGTGATGTTCGGACACCGCCTGTTGTTCCGAGTCATGCTTGTGCCGTTCCGATTTTCCGGATCTTTGGCAAGTCAGTTTTACTAACTGTGATGCAGATACCGTAATGCGATGTATTGTTCCTGCTCATAGGCTGGGGTGCGAAGGCCGCGACCCGCCTCCCCTTACTAAAACAAGAGTTCCACTTGAAGGACAAAAGTTCTGCTTGACTCATATAGAGATGCAGTTGGAGATTTTCAAGGGCGGAGTGCTGTTGGAGGTTTCCAAGAGGGTTGCAGATGGAGGTCTAAAACGCACCTTCCCCAAAATCAACCACGCTACAGATCAGCTGTTGCCGTGCATTAGTAACGAAGCCAGTATTTGGAAGAAGTAATATTAATTTCCAACACTCTCAAGACTAATAACGTCTACGATCTTGCAACGTGCTTGCCGTGAACATATAGGACAGTCAGGTCGTCGTGTCAACGTCGTTTCAAGTGTGTTCATAATTCCTCACTGGCCTATTCAACGTTCCCGTCTCGTCGTTTTGCAAGACAAATAAACGCAATAATAACCAGTCAACGGTGCCCATGTCCCTGGCAATGAACCGCAGAGACGTACAACAAACGAAAGTGTTAGGCAATTTAAAAATCGATTTGTAATACTGCCTGTAGCGTAGTCAACAGAAGCTTGGAATCCTGTGAATATACCGCACGGTTAAACATTGTGTTCAGATGACGGCGAAATTGTATCGTTTCCACCTGAACCAAGATAGGCAGTGAATTCCAAAGAGGCAGCGAGGCAACGGAGAAGGTAATGTGGCTCATATCATTTAATTATCATTCACGCGTGATGGTAACTCGATTGCATTCGTACTGAGAAAGTTGAATTCCGTTCACAGTCCCTATACATGCAGGTAGCCATAATGACCCCCTCGGTTACTAGTTTGAGCATTAAACTAAATCTTTCTGCTTTATTCATTCGTGCCGCACATCTCATTTCCCTTCGTTTCCGTGTTAAGACCGACACAGCTGTGCTCGTAACGACTGAAGCAACCGACTCTCCATCAAAGGCTTCCGGGTTCAAATTATTCTTGCTGTCGTTTCGAACCTTGGACAAGTTCGTTCACACCACGGTGCTCCAGTTCACTCAGCTCTCTAAATGAGTATACCTGACAATATATAGTGGTGGATATTTGTGAACGAATGGTCTTCGCGCAGAGACTGCAGCGTGGCTGAATGCTTCACAGAGAAGTTCGTTTGAACAGGTCTGCCAGGGAGTGAAGCATAAAGCGCTCTGAGCAGTCCAAATATTCGTAATGACAATGTGTCTGACTTACGTTTCTTGTCAACGGAAGGAAGTGTACAAAATCCTCTTTCTTCACCAAGTGCCGGCGGGCGTTATACATTATGCGGAGATCCGGAAAAAATCTGGCGTGAAACGATCCGTTAATCGCCAAATTGCATCTTAAGAGGCCGCGACGACGCCAAATTGGAAGGGAAACGCTGCCAATTATGTCTCCGCATTGATGTGAGCTTTTCAAGAGTGGCATCAAACAGTGCAGCGACTTTGTAGGCGCGACGTGAAATTTACGTCAAGTCCGCGGTTGCGCAAGGACTTCGGTTCCCGTGGAAGTGTGCGCGTCGTTTTTGCTTTTTGTTTTCCGCCCCAGAACATTGCCCTGAAACACGGACAAACTCGCTATTTATCTCTTACCTTTGATGAGAATGGAAGATTAAATAATTGTACTGCCAGTGGAGATTAACTCCGTCGGTATTTTCATCTCACTTTCCTGTTATGCTCATATCAGATTTAGGATTTCAATCTACACTAATCCACAGCTGGAACAACGACATTGGAATGTATGGAAGCCTTGCAATCCTCTTATGGTACCTTTAATATCTACAAGGATGTTGTTTTGGGGACAGGACAACGGTAAAGTTTGTTTACCTTCACTCATATATGTCTTTTCCGCCATCTATGGTTGTTAAGCACGCATCGTTGTGTATAAAACGTCATAGTTGCACGAGGACGTCATCAAATCTAGAGCGCCGTTACATCATACACTAGTTATGGTAGACTATGAGGTAAACGTCATAGTTGCACGAGGACGTCATCAAATCTAGAGCGCCGTTACATCATACACTAGTTATGGTAGACTACGAGGTAAACGTCATAGTTGCACGAGGACGTCATCAAATCTAGAGCGCCGTTACATCATACACTAGTTATGGTAGACTACGAGGTAAACGTCATCAACGTAGTAGTGCTGCAGGTAAACATAGGTGGAAAGCACTGATTTATCTCTCTCTCTCTCTCTCTCTCTCTCTCTCTCTCTCTCTCTCTCTCTCTCTCTCTCTCTCTCTCTCTCTCTCTCTCTCTCTCTCTCTCTCTCTCTCTCTCTCTCTATCTCTCTCTCTCTATCTATCTCTCTCTCTCTCTCTCGTTCTCTGTGTGTGTGTGTATATATATATATATATATATATCTCGTTCTCTGTGTGTGTGTGTGTATATATATATATATATATATATATATATCTTTGGGGGCGTAGTTGCTAAATAGTTATCACACATCCACCTACCTGGACAACAACGGGCTGTGAATTCCGCAGATGTAGTGCAACAACGGAAACAGCAGAACTCACATATAATAGGCATGTTGTTATTAAACCTATAATAATTATAGTATTTGTATTGTAAAGGAGTGTGGCGTTTCAAAGAATGACTAAAGGAACACACACACGCTTTCCAGATCTGTTCGAACTTTCCACTTACGTAGTTTTTTCTTGTTGTCCCGAGATTTGGCAAGATTCTATTAACGTCTAGCCTGTATATATGTCGTATACCGAACCTAGTGGTCCTATGTGATCTCATTCAACTAATCATCTGCAGTTCACAAGACGTACGGACATTAACGGGACCATCCGGGTCACGAAGGCTACACAGTCCCCAATGTTAAGAGCTAAGGACGTACTGTCCATTCTGTTTTTTAACCTAAACTTCTGGCATGTAGGTCGGATATACCTATCACTACCCGCTGCCGCGTGTCTCCGACAAGACCTGCATTTGCATTTCCCCGACTTCTCCGTCCGCAACTCTCCGCGGAGAGTAAAGCAGAAAGCAACTAACAGAATGGTTTGCACAATGGCGTCGCCTGGTGACTAAGACGTCAAAACACGCGGTAAGCGTGCTGCAGGGCGGATACTGTCATAGACCAGCGGATAGGTGAACAGATTGCGCACTTTTGGATAAAAGCAAGACACTTTGCTCAACTTTTCTATACACAAAGGGAACCATTTTAAAGAATGGAGACATTTCAGATTTTGCTGCGTTCAGAAATGTCGGAAACTCTAATTCTCCTGCTTTACATTGAGCAATAATATGTGTGTCTAGATTGTAGGGGGTCAAAGATTTTAGATTTGTTACTTTTGGACTTTTCCGACATTGACATCCGCCATTTTTAAAGATGGCGGTCGTCAATACAAATGTAACGATATATTTCCTTCGCATTGCACCGCAACCGACGGACGTTGGAAAAAGTACTCTACGACATGCTCAGCAGAAGTCCTGCTGCAAGTGTCTTGCAGGTTTTACTGCCGCTGACAGTGATATCATGTGTGGTGTGTAGAGATAAGTAAACTGTATTAAAAAGAGGCAATTTGTTCCTAGTTTTTAAATTAATTAATTAATTAATGCCCAGCCAGCATTTAACACCAACCTGTTGAATACTTGAAATTGCCGGTCATCAGATGACAACCAAACACGTGCATCACTTTGGACCATTGGTATTGCACCATAGCCTTTCCCAAATACATCCTCGTAATCGATAACTGTCTCTGGTTTGATTAAGCTTTAGCCATCCATTTAGCTGATTCGGTGACGTAAGCACTCACACGAAAAATTGAAAACTTGTCTTGCAATGATACGGGCCATGTGTTTGGCCAAACGTTAAAGTTGGAAGACAATGTGAGGAGGAAACAACGCTAATGCTTCTTGTGCACATTTCTCTCCGAACGTATTGCAATGTATGGTAGTCTACTTCATTTAACTTCTCCTTCTATGTGCCATGTCTGTCACATGCGTTGGCGATCATGGCTCTTCAAACCGCGCGGTCGTTTGCCTTAGAACTTCAACATTCGCAGCACCTGTCGTATACTCGTAATGTTCTCTATGAGCATCACATCTAAGATGCATCCAGTCTTTTTGACGTATGCCCGAACGCCGTCGGACCGACGTGATTGATATGAAGGCGGCCGCTGGCGTTTCATGTGCCCCGCGTCGCACTCCCCCAACTGGCCAGAGTCGCCGAACCCCGTGAGGACCCTTGCGGGGGTTGTCAACGCGTGTGACCTGACGCCAGTTAGCGAGAGAGCCCAGCGACAGGGCGACGTTTGGCCGGCCGCTCGCGTCGATGTAGGCCCCTATATACTGTCAACACTTTGTCATCGTCGTAGTGGCATCAGTAGCGAGTCGTAACTTATCAAAAGTGTGCGTTTTGTTCTTCTTTGTCGCGTTGCTGTCAACATAAAAAAGGTAAGGTCTTGTATAGCGCAGTATCCAGTTTTGGACTGCCGAAGGCACTTTAAACTTTACTCCCTGGCAGACCTGTTCAATCGAACACCATCTCGACTTCTAATGCGCGAAGAGTATTCGTACACAAATATCCACCACCGTCTACAACCAGGTACTCATTCAAACTGAGTGAATTTGAGCAACGTAGAGTGAACGAAATTGTTCGATTGAGAGACCGATGCTCTATTCACTCATGAGATGTGTTGTCGGTTACATCTTATTACAAAACGACCGCTGTGAATGATATTATTATTATTGTCATAACTACATTATTGTAACGCGGAGAGGGATATCCACGTCTACCAATAATGCGGGTGAAAAGAATACATTTACCCGTCGCTTATGACATTTGTAGGGTGAGTGATATAGTCATATACCTAAAACTTCGCGACGGCATAATGGTTTATCAAGAGCGGATTATTAATTTTAATTTGCAAACCAAAAGTCGCTACCCGTGTTTGAACATTTTGGACGTGTTAATAACAGCTGTATTAAATTTAATTTATTAATCTGGAAAATATTCACTAATCTAATAAACTAATTGGTGTTTGTAAATATTCTGCGTATGTAAGTGGTCCGACTCTTCGTCCACACTAGAACTGAGATGTATTCTTATTAAATAACATGCCCAGTAGCATGCAGTTCGACGGCATATGCGACCACGGTGTTTAAGAGCCCGTCACCTGACGGGATGCCTTGGTAGTTGAGAGTCGTGATAGTAATGTTTACTAAATGTTAGAAAACACACAGCATCGTTACACAAACAACATAACACACTCGCAGATACTCGTAGTTTGTTCAAAATGACCAGGGTAGGAAGTTCACGTCCATCGATAGGCCCTAGTCGTGATGGTGTAGACTTATCAAAACATATTCGTATTTCTATACTATTGGCATGAGATTAAACATAAGCATGTCAACGTCTTCTTCATGTTGCCAAGTCCATGGCCCAGAGGCCGCTATTCCGAAATATGTGTGGCGCACACGTGGTTCCTGCAATTATTAGGTTATGTTTCACGTATTACGCGCACATTACCTTTTATGGTCCGAGCAACTGATTTACCACATAAAAGGTCAGAAACCTGACATATATAGAGTACTGTGAAAAGGTATAGGTAATACATCCTATTTGTGGGGTCGTAGATC
>CM034542.1:14942845-14950949 GCA_020002185.1 Paraescarpia echinospica
TGATACGTGATGTCTCCAGTCTGTTCATATTTTATTCATGTACCTCGGGCACGTACCGTGGACTTGCTGGACCCGTGCCACAGAGTTGTGGTGTCGTTACTCGCGTGTTTCATATGCGACGGTCATCGCACACAACGTGTTCATCTCTCTATTTCACTCCCAACTGGTGACAATATAGACACTTTGTTAAGCAGCGTCTACGACATATGATCACACGACATTTGGTGACAAGACATTTGGTGACACGGCATTTTGTCACGCGACATATTGTCACGAAGTTTAGAGCCCAACATAAGTTTACGATATTGTTTTCGAACAATAGATGAAACCAGTTCCATCACATTACAGTACACCATGCCAGCTTTATGTCATTGCAATGCACTTTAATTGTGTGGCATTTCTTGCAGATATTACATACGCAAATCATACGGCAGCACGCGCTGGTTGCTCTTCTTAGAAGGTAGGTTCTTGCTTGCAAATAATAAAGTTCATTACACTATCTAGCTAAATATAATTCTATTTGGCCATATATAAAAGTATCAGGAAAAGTGTCCGGTCTGACGACGGTGTACTGACGACGTTGCTGAATTTGGTCAAACCGTCGTTTGATACCAAAAATAACACACCGATAAATGTAGGCTTCCTGCAATAGTGTACAAGCAAGATGGCGGCGGACATTGATGCAAACATCTGGTAGGTGACCGAAGCCAACGGAGACTGTTCAGAAAAAGCACTACTGGTGGAGAAAGGACTTGGACAGCGGCAAGTGCGGCAGACACTGGCCAAGCGAAACAAAGGTTCTTCTTCCACACAAGGCGAGCGCAACAAGGAGTTGACCATCCTGGTGCAAACTATTCACTAGTCTAGCGAGACAGAAGGACACCATTTAATTGAGTTTGTGCAATTCGGTACTATTGTAAGTTGTAACATGACAACGATCACACTTCGTACCTTTAAGCATGTTGTTATATTATTGAAAATTGATCTTCGTAATTTTTTCAAACGAATGACTTATATGTAGTATAGACTTTCACCTCTTCCTAAGATGGTTTCACCAGAACGTTTGACGTCATCAGTATGTCTGGCGTCATCAGTTCGTCTGACCTTCCGCCGTCCGGTCGGATAACGTCATCCTAAAAGGCGAAAGTCTATACGACATCTAAATTATGCATTGGGTATGTTAAGAAGAATTATTTGCAATAAAACTGATCTATGCTGAAGAATGATAAGTAATAATGTTCTTGCATTGTCTCCATAGATATTCGATGTTGTGAGTACCTGCAGTGCTGATTCTTGTTTCTTGCAGGCGGATGGTATTGCTTCGACCAGAACAGCTGTCACAGTCGCTGGCGGAACACGCCGCATCTGATGAGCTCCAAGCACTGGCCTGAGTGGCGCAAAGGTAGGAGACCATTTACCTGTATCCGCTTGGTTGGCTGCAATATACTGTCGCTCATCTCTGTACGGCATAAATAATTAATTCATGTGTATGTCAATCAGTGCACAATCTTCCGGAAGTAAAACAAGAATAGTTAAAGATAATTTCTTAAATAGGACAGTATTCGGTCCTTAGGGTTGCTCACTGTACGCTTTGCCCATTGACAGACCTGTTCAGTCGAACATCATCTCGACTTCTCTGGGAAACATTCAGCCACGCTGCAGTTAGCGCTCGGGACACCATTCGTACACCAATGTCCAACACTGTCTATCGCCAGGTTCTCATTTATAAAGCAGGATGATCAAACTTGCCCAACGTTCGAAATGGTGGAAAAAGGACATCTCTTGATTGATAGTCCAAAGCTGTAGCTCTAGGCCGCCGCACTCAAAGGTGTAAGAGTATACGTGTGTGTGTGTGTGTGTGCGCGCGCGTGTGTGCGCGCGCGTGCGTTGTGCTTGCACGTGTGCATGCGTGCTTATGTATCTTCCCTCTGGATATTATTCTCATCCTGGACATCTCGCCGTTTTACCATTCTGAGCAGTTTCATTCACATACAACAGAAACCCATGACGGCCAATAAATCTTGTACAGAGTTAACATGAAATTAAATTAAGCATCACCAAATACACAAAGGAGTCGGTAAGAGATAACTGCCGTGTGCGATAAATTAATAAAACCAAATAAAGGGATGAATAAAGGGGTTCAATTCCGTTGGAGAAGTTGACACTGGAAGTTGAAGTTTTAAGTTGATTTCTAAATACTCCCTTCTTCTCTTTTACACAATATATTTCGTTGCAACAGGCAGCGCTCGCATTCATTCGTCGGCGCACGCCAGAACCACGTTTAAACCCATCTGTCGACCAGACGTGGTCGACCATGCACTCCGGGACTTCTGTTCTGACCCCGTTGGGTCGTCATTCGTACTCTCTAGCCGTCGTAAATGTCTCTTGACCACTGGCCCATAAGTCACAGCGGGGCCGCAGGGGAGCATCTCGTAGGCTGCTAAACGGTTACACACCCGAGAACGATCAAGGTCGGCGCTGCTTTGATGCTAATTGAATTAGAATTTGTTCTGGTAACGAGACGTACATTAGTTCGGTTGAGGCGAATCGGCCGGCCGGGAAAACGTCACCACAGTGTTCGTGTTCGTGACTGGGTGTGAGGAACAACCGGTCTGTGTAATGCCTCTCACGCGGACAACAGTATATCACGCAACACAAAAACTTGGTTTGTTCTGTTTCATTGACAAACATGGTGAAAGAATAGTTTGTTGGACGCGAGAAAACCGCGTCCCGCTCTGTCGTGGTATGTCTGAGGCGCATTCTAGCGCAGTTGCATGATTGGAGGCACGCACGAGAATGACTGAATACGTGGCCGGAGTTATGCGGTAATTACTGGAATTATCTCGTAGGTACAGATAAGTGCTTCAGCCAACCATGCCAATGTCCGTTTAACAAACAAATTGTTAACTCAGTTCGAAGACGGCGAAAACGTCAAAGAACCAGACTATCTCAAACTGGCTTGTACTAATATAATTTATATAAGAGCCAACCGTATTGGGATTCGTTAACCTCCATCACTTTCTTCAATCGACTATCGATATGATGTTGTCCTATAACTTTGCGCTCCACGAGAATGCGACTTAACTAATTATTGATTGTTTTGTGTATGGGTCTGCCTCTTCTTAGTCCGTAATCACAACACGCAATCAACGAAGACCACACCGACTGAAGGTATCTGCTTTCGACGTCGGGCAGTCACCCCTTTCGAACGTAACTCCTGCGTACCCCCTACCTTCAACATTACTGGTCGTCTGGTCCGGTCTTGGTTAAGGCCCAAATACATCGACTTCAATTAGAGCAGTCTCTTTCCTGGAACTGTAAGGAACGCAAGAAACGGATGGATTGCAAGGTGGGCGCTGGAGTAAGGTTTGACAGTTTTATTGCTTCTGTTGCGGCCACCACCTAAGAGAAGACTTGACGGCACTCCAGGCTGCACCGACCTAGACGCCGTACTCTGTAACTAGGTCACCGACACCCAGCCCAAATGACGGCACGATGAATACGAATAATTTATTTCGGGTAACACCCGATATACCAGTAACCAGTACATACGAATAATCTTCAAAAAATAATAAGCTTTAAAAATATTACAAAATTAAAATAATTTATACATATAAATCCGTTAAAGAAGTTAGAACTATTATAGTATACACTGTATAAATTATAACAATTATTGTAACTAATACTGTAAAACATAATTATATTTTATGAATACGATATAAAATCACCACAGCACAAGGAAATTATAAAATGACACATATAACCTTACCAAAATGAAATCAGAATACTCACACAAAGCACACATGAGTGCAAGACTCTAGGTAACGATATAAATACGTCGACAAAGAAGTCATTGGCTTATTGAACGTCCAGCAATTATTAATTTATGTGTAACCCATCCTTATTAAATATTTGTTAATTTTAATTTTAAGCGTATTCACGTTGCTAGCACGTATATCATTAATACGTCATTTGTTCCTTGAGTTTATTGCCTTCTGTGAGAATGACTATTTTTGGATAATGGTATGCCATCTTCGTGTATCCTTTGCGATCCATATACTTCGTGTCCTTTAGTTTTGTTTTAGTGTGAGAAATAATTATGTCAATATGTTCATAAATTCGTAACCATTCTATCACAATAAAAGGTTTTTGCTGGACCCGTCTCTTGTCTGTATAATATTACGAAACTACATTCTTTTGGCGGTTATCATAACTAAAATATCTCAATTTTTTAAAGAACTTTACTTATACATAAAACACAGTATAATTGCAGTATTATATTGTATAATGTCTACTTGTAATATACTTCGATGATGTAATTGTTTATGGCAAACCCCAAACCCAGCAAACTGTAGAAAGCGATTTCAGAAAAACATGTTTGCTTGTAAACGAACAATACTGCTCCCTGACGCTACAATAACTTATATTGGCAATAAATACAAACATGTGGGCGTATAGGCATAATTTTACAAGTTATTTTTTCCGGAACACATATATAAACATATCAACGAAAGAACGGTGCTTCTGTTACGGGCGCTGTACCGCACAGTGAGGTATTTGCCCTTATTGTGTGTGTGTGTGCGCTTGCGGGTTGTTGGCACCTGCGGAAGAATGGGTTTCTAGAACAGACTGTGCACTTCATGTTGTGTTATCACATGCGTGTTTGTGAAATGACCCAAAAAGGTGTGTCCATCGTAACTCTTCGCGCCCCTGACTGGGCATACAGAACATAGTGGGCGCACAGGGGGTAGTTGACAATTGTCGTTATTTACCTGATCGTACGGGGCGTATACTAATTTTCAGACCTCCTCCCCACCCCATGAACTTAGTTTACCGTACATTAAAATGTCGATAATTGTCCAGATTGAAAGTCATATGTAGGTGTTTAACAGTGTTATGACACGGTACAGGCAAACAAAAGACGTATAATAACGATTTTTATTATAACAACTATCATAATATTACAAACATTTACTTACAATCACCATGGTTATGCATTTCACAATGACGTACCACCGACATTATGTATAATTAATACGCGAGCCGTGATCCCTCCCGTCTATCGCACGCTTTGTATGGATAGGTAAAACGTCAACAATTCATGAACGACCCCTAACAACGTATGTCATCATCTGTTGCAGGTACCGGCATCTTGTCGTGGAATCCAGAAGAGAATCCATTTGTATATAACGCCAATCTTGTGTAAGTGATTGATAACAGTGGTGGATCCATAAAAACAAATCTATATAGAATAATGCGGATTTTTTGGCTAATTCTTACGGTTTACCCAAACGTGATACGGCCTGCGTTTGTTAAACGGCATTCGAGTACATATTTAGATCAAGACAGGAGGTAAAATTTATATTTGTGTTGTGCTAAAGACAGAATAAAATAGAACAGACGCTGTCCGCTACGTTACACTGGCCTACGTGTTGTGACGTCTTATCGTTTAACATCTTAGTCACAACCGATCTTTAATTTGGTTTCTTTCAAACCGTTCATAACTCAATAGTACAACAATCGATCAATACTGTTATTATTTTTTGCAGATATATTCCGTATTGTTCAAGTGACACTTGGAGTGGTAGTTTCAAAGCAAGGAACAAAGGTAAACGAAACGTATCGCCTCTCATGTCGTCAGACGTAAACGCCGGTTAGCCAGTGGTCTTAGACAAAGAGTCGAAGTTGGCATTATTTTCAATAGACTATCGAACACCGAGTTCTTCCTTTACCACAAGTTAATACAGGTGTAGCGTTTGCGGCGAGCGGTCGGCAGGGAAGCATACGGGCACACGTTCACTCACTCAGTCGTACTAATGATAAGTCAGGTTATACGTTTTCACAGTTTATTATATGCGGAAAACCCTACCAGTACAAGATCTAATACACAGTATACGGCTATGTCTGCCAAATACTACCCAGTCATAAAGATCAGAACGATAGGTTCAGACGGCGGCGGCTTATACAGCAACCGAATTGTAACCGATATATCCTAAAAGTCCGAACAATAGGTTCAGACGGCGGCGGCTATTACAGCAACCGAATTTGTAACCGATATATTCTAAATGTCAGAACAATAGGTTCAGACGGCGGCGGCTATTACAGCAACCGAATTGTAACCGATATATTCTAAATGTCAGAACAATAGGTTCAGACGGCGGCGGCTATTACAGCAACCGAATTGTAACCAATATATTCTAAATGTCAGAACAATAGGTTCAGACTGCGGCGGCTATTACAGCAACCGAATTGTAACCGATATATTCTAAATATCAGAACAATAGGTTCAGACGGCGGCGGCTATTACAGCAACCGAATTGTAACCAATATATTCTAAATGTCAGAACAATAGGTTCAGACGGCGGCGGCTATTACAGCAACAGAATTGTAACCAATATATTCTAAATGTCAGAACAATAGGTTCAGACGGCGGCGGCTATTACAGCAACCGAATTGTAACCGATATATTCTAAATGTCAGAACGATAAGTTCAGACGGCGGCGGCTATTTCAGCAACCGAGTTACTCACCGAGTCTGGGAATAACTGATTGTCACGGGTGTACTGCGAGAGTCTTTTAGTACTTCTCGCAGGGCGCTCGGTGACAGTGCTTCACGAGAAACGTTCCTCCGGCAGTGTGCCCCAGTAGTCGCCCCGATTATCCACAAATCCCCCTTATTTCTACTGCTAAAACCATAGCCTTGGGTGAGACGCTGACCCTTTAGTTATGTAATTTCCAAAGTCTACTGGTCTCTAGAAATCTTGTTAGGGTGCCAGTGAACTTATAGTAACCTTTTCAACAATAGGGTTCTTGCCTCCCCAAAACCAGATGGCCTCAAATGTAAACAAATCCCCCACCCCAGCTATAGTCATTTGCATATAAATTAGCTTTTCGGAGCTTGTACAACATTCAGCAATTAAGAAGATTGATACTATGTGCGTTATCATTCTAAATTCTCTACACAAGTAACATACATTATTATTGTTTATTATTTATGTATATTTCTGTTTTTATGTTTATCTTATCAGTCTCTCATAACTCATTTTTGAATGGTCCATATGTACAATGCCTGCGTTGTATATACTGTATTAATGTGTTGTGTGTTGTACACATCGAGTGAGACTCTAATAACATACCTAGTACTACTGCTACTGCTAATATTACTACTACTGCTAATATTACTACTACTGCTACTACTGCTACTGCTAATATTACTACTACTGCTACTACTGCTAATATTACTACTACTGCTAATATTACTACTACTGCTACTACTGCTAATATTACTACTACTGCTACTGCTACTGCTGCTACTACTACTACTGCTACTGCTAATATTACTACTACTGCTAATATTACTACTACTGCTACTACTGCTACTGCTAATATTACTACTACTGCTACTACTGCTAATATTACTACTACTGCTAATATTACTACTACTGCTACTACTGCTAATATTACTACTACTGCTACTATTGCTACTGCTGCTACTGCTACTACTACTGCTACTGCTGCTACTACTACTACTGCTACTGCTAATATTACTACTACTGCTAATATTACTACTACTGCTACTACTGCTACTGCTAATATTACTACTACTGCTACTACTGCTAATATTACTACTACTGCTAATATTACTACTACTGCTACTACTGCTAATATTACTACTACTGCTACTATTGCTACTGCTGCTACTGCTACTACTACTGCTACTGCTGCTACTACTACTACTGCTACTGCTAATATTACTACTACTGCTAATATTACTACTACTGCTACTACTGCTACTGCTAATATTACTACTACTGCTACTACTGCTAATATTACTACTACTGCTAATATTACTACTACTGCTACTACTGCTAATATTACTACTACTGCTACTATTGCTACTGCTGCTACTACTACTGCTACTGCTGCTACTACTACTACTGCTATTGCTGCTACTACTACTACCACTGCTACTATTACTGCTACTACTACTACTACTGCTGCTACTACTACTACTGCTACTACTACTACTACCACTACTACTACTACTGCTACTACTACTACTACTGCTACTACTACTACTACTGCTACTACTACTACTGTTACTA
>CM034542.1:14951949-15037892 GCA_020002185.1 Paraescarpia echinospica
CGTACTCTGTAACTAGGTCACCGACACCCAGCCCAAATGACGGCACGATGAATACGAATAATTTATTTCGGGTAACACCCGATATACCAGTAACCAGTACATACGAATAATCTTCAAAAAATAATAAGCTTTAAAAATATTACAAAATTAAAATAATTTATACATATAAATCCGTTAAAGAAGTTAGAACTATTATAGTATACACTGTATAAATTATAACAATTATTGTAACTAATACTGTAAAACATAATTGTATTTTATGAATACGATATAAAATCACCACAGCACAAGGAAATTGTAAAATGACACATATAACCTTACCAAAATGAAATCAGAATACTCACACAAAGCACACATGAGTGCAAGACTCTAGGTAACGATATAAATACGTCGACAAAGAAGTCATTGGCTTATTGAACGTCCAGCAATTATTAATTTATGTGTAACCCATCCTTATTAAATATTTGTTAGTTTTAATTTTAAGCGTATTCACGTTGCTAGCACGTATATCATTAATACGTCATTTGTTCCTTGAGTTTATTGTCTTCTGTGAGAATGACTATTTTTGGATAATGGTATGCCATCTTCGTGTATCCTTTGCGATCCATATACTTCGTGTCCTTTAGTTTTGTTTTAGTGTGAGAAATAATTATGTCAATATGTTCATAAATTCGTAACCATTCTATCACAATAAAAGGTTTTTGCTGGACCCGTCTCTTGTCTGTATAATATTACGAAACTACATTCTTTTGGCGGTTATCATAACTAAAATATCTCAGTTTTTTAAAGAACTTTACTTATACATAAAACACAGTATAATTGCAATATTATATTGTATAATGTCTACTTGTAAAATACTTCGATGATGTAATTGTTTATGGCAAACCCCAAACCCAGCAAACTGTAGAAAGCGATTTCAGAAAAACATGTTTGCTTGTAAACGAACAATACTGCTCCCTGACGCTACAATAACTTATATTGGCAATAAATACAAACATGTGGGCGTATAGGCATAATTTTACAAGTTATTTTTTTCCGGAACACATATATAAACATATCAACGAAAGAACGGTGCTTCTGTTACGGGCGCTGTACCGCACAGTGAGGTATTTGCCCTTATTGTGTGTGTGTGCGCTTGCGGGTTGTTGGCACCTGCGGAAGAATGGGTTTCTAGAACAGACTGTGCACTTCATGTTGTGTTATCACATGCGTGTTTGTGAAATGACCCAAAAAGGTGTGTCTATCGTAACTCTTCGCGCCCCTGACTGGGTATACAGAACATAGTGGGCGCACAGAACATAGTGGGCACACAGAACATAGTGGGCACACAGAACATAGTGGGCGCACAGAACATAGTGGGCACACAGAACATAGTGGGCGCACAGAACATAGTGGGCGCATAGAACATAGTGGGCACACAGAACATAGTAGGCACACAGAACATAGTGGGCGCACAGGGGGTAGTTGACAATTGTTGTTATTTACCTGATCGTACGGGGGGGCGTATACTAATTTTCAGACCTCCTCCCCACCCCATGAACTTAGTTTACCGTACATTAAAATGTCGATAATTGTCCAGATTGAAAGTCATATGTAGGTATTTAACAGTGTTATGACACGGTACAGGCAAACAAAAGACGTATAATAACGATTTTTATTATAACAACTATCATAATATTACAAACATTTACTTACAATCACCATGGTTATGCATTTCACAATGACGTACACCGACATTATGTATAATTAATACGCGAGCCGTGATCCCTCCCGTCTATCGCACGCTTTGTATGGATAGGTAAAACGTCAACAATTCACGAACGACCCCTAACAACGTATGTCATCATCTGTTGCAGGTACCGGCATCTTGTCGTGGAATCCAGAAGAGAATCCATTTGTATATAACGCCAATCTTGTGTAAGTGATTGATAACAGTGGTGGATCCATAAAAACAAATCTATATAGAATAATGCGGATTTTTTGGCTAATTCTTACGGTTTACCCAACCGTGATACGGCCTGCGTTTGTTAAACGGCATTCGAGTACATATTTAGATCAAGACAGGAGGTAAAATTAATATTTGTGTTGTGCTAAAGACAGAATAAAATAGAACAGACGCTGTCCGCTACCTTACACTGGCCTACGTGTTGTGACGTCTTATCGTTTAACATCTTAGTCACAACCGATCTTTAATTTGGTTTCTTTCAAACCGTTCATAACTCAATAGTACAACAATCGATCAATACTGTTATTATTTTTTGCAGATATATTCCGTATTGTTCAAGTGACACTTGGAGTGGTAGTTTCAAAGCAAGGAACAAAGGTAAACGAAACGTATCGCCTCTCATGTCGTCAGACGTAAACGCCGGTTAGCCAGTGGTCTTAGACAAATAGTCGAAGTTGGCATTATTTTCAATAGACTATCGAACACCGAGTTCTTCCTTTACCACAAGTTAATACAGGTGTAGCGTTTGCGGCGAGCGGTCGGCAGGGAAGCATACGGGCACACGTTCACTCACTCAGTCGTACTAATGATAAGTCAGGTTATACGTTTTCACAGTTTATTATATGCGGAAAACCCTACCAGTACAAGATCTAATACACAGTATACGGCTATGTCTGCCAAATACTACCCAGTCATAAAGATCAGAACGATAGGTTCAGACGGCGGCGGCTTATACAGCAACCGAATTGTAACCGATATATCCTAAAAGTCCGAACAATAGGTTCAGACGGCGGCGGCTATTACAGCAACCGAATTTGTAACCGATATATTCTAAATGTCAGAACAATAGGTTCAGACGGCGGCGGCTATTACAGCAACCGAATTGTAACCGATATATTCTAAATGTCAGAACAATAGGTTCAGACGGCGGCGGCTATTACAGCAACCGAATTGTAACCGATATATTCTAAATGTCAGAACAATAGGTTCAGACGGCGGCGGCTATTACAGCAACCGAATTGTAACCAATATATTCTAAATGTCAGAACAATAGGTTCAGACGGCGGCGGCTATTACAGCAACCGAATTGTAACCGATATATTCTAAATATCAGAACAATAGGTTCAGACGGCGGCGGCTATTACAGCAACCGAATTGTAACCAATATATTCTAAATGTCAGAACAATAGGTTCAGACGGCGGCGGCTATTACAGCAACAGAATTGTAACCAATATATTCTAAATGTCAGAACAATAGGTTCAGACGGCGGCGGCTATTACAGCAACCGAATTGTAACCAATATATTCTAAATGTCAGAACAATAGGTTCAGACGGCGGCGGCTATTACAGCAACCGAATTGTAACCGATATATTCTAAATGTCAGAACGATAAGTTCAGACGGCGGCGCCTATTTCAGCAACCGAGTTACTCACCGAGTCTGGGAATAACTGATTGTCACGGGTGTACTGCGAGAGTCTTTTAGTACTTCTCGCAGGGCGCTCGGTGACAGTGCTTCACGAGAAACGTTCCTCCGGCAGTGTGCCCCAGTAGTCGCCCCGATTATCCACAAATCCCCCTTATTTCTACTGCTAAAACCATAGCCTTGGGTGAGACGCTGACCCTTTAGTTATGTAATTTCCAAAGTCTACTGGTCTCTAGAAATCTTGATAGGGTGCCAGTGAACTTATAGTAACCTTTTCAACAATAGGGTTCTTGCCTCCCCAAAACCAGATGGCCTCAAATGTAAACAAATCCCCCACCCCAGCTGTAGTCATTTGCATATAAATTAGCTTTTCTGAGCTTGTACAACATTCAGCAATTAAGAAGATTGATACTATGTGCGTTATCATTCTAAATTCTCTACACAAGTAATATACATTATTATTGTTTATTATTTATGTATATTTCTGTTTTTATGTTTATCTTATCAGTCTCTCATAACTCATTTTTGAATGGTCCATATGTACAATGCCTGCGTTGTATATACTGTATTAATGTGTTGTGTGTTGTACACATCGAGTGAGACTCTAATAACATACCTAGTACTACTGCTACTGCTAATATTACTACTACTGCTAATATTACTACTACTGCTACTGCTAATATTACTACTACTGCTACTACTGCTAATATTACTACTACTGCTAATATTACTACTACTGCTACTACTGCTAATATTACTACTACTGCTAATATTACTACTACTGCTACTACTGCTACTGCTAATATTACTACTACTGCTACTACTGCTAATATTACTACTACTGCTAATATTACTACTACTGCTACTACTGCTAATATTACTACTACTGCTAATATTACTACTACTGCTACTACTGCTACTGCTAATATTACTACTACTGCTAATATTACTACTACTGCTACTACTGCTACTGCTAATATTACTACTACTGCTACTACTGCTAATATTACTACTACTGCTACTATTGCTACTGCTGCTACTGCTACTACTACTGCTACTGCTGCTACTACTACTACTGCTACTGCTAATATTACTACTACTGCTAATATTACTACTACTGCTACTACTGCTACTGCTAATATTACTACTACTGCTACTACTGCTAATATTACTACTACTGCTAATATTACTACTACTGCTACTACTGCTAATATTACTACTACTGCTACTATTGCTACTGCTGCTACTACTACTGCTACTGCTGCTACTACTACTACTGCTATTGCTGCTACTACTACTACCACTGCTACTATTACTGCTACTACTACTACTACTGCTGCTACTACTACTACTGCTACTACTACTACTACCACTACTACTACTACTGCTACTACTACTACTACTGCTACTACTACTACTACTGCTACTACTACTACTGTTACTACTGCTGCTACTGCTACTACTATTACTGCTGCTACTGCTACTACTGCTACTACTGCTGCTGCTACTACCACTACTACTACTGCTACTGGTAGTACTACTGCTACTACTACTACTATTACTATGGTTATTGTTATTATTATCACTACTACTTCTACTACTAATATGCTACTACTACTATTATTATTATTATCACTACTACCACTACTACTACTACTACTACTACTACTACTACCACTACTATTACTATCCACCACTACCACTACAACTACTACCACTGCTACTATCCACCACTACCACCACTACTACTACTAACACTACTACTACTACTACTACCACTACTACTACCACGACTACTACCACTACCACTACTACTAGTACTACTACCACTACTACCACTATTACAAACCATACCCATACCCGTGTGCACTACTGGGTGTGTTAAACCGTGACCATATAAATGAATTAATGGGACACACGTTCTGTAATTACTGAATTAATGGGACACACGTTCTGTAATTACTAGTAACCCAACGACGTGGGTTGGAAGCAGTCATTAAAGTTGTTCATACTGTATCCCATGCAGCGGTCGAGCAATCAGTCATTAGTGGTTAACCATTTGTTGAGTTGTGGTAGTGTAATTCGTGGGAATTCAAAGCACAACCCGAGGCAGCGACGATTACGTTCACTACCGGCGGTCAGGAACTGGAGACAATATTCCTACGTTTCTCTCTCTCTCTCTCTCTCTCTCTCTCTCTCTCTCTCTCTCTCTCTCTCTCTCTCTCTCTCTCTCTCTCTCTCTCTCTCTCTCTCTCTCTCTCTCTCTCTCTCTCTCTCTCTCTCTCTCTCTCTCTCTCTAAACTTTGCCTTATGTTTTTGTCACAAAGAAACAGTTTGTGACCAGAAATTCAACAAAATATACGTCAGAATGTCTGAACCCACCACGTGTTTTCTGATGGCTTGACGGAGGTTTTGCTAGGCAACAGATCAGGTGATGGATAGGTCAGTTCCCATGGTGGTCAAACGAGACAGTGAGTCAGATGATGAAACGTCGTGACATAGGCAGGGACAGCCACTAAATCCCCGGGGACATCCAAGGGGAGTGAACTGTACCAAACATCCTTATTATCCATATTATATGACGTCATATCCTGCGGTAGGGACGCCGCATGAAGCCCAGCATCCCGGGTGATCCTGATCTTCTTCCACATTAGAATCAAATACTGGTATCCCCAAATGCTACTATCACCACCCCGTAACAAGCGCTGTCAATACGAGTTTCAGTAACAATTTGGACACAGTGTATTGTCGAACCGGAAGTGATGTTGTATCTGTCGGTTGCAGACGAGTTCTCGTTCATGGGCGCGCTGATCATACAGGAAGTCGTCAAAGACCTGGTTGCTCTGCACGGCCTGGGTCAGTCGAAGAAGCTCTACCTGGCTGGAAGCAGGTAAACAGACAACAGACAGATGTGTGCACTATGACCCACTGAATTGATAAAAACGGTCACGCATGATTCGACCTGACCCGACCGAAACGACCTGACCCTATTGGGATTCAGGACTACGACCTAAGCCGACCGAGACGACTCGACCGAGGAGACCTGATCCGAAACAGTCCTCACAATAAATCGAACTCGACAAATTGAACCGGACAAATCAACTTGATCCGTCCGGTTCGACGGATCAACCGTCCGACATGCTGACTCTTGCTTTGACACTGACACACACGCATATGATGTCCAATCTATTAGACACTTGATATCATAAATGGCGTTTTGATACTCACCTCATAGGATGACAATCTTGACACATCTTGCTAAACCAAATACCTCACTCCGATTTCACCACGAAGTGCTTCCCTGTTTCAGTGCCGGGGGTACGGGAGTACTCCTCAATCTGGACCGCGTGGCGTCCCTCCTCGGTCGACTCGCTCCCCGGATCGAGGTGCGAGGTATCGCCGACTCGGGCTGGTTCCTCGACAACAAGCAGTACCAGCCGATCCGCTGCACGACGCCGCACACCTGCGCCCCGACGGACGGGATCCCTCGCGGCATCAGGTAAGTTCTCCTGTCTTCGTCCTCGCTTCATGACCATCGTAGCATTTTCAAAACACTCATCCAGGAAAACACTATAGTCTACAGTAGTGTTTTGAAATGTATTTCAAAACATTCACCTGACTCACCTGCCCAAGTTCACAACATTACATTAAGTTTGAAACACTCATCTATCAATTCCAAAACACTGGTCCAAAAACGTATATTTATACGAATACCTTATAATTAAAACACTATGTGAATATAAAGCCCGCCGCACCCCGCCCGATTATCTACGATCCGACTCATCTCGACCGTCGCAGCATAAGCAATCGTGCATGATCGGGACGGTGTGCGGATAGTTTAATACTAGAATGTTTTCAAATTAATTTCATAACACTTCAGTGTTTTCAAATCGGGTAGTGTATTGAAATTCCTACAGCAATAAAAACATTCACACACACACACACACACACACACACACACACACACACACACACACACACACACACACACACACACACACACACACACACACACACACACACACACACACACACACACACACACACACACATGCATGTATATATATATATATATATATATATATATATATATATATATATGTATATATATATGTATATATATATATGTATATATATATATGTATATATATATGTATATATATATATATATATATATACATATATATATATACATATATATATATATATACACACACGAACGGGTGGGTGTTTTTAAATTCCTACAGCCTACAGTACAAAACATTATAAAAAAAATTAAAAACACTAGCGTTTGTTGAGTAGAGTTTGAAATATTTATCCTATCTCATCGGGCATCCTCACAATGAGGGCTGTTCAAACCGAATTATAAGGAAATACCCTTACGGCCAGCTCCAGTCGGCCCTATACTGTCGGAGCAAGTAAAGCTGCGTTCACACTTACACTTTAAAACGGTTTAGTTAAAACGTTTTAACTAATCCAGTCAGAAAACAGACGTGTGAACGCGATTTAGCGCTAAAACGTTTTAGCTAATCCACTTCAGTAGGTGGTTTTCAAGTTGCAAGTGTGAACGCAAGCGGATTAGCTAAAACGTTTTAAGCACGTCACAGTCATGCGCATTCGATCTCGCACCTCGTCGCTTCCTGTCTATATCATAAACATAAACAACATTTTGGCGCAATCATGTATTCGACTTCGATCTACGCAAAATATAAAGAAACGCAAGCGCGACGCGACAATTGGGACGATGGAGAAGTTCGGCTGTTACTGGAGTTGTGGGGAGACGATCGGGGGTAGTCCGATTTAGAAGGAAATATAACTATATATCTGTGCATTGCCAATCGTCTGAACCGCGACCTGAGCGAGGGCGCCGAGGCGGGGTCAGGGGGACATCGTTAACAATTTTGTTATGCTAGCTTGCGCATGTGCGCATACCAACTTCCTCCTTAAAACGGTTTAGCTATTGCATGTGTGAACGCTCACAATGTTTAAACATGAACCGGTTTAACTAAAACGGTTTAGCTAAACCGTTTTAATTCTGTGTGTGAATGCAGCTTTAGAGGCTTTGCATTACTTACGTAGGCCTCGTCATTCACCTGCGTGATGTCCGCGGGATTTTGCAGATTTTGTAACAAGATCACGAAGAAAATGTCTCCTAAATTGTTCTGTTCACGTTCCTGGACAGCTCACTGCACTCGCACAAGATTATAATGTAGCAATTTCGTATAACGTCACAGTGTTGCGTGGCGACATCGTGTGAAAACGTATTTTGGCACATAGGCTGATATCTAGTATAATATGAATCCAATCTGAAGTTACTCATCTTTAGTCCATTATCTAACACCAATACACGATTTTAAAATACATGCGTTCTCCCACATAAAGTACTTTTTAGTTAGATATACGTAATCACTTTCGCAATATGACGTCATTGCAGACTGTGGCGCGGCCTAGTGCCTGAATCGTGCAAAGCGACGTACTCGCCCCAGGAGCAATGGCGATGCTACTTCGGTTATCGAATCTACCCGACGCTTAAAGGTGAGTTTCTGTGCTATAACAACTTTGGATCTTCAGGGAATAAGTTGATCTTCCATGTATTATCAATTTATATATCTCAAATGATTTATTATATACAGCCTACGTACTATTTCCTTATTGGAAGACAATGCTACGATTCTTTGCTGGTGGAAAATCCAACATAATGTATAATATTTAGTCCGTTAGCTTGCAACGGCTGTAGAAATTATTTTTGTAATGTACATCCTGCAGCCACGCTGCAATTAATGCTCGAAGACTATTTTGTGTTCACAAATATTCACCATTGTCTATCGTCAGGTGCTCATTCACACAGCTAAGTGGACTGAAACAACCCAGAATCAACGAAGATGCCCAATGTTCGACACGGCAGAACAGGATTGCGGACCCGGGTTCTCCCTCGATTGAGAGTCCGGAGGTCTAGTCACTGCGCCACTGCGATCTAATGCGCCTGTACTGTGCCTTGTGTTTCAGCGCCCGTGTTCGTCGTTCAGCATTTGTTCGACGAGGCTCAAATCACCGTCGACAATGTCGGGCCGCCTGTGAAGAAGGAACAGTGGCAATACATTCACAACATGGGCAAGGATATCCGACGGACACTCCTCAACGTCTCGTGAGTGCCGCCTTGGTCGACTGGTGGAACCGGTAACCCGGGCACTGTTTCACTCAAGCAATGAGCTCGTACGGGAAACAGAATCCGTTGTTTGGCTTAAGGAGCGTTTTCAAACTGCAAAAAGCCGCCGCCGTATGACCGAGGAAACTATTTTTGTGACACATCGTATAGCGATATGGTGGCGCCTCCTAGTGTTGATAGTTTTCACTATTAAAGATAAATGTTAAGGAGTGAAGTCAATTTTAAAGAGCGAAATCGGATTTAAAGAAGCGAAATCGATTTTAAAGAGCGACAAATTGAGTGGAACGGTCGCCTGGATTGTCAACGCTGGACACAAGTAACCAAGTAACATTACACAAGAATGCCATTCCATGGTTCGATCCAGGAGCTAAGTGCATGGACTTTTTATATCAATTATGCTACACAGTGCTTTTAGTTGTGTAGATCTTCACCCGAATATGTTTTGGTAAACAAAATGGCTCCATGTAAATGTTCACGAGTTCGAACCTACCTGTGTGAGTGTGTGTGTGTGTGTGTATGTGTGTGTGTGTGTGTGTGTGTGTGTGTGTGTGTGTGTGTGTGTGTGTGTGTGTGTGGTGTGTGGTGTGTGTGTGTGTGTGTGTGTACGCGCGCGTGTATGTGAATGCCTGCGTCTGCAAGCATGGGTGTTTATGTGCGAGCAAGCATGTTCGCGCAAGTGTGCGTGCGTGCGTTACATTACACTTCTGTTACGTTACACTTCTATTCATACATATCACAAAACACCTGGTGGTGATTGACATCCACGCAATCATCTCACTCGATTTCAACCCCTCCTACTGGTGTACCTGCAAATGTGAATATTGCTGTTGCCAACCGGGAGCCGTGTACCACCGCTGAGTCAGACGATGTTCGTTTACATTTCAGTGCCGTCTTCGCTCCCGCCTGTCTCTCACACATCGTCCTGACGAGAAGGTAAGCTATCTCTGTCGACTTCTTGGCTTTCTCAGAAGCCGTCTAAGATCGCTGATGCTCAAACACCGGATAGGTCTGTTGGGCGGTTTAATGGAGTCTAGTAACTTTGATCTGGCGCGTCTCTATTATGGTTTATAGCTCGACGGCTGTGAACGGAGGGGGAGGGGACAGGACGGGGAGGGGAGTCTACGAAACCACGACACAATTCTCTGTACATGAACAGACAGTCCACATTTCTTGGGTTGAAATCTGTATTTCTTATTTGAAATTCTACATAAATCTGTGTAAATCTAATAGTAGGTTACATGTGTCATTAGGGTAGCCTGGTTCAGCGCGGCCCCCCAAGAAAAATTTTCAGAATACACATCATGAAACTATGCTAACATGTCTTTAACGTGTTCATACTATAGACAAATGCGTTGTCTATAATTGCATGATATCTGTGTTACACAGAGGGTTGCTATTTTCAACAAATACACAAACTTAGATAAGTTAGATGTAAAAAATATTACGAGTACCCAAAAAACCGTTTTGGCAAAATGTGAAACATATGCGTAAATAACCATCCATATTAAAGACGGACAGCAAACGAAGAGAACTACTCTACCGCGACATCCCGCCACGTCTTCAAACGGCATCCCAGGGCGTGTCGTCCATCACTCCACGTTCTCAACCCTTTGAAGCCTCCCGAGAACCCCACATCTGCTGACCCCAGGATTCACAATAAACAATCATTTCCCAGCCATAAAACCGCAGGAGACCAGACACCACCAAAACGCACACACATGCTTTTTTGAAAACATAAACTTTTGCGCATTTCCAACGTTCGTTGCATTTTTCCAGTGTTCGTTCACAGTCTCCCGTTCACAGTCTCCCAATGCCCTGTGCGCAGTTCGAAAATAATGACTTTTCCAGTTCTAAATACCCATTTGCAATAACTGAAATGCATATGTAATACTGGCTAAGCCGACATGTATGTATACGTATTATGTGTGCACACACACATGCGTGTGTGTTAGTGTGCGTGCGAGCATGCGTGTGTGCGCACCTGCGTGCGTGCGTGTACCTACATGCGCCGGCACGCACACACATACATGCACGCGCACACAGACATACACACCGCCACGTTATCTTACAAACATAAAATAATTTATGTAGAATTAATTGCTGGTAGTTGCTACAACGCGCGGAGTTCGTCTTTGTCGAGCGTCTTATGGTGACCGTGATGTATTTGTCGAGTGTCTTGCGGTGCCTGTGTTGTCTGTGCTCCTCATGTTGTCTGTGTCGTGTGTCTCATGCGCCCCATGTTGTCCGTGTCATGTATCTCATGCTCCCCGTGTTGTCCGTGTCGTGTGTCTCACGCTCCCCGTGTTGTCTGTGCCGTGTGTCTCACGCTCCCCGTGTTGTCGGTGTCGTGTGCCTCACGCTCCCCGTGTTGTCCGTGTCGTGTGCCTCACGCTCCCCGTGTTGTCCGTGTCGTGTGTCTAACGCTCCCTGTGTTGTCCTTGTCGTGTGCCTCACGTTCCCGTGTTGTCGGTGTCGTGTGCCTCACGCTCCCCGTGTTGACTGTGTCGTGTGTCTCACGCTCCCCATGTTGTCCGCGTCGTGAGTCTCACGCTCCCCGTATTGTCTATGTCGTGTGTCTCACGCCCCCTGTGTTGTCTGTGTCGTATGTCTCACGCTCCCTGTGTTGTCTGTGTCGTGTATCTCATGCACCCCGTGTTGTCATGCACTCCCGTGTTGTCTGTATCGTCGTATGTCTCATGCTGTTGTCCGTGTGCCGTGTGTGTCCGTGTACGCTCCCCGTGTTGTCCGTGTCGTGTGTCTAACGCTCCCTGTGTTGTCCTTGTCGTGTGCCTCACGTTCCCGTGTTGTCGGTGTCGTGTGCCTCACGCTCCCCGTGTTGACTGTGTCGTGTGTCTCACGCTCCCCATGTTGTCCGCGTCGTGAGTCTCACGCTCCCCGTATTGTCTATGTCGTGTGTCTCACGCCCCCTGTGTTGTCTGTGTCGTATGTCTCACGCTCCCTGTGTTGTCTGTGTCGTGTGTCTCATGCACCCCGTGTTGTCTGTGTCGTGTGTCTCACGCTCCCTGTGTTGTCTGTGTCGTATGTCTCACGCTCCCTGTGTTGTCTGTATCGTGTGTCTCATGCACCCCGTGATGTGTGTGTCGTGTATCTCATGCACCCCATGTTGTCTGTGTCGTATGTCTCATGCTCCCCGTGTTGTCTGTATCGTGTGCCTCACGGTCCCCGTGTTGTCCGTGTCGTGTGCCTCACGCTCCCCGTGTTGTCCGTGCCGTGTTTCTCATGCTCCCCGTGTTGTCCGTGTCGTGTGTCTCACACTCCCCGTGTCCCATGCAGCGAGTGGCACCGGATGACGATCAACGGCGTGACTCTGGCGGCGGCCCTGCAGTGTTGGGAGGACGGCTCCCACGAACAGAACCTCTACGAGCGACAGCCCGGGCGACTGGCGTTCGGGCGACTGGCGCAGAACTTCATCACGCAGTGAGTTTTCCTCTTCCTGTTTCTCTGTCGACCGCGGCGGCGCAGTAGCTAGAACATCGAACTCTCCATCGACAGAACTCGGGTTTGAATACTGTGCTGCGGTGTCGAACCTTTGGCAAGCGCGTTCACTCTACGTTCACTCAGCTGTACGAATGAGTACCTGGCTATATATAGTGGTGGGTATTTGTGTACGACTGGTCTTCGCGCATTAACTGTAGTGTGACTGGATGCTTCCAAGAGAAGTCGAGATGGTGTTCGATTGGACAGATCTGCCATAGAGTTAGTTACATGTAAAGAGCTTTGAGCAGTCATGAGGACTGGATACTGCACTATAGAAGCGACGGCGTTCGCCTGGAACGACTTGATATCGAAACGGTCTACGATTACATTTGAGTTCTACGACACTCGTTGGACATTGGACAGTGGTTCCGCTATGGCGTTGAGAAAAGTTTTTTTTCGCATATAAACCATTGCGCCATTCCATGGTACCATGATAATCTACTGGGTGACTAAGCGTGACCTCTTTGGTTTCCTTTCCGAGTTCCTGAACAGGTTTACACAGAATCACCTAGCAGACCTTTTTACTCAAACGCTACTTTGACATATATGTGAAGCATTCAGCCACGCTGCAATTATATTGTGCGAAGATTATTCGTTCACAACACTGTCTATGGCCGGATAGCCATTTATACAGCTGGGTAAACTAAATCAAGGTGGAGTGAACGCAGTTGCTTAGTATGTGTTCATAGCGGGAGCAAGTGGATTCGAACCCTGAATCTCTCGATTGTTAGTTCGATGTTTCAAATAGTTCGTCACCGTGCCTAATAAATGCAAGGATAATGTAGTATACAACCAAATATAGCTACACCTTTGACTCCCCGCTTGCCCCCAATTGACCTATCTATCACGTGACCTGTTGCCAGTGTACCGGTGTTGTGCTTACATTTATCCGGGCATTAAATAATATATATATATATATATATATATATATATATGTAATAAACACATAATATATAATATATATATATATATATATATATATATATATAATAAACACATAACGCCCGGATAAATGAAAGCGCGACAGTCGTAGCTGGTGCTAAATATATTCCCCTAAATACGCGCACGCGCAGAAACGTCACCCGGATATTATGTAATGCCCGGATAAATGTAAGCACGACACCGGTACACTGGCAACAGGTCACGTGATAGATAGGTCAATTGGGGGCAAGCGGGGAGTCAAAGGTGTAGCTATATTTTGTTGTATACTACATTATCAATGTCAACGTATCCAAGCCAGCCTCACCCCTGAAGACAGGGAACGACGAGAAGAACAATATATATATATATATATATATATATATACATATATATAAATATATTATATATATATATACATATATATATATATAATATATTTGACATTTTCTTTCTTATAATGTTATATATTATAGACATAATTTCTGTCGTAAAACAGTTTCCGCTCCACGCACACGCACGTGACTTACTCTTATACTTGTTTTGCGTATTGCGCATACGGGTGTACATGCCAAAGGTTAGCGCCTACTTTCGGCCCGCTTATACACGTGTTGAAAGTAAGTTCCGGTCTGAAAGTAAGTTTCGGTTCCGTTTTGCGTGTTACGTATACCTGTACGTGTGTAAATGCCGAAAGTTAGCGCCTGCTTTCGGCCAGCTTAACACGGTGCCTGTCGAAAGTATGCGTAACCCATTTATATTATAGTTTGCGTTAGTTTTGTAATTGTTTAAATGACACATATCTGTCAGTTTGGCACGTATGAAGCTGAAATTGTGTATGTGATCTAGTGGGCCCATTGGGGTAGTTTGTAAATGTAGATATATTTTCGAAATACATCCAGGGGATGGGGGTCTAGGGGAGGTCATAATTTTAAAATGGCACTTATCTCTGTCAAATTGTCATGTGTGGAGTTGAAAATTTGTGTGTGATCTAGTGGGCCCACTGTGGGTGGTTCGTAGATTTAGATTTTTTGAAATTCGTCGGGGGTGGGATCCTGGGGGTAAAATTTTAATTGACACATATTTGTCAGATTGTAATGTATGGAGTTGAAATTTCGTGTTTGATCTAGAGGACCCATAGGGGTAGTTTGCAGATGTATATTTTTTCTCAAAAATTCGTTCGGGGGTGGGGGTCACAATTTTTAAATGGCACTTATCTGCGCCTGTTTTGTATGTATGGAGCAAACACTTTTGTGCGATTTAGCGGACCCATTGGGATGGTTCGTAGATTTATATTTTTTTTCGAAATTCGTTCTGGGTGGGAGTCTGGGGGTCACAATTTTAAAATGGCACTTATATCCGTCAGTTTTGCATTTTGTATGCAGTCTAGCAAGCCCATTGAGGTGGTTCCAAATTCATACGGAGGATCTTGGGAGTCAACATTTTTCCCAAAGCAACTCCGAGTAACTCGGCTATTTTTGATAATACATTTATGGAAATGAGTCGTGCAATCACGAATTACATAAGTACATTTTTTTGGGGTATAATTTGTATAATTCTGCAATGTTTACAACAAAACATTTCTACAAATATGGTCTATTATAACATTTAATCAGACAAGTGATCAAATCCAATTATTTAGCTCTGGCCACGCGCAGATGTAAGCCCGCTGGTCAGCACCGTGGGGGAGCGTATAGGCCAGTGGCGTAACGGTCGCTACAGCAAACAAATTATTATTAATTATGTAACTCAATCGCCGCGTGCGTCGAGCAAGGGGTCAAAGTTGGTCGGTCACGTGAGGTCATGTTGCTCACCGCGGGTTTCATTTGGTGTACCGTGTACTGCGCTTGCGCGAGCATGCGCAATATGCAAAAAAGGAACGGGTACTTACTTTCAGACCCGAACTTACTTCCAGACCACCGGGCATAAACTCCGTCAAGCCATCAAAAATGGATGCCGAACACATGGTGGGTTTGGACATTCTGTCGTATATTTTGTTGAAATTCTGGTTCCAAAAGAGTTTCTTTTTGAAAATACATAAGGAAAAGTTTCTAAAGTGACAACTGTGTGCGGGATTGGTTGATTTACCAGATGTCATACAGCAATAGCAATGCAAATCACATACGTTGACAACTGGAATACTACTTATGGATTTTGAGATTGACGAATCCTTTTGTTTTGATGCGCCTCTGAGCTTGGTTTCCAAGGATTTAGGCGCAATAGAAGTTATCTTGTTATTTTATTAGTATTATTATATAACCGTTATCAACATTGGTGGCAAAGGTAAAGCTTGGCGGAGGTCTCGTGCTTAATGTTGATTGTGACGTAGGCAAACAGCAACATGTGGATACGTCAACTCACAAGAGCAGGAATATGCGAAGAGTGACGAGTTTAACCTATCGACGAATAACTTCCTGTGTTGTTGGTGACATTCCAGAGAATATTGTTTCGTTTACCTGTACATACCGCCCACCCACCTGAGACACACGCATATTTGGCACGCGTCGGGATGCTTTGATCCGGGCGGATGAAAGGCCAAGCTCGTTGCGTTTGCCATACAATCTGCGTAGATCCCCACTAAAAGACCGCGCATCGCAAGGAGTGATCAATCATCTCATCCCGGATGCAATCCAGGACGACTGTTTACATCTGTAACAGACAAAGAAACAATCCACGAAGCTGAATCATTAGTGAAGTTGATACCTATATTCTAAAATATATTGACGAAATGTAGAACTCTCGTAACAGTAAAATGATAAGTTACGGCGTTGCATGACGGGATCATTAACATCTTCATTGGCCACATGGAAAGAAGGCATCAAAGGCATCCGATGATGTTAAAGACACAGACAAAAACAAGAAGGAACACTTCAAAGAAGGAGCACAGGGGTTATCGGCTTACATGGGGAACATGGCAATCACTGGGATAAGAAAAAACTACGCAAAAAACGTGCTGCCAAAATTCAGGCAGAGATCACACAGCGTCTCTCAGCAAGTAGGCCTACCAGATGGAAAGTAGCTTGAAGAAAACGTCCGAGCTTAAACAACCGCAGCAGGTGAAATACGCACTTCACGTGGGTCCCGTAAAGAAACAGATGCTATACGACCGATTTCCAGAACAACAATTTGTAAAACTGTTCGGCAAAAATGTGAAAAATATATAAGATTAACCTCCGATATTTAGGGAAAAGGTGGAGTGTTTTGGGAGCCTTATGGGGTGCAACTAAAGATTTTTGGAGAGCATCAAGATGGGTTTATGGAGAGGCGCAATTGCAGGTATTTGGAGTGCCTGAAAGTAGGGGGTTTTAGGGAGCCTCCAGTGGGTGCAACTGGAGGTGTTGATGAGCCCACGCTCCGACGCCAGTTGACTCCTGTCATGATGCATTCTTTACAATTTTTTGTGGAAGAAACTAAAATAAACGCTATCTGTTCCAAAGCGGTTATCCACCTGATGACTAACTTAAGCATGCGGTGAACTAGACAGTATGATATCCAGACAAAACAATGCACTCTCGGTACCCGTTGTACACACTGACAGTGTAAGACTGAAAACACCAGATGTTAATTCAAGGGAGTGAAGATGAAGCCATCACATGGCCACACGCGTTTGGAGATATTGGCAATAAATGCAAAATATCCGAGACATTTTATTTCTACGGCACCTCATAGCGAGCAAACACGGCAGGTATTTTCGCAGCGGAGTTCTCACTGAAAATATCTACTTGAAAACGATACGAATCCCTAAGTCATAAACGTGCTTTATTGCCAGTATTTTGCTTGGGTTAGATATATCTAGTGTTATGTATGCATGTATCTATGTATGTGTATGTATATATATATATATATATATATATATATATATATATATTTATGTGTATGTATGTATGTATGTACATGTATGTATGTATGTATGTATGTATGCATGTATGTATGTATGTATGTATGCATGTATGTATGTATGTATGTATGTATGTATGTATGTATGTATGTATGTATGTATGGAAGGAAGGAAGGAAGGAAGGAACATCTTTATTCGACAGATATAATACAAATAAGTACAAAACATGTAAGAACATTTTCATAAATATTTGTATGTTTGTATATATGTATTTTATATATACGCATATACAATTACATATGTAATATACGATTATATATGTGTATATATATATATATATATGTATGTATATATAGTTTTCAGTATATCCGAAAATTAATCAATGTTTTGCCTCTCACAGAGCAGACAGACCACTAAGCGATGACCCCAAGTTGGGTCGCAAGAAAAGGAGACATCGGAAAGCGCAAAAGGAAAGGAAACGACGACGGCGTCGACGACGGAAACGAAAACGAAGGAGGAAGAACAGTAAAGGTATGTTTTGTTTTTGTTGTAGTCGGTGTCGTTGTGTGTGCGTGCGTGTGTGTGCGCGCGCTTGTGCGTGTGCGTGCGTGTTTGAGCATGCGTGAAATGTGTTTCCATGTCTAAATCAACGGCGATTGATCAGTTAAAAACAATCGATATTCACGGTGAACAAATCCATGAGCGATATTATTCCGATGGGAGAATATAAAGCAAGTTCAAATATATCATAATTGTGCATAAAAGCGATTGTTCAGATATACATTAAGTGAAACATTTAAAACTTGTTTAATAAGATATGTCACGTGTACACATTGCACGTCCGTCTCGTAAAGGTATGAATTAGAATCGAATTTACACGAGGCGGTATGACCGCCCGCGATGAGCCATTGTCATCACGTGCTATCAGGGGGACCGTTTCACTAACTTTTTTACGAATTCATAAGCCGAGAATTGTCAACCGGAAGACACGCCACCACCCACCGGGACAATTTTTGGTATATTTAACAACGAATTCTGTTCAATGGTAGATTTTTCCTGATGAGCACAATGTCTTGGTGATACGGTCTCCAGATTGCAGCCTGACTGTCCCTTGCAAACTCGCCATCGCTGCTACCGATCGAGGCGACTCTTTCGTTGAGGCGGAGACGATATCGGGTAATGTCAATCGCTCCCGTATGCGACGTCGTGACCTATGGGCTGTTTGCGCCGAGCGGTACCTAACCCGGGGGGGGGGGGACACATCGTAAATACAACTCTTTATTGTTGCTTCCTTGTAGTTCTCGGAATGATACCCGAACACCGTTGGCGTAGGCATGCTGATGTTATGTGCAGACATGTGTTGTGTACCAACGGCCACATTATTCATTGCCACGCAGTTCTGGGAAGACGGGTAGCTAGGACTAGCATACATCGGGCGTTCACATATGCTAACTGCGGATTGATAATTTGATATGGTGCTACTGAGCGATGAAGGATAACCATCTTTCCGTAAGGTTTGTTATAACAAATGTATACACGTGTAAAGGAACGTGATAGCAGAAAGGCTATTTGAACTGCGCATCGTTTACTTTACGATGCTAATGAAGACGTTGTTTTCCTCAACGCAAGAAGCCGGATGCGGCGGGCAGGCTATACTTGATAAGAAAAGAGGCAGACTGCTAAAGAGACCAGATGCGGACAACCACAAGGAAAGGGGAAGACCACAGCTGTGGATTAAAGGGTTTGAGAAAGACGGAGACAGGTGAAAGATGGAGAGAGGGAGGCAGCTGCTGATAGGGAGCAATGGAGGGCAAGTACAAGAAGAGAACAGTGCAACAGCAGTACAAGAAGTAGACACCATCACAGCACAGGGAAACCAGGAAGACAACGGCTGGCAAGTAAAGGAAATGCACATGATGACATTAATATCCCGGATCGTACTCCGTCTCCTCTCCTTCGAGCTGAGCTGATCTAACAAAACAACGGTGATTTCACAACGCAATATCAACATTTGCAACGATAAACGACGCCACACGTAGTCTCTGTCGGACCATTAAAACAGTTGTTGGCGATAAACGCCGCTTGCATCAAAGCCGCTATCGTTGTCCGGTCAAAGGTAACGACAGCACCGCGCCACGTATACCAACCCGGCCGATACTAGAACAAGTCTGCGAGCGCGCTCTACGCCGAGATAGCTCGCCTTGAACTAAGTAGTCCCTAATCCCAGCCTCCCAGGCCGCCCGTCCGCCCGAGTTGAGATAACTCCGCCGCCGACTTTGAAGTTGACCCGAGGTTGAAACCAGATTCGCAATAAAATCACCGTCGTCCGAACTTGCACGCCGACAGCGGGTGACGAGGTGCGCGCCGTTTTTATTCCAGTGATTTGTTCCGTTGCAATATCTGCCAAGCGCGATATCAGCTGCTACACGGCTACACTGTGACGTCCCTAGATAATGTACAGTGATTAACGAGTGCGACGATTAACGGTTAACGAACAAGTTGATCCAGCATACGTTTGTATTTTTGAAAAACGTGTGTTTATGTTAACTCCAATCGCATCCCCCCTCGAGTGGGTGAGTGCTGTTGGAAAATATTCGCGGCGACGTTCATCATGTCAGAACGTCTGGGCGGCCCACGTAACTGGGCACATTCAATAGGGCTGTAGGGGGCATCCCACTCTAGCGCAGACGTAGCGCGGCGAAATTCCAAAGGTTTAGGGGGCATCCCACTCTAGCGCAGACGTAGCGCGGCGAAATTCCAAAGGTTTAGGGGGCACCCCTATGCAGTCCCCCTGGATCCGATTCCGTCTATGGCAAATCAAGTTGTTTTTGCTAAACCTGTAATATACGTAGTGACCAACGTAATAGTCACATTGTTAAAACGATGTTGAATGTTCCATTATCCTCTGTCGGTCAGAGTGGTAGCTAATGACACGCACCACATTCGCAGAATCGGTTGTCTTGAATATGGGAACACCGCGAATTCGCCAAAATTCAAAGCATAGACACCGCACAGGCATAACTAGAAATCGTCACGGCTTTTGGTGTCTCTTCCGAGATAATTATATACAGGCAAACTGGGCTGTACGTGGGATGACTCCAACCCCGTTCTTCTGGATTGGTAGAATCAGTGAGACGATGGGGGACGATAAGATGTTCCAACACTGTGGCATTAAAGGGAGCCAATCTGCTCCTTTATTCGGAATTAACCAGCGTAGTATTTTTACAGGAAATCTGCTGTGTTTAACATGGGAAAATTGGAAATCGTTGAACATCAAAGGGTATAGCAGTTAACTCAGCCCGCCTCTGTAAAATTGCTAATAAAGTTTTGAAACTGAATGTTTTGTTTACCGTTTGAACATACTCCGGGGTCATATCTTTCAAATTGTGAACGTTGTTATGGGCTTACTAAACACAATTTCGCGGGAAGTATACCTTCGACATAGGTATTAAAGTCACAAGAACATAATATGAATTAACTAATTAATTAAAAGCTAGTAACATGTTACCTCCTTTTAAGTACTGCTGCGTGTAATCTGAGGAAATGATACGCGTCTATCTAAATGCGGAAGTAATGCGTGGGGTTGTGTAATCGCCATCTAGACGTCAAACTGCACACTTATTAAGAACACGTTGTGGCTATCTCGCTGGCAGCGATACTCCTTGTCGCCTGCTGACGAACTTACCTTCAATGGCGACTACATTGGTGCCTTCATCGTGTCTGCTAGAGACATCGGCTGAGTAGACGTAGGTGGATCAAAAGGTTTGGTGATTGCTCGTCCTACTTCTAGTAGGCGGGACGAGATGCACACTTACTCCAAATAGCAACAGAGGAATGTTTTATCTATGTCGAAACATATAGGGTCCACACTAGATGGCCCTGTTATAGTAATTCGAGGGATAAAACCCGTGCAAGCACGGCAGTCGAAACTGGGGCAGATGGCAATGCAGTTTAAGTCAACCCAGTCTGTTCCTCGGTTTTTCGTATATTTATTAATATAATGTTCTTGATACTAGAAAATACGGCGATGGTCTGCTAAATTGCACTTATTAAGCCAGAAGCATGTGTCGCAATTTTACAGCGGCACCCACGAAAACTTCAAATTGTAAACAATACATTAATTTAGTAAACAGGAGGCAGGCGTGGTTAATCGCACATTCGTGGGATTGTTCTTTGAAATTGGGCGTTCCCAAAAAAGTGCAATTGTTTCGTCGAAATTCCTTTTCAAACTATTACCACCCCTGGATTAAGAACATGATTCCGAATAAAGGAACAAAGGTCGCCGGGATGTTTACCAGACTTCCAACGTGTTTTGCTGGTTGCAGTATGTAGGGCTATTGTCTTGCAGAATTAAGAGCACTCCTAAATAGAATATAATAATATTATACTGTTAGCAGGCTCTCACCTTCAAGAATATTACATTACTACACGCAGTTTACCACATGCGTCTGGTATAGGTCTGATTATATATTTATACAAGCTGTTAAACAAAACAGAATTTATCAGCGGACATTGACAGGTACTGTAGGGCAATTCGTATTATTAAAATCGTTCAGTGGACATTGTTGGACATTTTTTCCAAAACAAATTAATTTCAGACTCAATAGCCACATGTGGATACTGGGTTTAGATTACGTGCCAAGTGCGAACATTTAATTGTTTTTAATCTTGTTTTGATAGTTGAGTTTTCAAGTATCAGGGTATGTCCTACGTTTCGGTGTTTGGTGTCTACAATCCATGCGAGAACGTTTGTAGGACATACGTATAACAGGAAGAAATACTAAATAAGCAAATGTTGCCATATTTTGAATAAATATTGAACTAACTTTAGATGATTTTTAGAAAACGTCTTCATTTATACAATTTTACTTATACATTTATCACATAAATTCGTATATGTGAATAATATTTCATCC
Organism: Paraescarpia echinospica; assembly: GCA_020002185.1. Lineage (NCBI taxonomy): Eukaryota > Metazoa > Annelida > Polychaeta > Sabellida > Siboglinidae > Paraescarpia > Paraescarpia echinospica. The sequence continues at coordinate 14,974,653 of CM034542.1, forward strand.
CTGTGTAATAAATATTAAACCATCTCTGACTTACAAGATTATATAAAAAATATTACATAACGTTAAACAATTATAATAATAATAATAATAAATGTTCTTTTATCGCGCGATCTCTAACTATAGTTAATCAATGCGCTCACAATATAGAAACATTATAAAAACAATTAAAATAATATATAAATTTGTTATAAATTAATTAATTTACAAAATAAAAAATAGATTAATAAATTAACAAGAGTCACTAAAACGTCCTGTAAATAAATCTTGCTATTGTCCACCATAAGTTTGTTTAAATAAATATGTCTTCAGGTGACGTTTAAATAAAAACACAGACGGAGCATCTCGTAGAGTCAGTGGCAGTTCGTTCCATTTGGCCGGACCAGTCTCTTAAATACTTGCTGGTGCTTCTTGCCATAGCATGTTATCATGATATTCACAGAACCCATGGTACAAGTATTGTAAAACAATTCCTTGGTTTTGAGCATAGATCTAATGTATAGCTTACTCGTGATTGTTAAATAACGGGCATGAATAAGCGATGTTACGGTAATAACATTTCTGTACAAAATATAACACACATTATTATGTCAACAGGTAAAACGCGACAGAAAAAGAAGAGGACGGGCAGACGGAAGAAGAACAGGTTCTTGCCCACATCACCAACGTTATCGCCCACGCGCAATAGAGTGACAACGATCCGACAGGGGACTACCGGCGACAGTTCACCAGTAGTCCGCGAGAGGCGCTCGCTGTTGTTGTTCGACGCGCACGATGTGCACCATATGCAGTACCACGATAACCTGTGCAGCCACCACCACCTCGACCACTGCGCCTGGCCCCAGTGCAACCTGTCTTGTCCGAAGATCCGCAACCCGTTCACGGGCGAGGAGATGGACTTTATTGACCTGCTGCTGCAGTTCGGCCTTGACCTGACGAGCATCGCCAACGCCCTCGGCATGGACCTGCCAACGCTGCAGACCATGGACCACGACATGCTGCTCAAACTTATGGTCCGGCAGAGCAGGTGAACGCGACGCGGCACAAGGTCATCGAGTGCGGACGACGGGTGACATGTGACCTCAGGGTCATCGCGTGCGGATGACACGTTATCACGGGTCGTTGCGCGCGGACCACCGCGGATGGCACGTGACCTCGAGATCGTGGTCAGACGGGCTGATGACGTTACACGGAACCTCAGAGCGTCGAACGCGTGGAAATGCGCACAGTTATTGCTAACGGTTAAACGACGTCTGCTGGAAACGGCGAGTGAGCACAAATCGACCGAAGAATACCAACTTACAGCTTGGCTGATACGCCGGGCAACCGTTTATCAACTCAGTACCTCTCTCTCTCTTTCTCTCTTTCGCTCTCTCTCTCTCTCTCTCTCCCTCTCTCTCTCTCTCTCTCTTTGAAAAATTCCACCTAGTTCGCTGACGTTTACCACAGTAACGTCTTAGTTGCCATATGAAGTATGCATTGTTTTACGTGACGCAATTTCAACATGATGCACCCCCTAACTGGATAACAACGCACTATCTAACTGCGAGCGATTGGTTTGCAGAATGCTGGTTTGTTGACAAAATATCTCTGAACCCTTGAGGTCGGTTTACATGAACGATTAGCGTCCAACTGGTCGGGCGGCACCTTGACGCCTCACAGTGTATAGCTAAATGATGAAACGTTTAGACAAGCGACGTTTCTAGACACTTCCACCTAGGTACTGACTCGCGCAACTCCCGATTTTAGTTTTGGTGACAGGTCACGACCTGTTGCTCGTCGTTGATTGGTCACTGCTTCAAAGCTGCTGGTTGGCCATTTTTTTTTAAACATGAGTCCCGCCCTTATTCGGTCGACACATCCGTAATCACAAACTGGCCTTGCAAATTCACTCTCGCGAGGGTGCTTATGCGCCAATTTGTTTTTTCTGCGATACCGCGTGACGCCGTGTCGGCCCACCGATTGGATAATTAATCGCTCGTGATAACCGACCTTTTCAGGTCGAGGAAATGAAATGGTGGGTGTACGTAGGAAATAAGTGCCCCAAACATAGACGTACTTCAAACCAACAAATTACATGTAATGTATCTTATCGACGCGGAAACATTTTGTCTAAATGATGAGCATAGCAATCGCAATCATTTCTTACCGATTACAATTTGTATCAATCATATAGTAGTCAGGATTTTGAAAGGGGGGCGGTGGCCTGCTGAAAATGGGGTGCCTGCCTAAAAATAGGAAGCCTGCCTGAAAGATGACAATAGCGTCATAGTAAATAAATAGCACCAAGTTCTGTGGGAAAGTTGGTAAAAGTCTTGCTGTTGACAATCAATCGGTTATTGCAGGTAGGTTTTCGGTGCCATGTTAAGAAATTCTCATCGGAATTCTAATTGGTAGTTATAATTAGCAAACAAAAACCTCAAATAGAAACAGTAGATTACTATGCATTGCAGTGGAATAATTTGTTGTGACTTACACATCAAAACACAGTTAAGGTGGAGTTATGTTTGTCAATTGTCTCAAACATAATGCGAGCATTGTCAGATACCTTTAACGGTTATATCGCTGCAAGTATAGACGGGTAGTATACCATTATTGCGCGAGTGACGTGCGATGGCATTCATAAATTTGGTGTTGCAAGCAAACACGGATAGGTATATATTTACATTAGTTTAGGCATTGTGGCAGCGTTTTAGCTAATGTAGCGTGTATGACAATCAGTCGAAAGTAAGCGCTTGCCGTCGTATAAGGCATGTCGTCAACACGCGTATGACGTCACCAGTTCTAATGTATTGCATTTGTGGTGTTGTGATTGTCGCGGAATGTGTAGGCTCTTAACACCATTCAATGACACAGTATTCTGTGACGTCATTACATGTACTTGCTGGTCAGTACGGGAGGGCATAAACAACAGATAGGGAGATGCTTGGGTACTACTAGGCGCAATGCTGCCACCTGTCGTGTCTTTCGTTATTCGCCAAGTATTTGCGGTTGTACAAAACACACTTAATTGAGACGATGTCTATTAACGGGTGATGGTAACCATGGAAATACGTCGACATGTTATGCAGTATATATAGAGAGCTATTTACATACCTCAGGTGAAATATACTTTATTTTGTTAATATTATTATAATTACAAGTGTATAATATTCTGTTGATGTTATGAATGTGAACTTTATTGTATTTCGTACAGTGCGAGAGGGTTATATTGTTGTTATTTTGAAATTGATTTTAATGAGCAAAATCTAGGTTATGGGCTTATAACTCAAGACTGTTCATGAACTGACCTCCGGTAGTCGCTACTACTCCAAGAAATGCTCAAGAATTGCCTGGAATAAATTTACACTTAGCCTACATTAAACGTATCAGCAGCATCGCCTTACCCGACATTCTGTGGCGTCCATGTTGTGATGGTTTTTTCTCAAGATTTAACAAGATTGCCACCCAGAGAATTAACTCTAGATGGCAGGTGGACAATGAAGCCCTTTGGCTTATCGAGAGTCCAACCCTGAATCTCGTATGAACTTACATCAAAACTTTGACGTGATGACGTAACAATCATAAGTATAAGAAAAGAAAAGTATATATAATTTATACGTATAAATAAAAATTGTCAACGGGTCAATTAAACAAAAAACATTTTCGACGGCGTTAAAATACCTTAACTTAACAAAGTATCAAAAACATCGGCTGTATTATTTTACCTGTTTACTGGAAGTAGCATGACGACCATAATTTGTTAATTACGCAATGAACCGGAAGTGACGGCACTTTGTTTACGTAATAAAATGCACTTTGGTGTTTATTTGGTTAATGGTTTAGTCTAATTTCTGCATTCCATATAAAACAATGTACTGTATTGTAAGATATAGCACACATACGTTACGTTTACATTACACGGAACTGGAAGAAAAATCAACTAAAGTAGGTCTAATGTCAAATCACCATTATTTATGCGACTACAAAGCGTAGTTATTTTATTAAATGAACAATAATTAATGAAGGCAGTTTACTTAATATTTATTTTAGCTTTGATTGTGTAACATGCAATGTATACCAGTAATGAACATCACGAAAGTGTAGAGCCATACGCCGTTCTAGAACTCGCCCACACAACTAAAAAGGGCATATAACCTACTATACAACAGGTGTAATTGTTTTGTTTTTTTGAATTTCAGCTTAGAGGCGGCAACGCAAGTTCTCAAAGTCACAGAATACGTTTAGCATTACGTCAGCGTTATTACCACCCATCGCCGCTAGAAAATAAATTGCTACAGTGGAGCCCCCAGTGCGTGAAACCTGCTATTGCAAATTGTCACTAGTAGCAATTTTGTATCGAACAAATCGCTATGTCCCACATCACGTATTTGTGGCGGGGGGAGGGGGGAGGGGCAGAACCAGAACAAGTACTAAATGCAAACTGTTTTGGACATTGCGAACCTATGAGACTATCCCTTATTCATAGTTTGAATCGTATGTTAATATCCAGATGTATGGTTGACATTTCAAGTGACAAGGATCTACGCCGTGCTCTTGTTCTTGTATGTTATGTGCAGGTGGCTGGTTGGCAGTCTTCTTTCTCCGTAAACTACCGTAACGTAAAGTTGTTGTAAGCCTCAGCGTAAACATATATTTATCGTAGTTACCTAGGAAGAATGATGTACAGCTGTAAATAAATGTTTGTCAGCGAGATGTTGCTTTGAAATTGTACTATGTGTTGCTACACGCACGCACACACGCACGCACGCACGCAAGCACATACGCATGCACACACACACGCACAATGAGAAATGTTCCTCAGCAATATAAAACATACAAGTAAAACGTCATATTCTAGTCCAGCGATACTTAACCTTTGATGGCCGCGACCCAAATTCTTATCATGGGACTTGCTAGGCGACCCGAGTTAAATGTTAAATACTGCTGTGACAATATTGATAAAATAAATAATGAAAATATTAATAGACATAACATAGATAGACGAGAACATATGTTAAACTTGCTTGCTAAGTCACAATGTCAGAGAATTAAATTTGACAGCTGATGCAATTCCGACTGATAAACCGGCCAGAAGTTGTTCAAAACACGATATCGAATGTGTTGTATTTTCTGTATTTGATCACAACCTCTGGAATACAGTGACTACATTCTACCATTCCTAGTTTGTCAACAAATTATGTTCTAAGACGATGGTTTGGACCTCTTTGAATGAATCTGCATGGTCATCCAGAAACAAACTCAGTACTGTGAAAGACGTTGTATTTCCTTCCTCTATGTTCGTCTTCTACAGCTTCAGCTTACCCATCAGTTCTGTCGGCATCTGTGATAACTCGACCAATGTCTATTCACGACCTTGGAATGACGTGTTCAAGTTGTTATCCTCTGCAAATATATCCGCAGTACATGCCTGTTGCAGCATCCACTTCGAGTCTGAGAATCTTGTGGCCAGGGGATGATTTTTCTCCAACAAGAATCGTTCAACTCGTTGCGCAACATCAATATTCGTTGAAACACCTGTTCTCGCGGCAGCCATCTCACCTCAGAGTGCTACAGTAAATGCACATGATCTGAGCCCAAACCGGAGCACATCTCTTTGAAGATTTTGGAATTTAGAGATCTTAATTTGCTTAAATTCAGCACTTGCATGAGTTTTCTTGCATCACAGCTGGCACATTGGGCGACAACCCGTTAGAGAAAAGATTCTCCCGATGGAGGAGACAATGAAGGATGGTCGTCTGCTGATTTACCACACACGAGCAGTGAAACCTTGATGTGCTCCTAACATCGCTGTTGCACCTCCTTCGTTGATGAATGAATCCACAGTCTTAACAATACTGTTGTGGTGGTAAGCAGAGGCCGGCAAAAGTGGAACTCTTCTTCCACATCTTTTCGACCTCCATAAGGTATGTATGCCATGACTTGGGCATCGTCACTAACGTCGGCCGATTCATCCAACTGAAGACTAAACTGCTCAGTCGTTTTATGGCTGCAATCGCTTGCTGTTTTTTGCTTGATGTAAGTTAGTAAGTAAGTAAATCATTTATTTCCAACATTTAACATTACACGTCACAATTAAACAAATACAATGTTGAATGTGGAAAGGGAGTGAACAGAAGTACAATACTTATCAGCGGTTCACCTCCAACCATTTTAGGTGCTGGCGATGTAAATACAATATGTTTTTATAGAGTAAAGATTTACCAATCAAAAATTATTGTACACGGTGCCTACAACATAATAAGTTTATATTAATTTTTTTTTTTTACATTTTTGATATTCTTATGGGTCTTCATTTCTCCACGATTACAATAGTGCTGTATATCTGTCAATTATAAATGATTTGTACTTTTTGTTAAACATACAAATATGCTGACACTTTCTTAAATCTTCAGGTAAACTATTCCACAGTTTGATTCCAACATTAGACACACACATAGCCTTCAAAGTTGTACGAACGTACAATTGTTTAAATACATCTCTCTGTCTTGTTACATACCAACATTCGTTATTCAAGTGAAGACAGCTTAGAATGTTTTTCGGAAGTAAATGATATTTCACCTTGTACATTGTGATAGCCGTTTTATACTCAATATAATCAAAAAACTTCATGACTTTAAGATCGACAAACAAGTTGTTTGTGTGATCTTGAGCTTTTGCTCCATATATAATACGTACCACTCTGTTTTGCAAAACAAATATCGGCCATAAGTTAGAACGATACGTGTTGCCCCAAATCTCAGAGCAGTAGTCAATATACGGCACAAAAAGTGAAAAGTATAACAAGGATAATAACTTGACATTTAATAAGCTTCGTGCTTTGTAAATTATTGATGTTATTTTTGCTAATTTAGATTTAACCAATTGAATTTGTGTTTTCCAGGATAGCTTCTCATCAATGATTACACCCAGGAATTGTGTTTGGTACACTCTTTCTATGATTTTATGATTTATAGTTATATTGATGCCAGGAGCATTTCTCTTTTTTCCAAATATCATGAAACTGGTTTTATTGACATTAAGGGATAGTTTGTTTAATTCGAACCAATTTTGTAATTTCACCAACTCCTGGTTGACTACTGCGCTAAGCATATTTGGATCATCAGCACAATAGAACATGTTAGTGTCATCTGCAAATAAAATTAATTTTACTACATCAGAAACTTTGCGTAAGTCATTGATATAAATCAAAAATAATTTTCGTCCAAATATTTATCCTTGCGGTACTCCACATAATATGTTTAAAACATTAGATTTTACATTATCAATACATACAAATTGTTTCCTCTTTTCAAGGTAACTGCTCAACCAATTATTTACAACCCCACGTATACCACACAATTCTATTTTTTCTAGAATTTTGGAGAACTGAGGTAATAATGACACAGGTCTATAGTTGGATAACGCCTTTTTATCTCCAGTTTTTAATAATGGAATGACTTTTGCCACTTTCATTTTATCCGGAAATATGCCGGATTTAAAAGATCTATTACAGATCTGAGTTAATGGTTTTACAATATGAGAAATAACCTTTTTTATGATGATATACATGTCAATATTATCATAATCATTAGAAAATTTATCTTTAAAATTGTTAACAACACTTAGTACTTCTTGTTCATCCGTAGCACGGAGAAACATGGAGGCTTTCGTTCTGATTTGTACATCCTCGTAATTACTGGTTGCATTTAATGGTGCTTTGATTTTCCTGGCAAGCCGTGATCCAACATTTACGAAGAAATCATTAAAGCCATTGGCTATTTCTGATTTATCAGTAAGGATTTTATTGTCGCCGACAAATGAATCTGGATTTATAGGCGTTTCCCTTTTTGATTATTGAATTTAATACTTTCCAAGTTCCTTTAATACCATGTTGAATTTTTAGCAATAATTTAGGATAGTGATCTTTTTCGGCTTGTCTTAGAATATTAATTAGCTTATTTTTATATATTTTGTATCTTTCCTCTGTGCTTTTTGATTTATATGCAAGATATTTTTTGTAGAGATTGTTTTTCTTTTTACATGCATTTGCTAATCCTTATGTAAACCATGGCTTATATGAGTTGTGAATCTTATTATACACCTTTCTTATCGGACAATGAGTATTGTATAGATCGGTGAAAGTGTTAACAAATTCACTATATGCCTTGTTAATATCCTCCGGTTGCATAATCAAGTCCCAATTACAGTTGGCCAATGCCGAGCTAAATGACTGTATACAATGCTCGTTTCTACACCTGACATATTTAAAACTTTGTCCTTTAGGTCTATCAATGTTACTTCTTCTCAATGCGAAAACAGGTAAATGGTCATTAAACCTCCTTTGTCAATTCGTTAGTGAAAATATTATCAATCAAAGTTGCGATGAATTAAGAGATTCTACTTGGCTTTGTAATCAAGGGATATAATCCGTAACTGTACATGACGTCTAGAAACTGTTTAGTTCCGTAGTGAGTATCATGTTTTAAAAGGTGTTTCTTGTCTTCTCAAATATATGTTGTAAAGTTTCATTAAATGTGTCCACATTTGATCCAGGAGTCCTGTATATACATCCTATGATAATATTCTTCCTACTATTTAGTTGTAATTCTACTGTGACACATTCCATGATGTTGTCTATTGTCAATGACATACAACTGATTTCCTTAAAGTCAATGCATTTTCTAATGTAAATTACTACACCACCTCCTTTTTTATTTTTGCGACTGACTTGTACGGATTCAAATCCTTGTAAAATAAAACTGTTTTCATTCCCTTCGTTACTCCACGATTCACTTATAACAACTACATCGAAGGGGTCATGCAATGTATATAACAAATCTTTGATATTCTGAAAGTTTGCATTTAAACTTCTTGCGTTAAAGTGTATTATTGATAAATCATTGCTGTGTTTTGTTTTATGTTCAAATTTAGCTTGTGTATAATACGAACAGTCTACTATTATGTCATTCTACAAGTTATTATCTAGATCGATATAGTCGCCATAATTATGATGTAAATAGTCAATATATTCATAACCTTCAAAATCAAACTTGGAAGTTTTTTCATAATTCGTTCGAAATTTTTTAGATTTGTGCACGAATCATGTCATTCGTTTGTTTGATTTTTGTGGCCATGTCACCTCCGCAGGCGGCATGTACCGTGTCGACAGTTGCAATTTCCAAAAGCTCAGACTCGTTTTACTCATAATCCTCTAATTCGAACTAACCCCGTTGAATGGTGCCATATGCAAGATGCATTTTGTATGAAAGTGTGACGAAAAATTCAAAATTCATGCAACATTTGGCATAAATGATTCGTTTAGAATGCATATGGTACGAGCAAGCGAACAACTACGGAAAATTCAATAATCACTGGAGACTCTTGGCGACCCACTCAAAATGGCTTGGCGACCCAGTTTTGGGTAGCGAAGAACCACTGTTCTAATCCGTAAAAATATTTGAAGCAGAAATTTTTTACTATTGACCCAGGAGGTAATTCTTAACTAATCCTCGTACACATGTCGACTGTAAAGTAAACCTCGGCGGAAAGCGGTAAAATACAAACTGCTCTAATTGGAATAACACAGGGTCAAGCACACATACGGCGTTCCGAAATATCAACGTCCATGACCAATAGGCCCACGTAGTTAAATGGAAACGATGTGAAAGTCGGCTGACTGAATTATCAGAATCAGAATAAATTTATTTGACCTATACATACGATACATATACAATGAATAACGTAAGTAATAGATATGGTCGGGAGACTCCCATAAAGATATATAATATCGCTAGCACAGGAGCCACCCCATAAATATAAACAACAACCAAATTTACATGATATAAATCAGAATATCATGACTTGTTTTTATAGTTGATAAATTACTCAATGTATCAACCTGCATACATAATACAAGGACTGATTATATGTACTCGTGTACACATTGACGTACATATGGATACATATGTATACATTTCAATACGTATTACAGATTACAAATAAAGCAATTATAGATACGACAACTGGATTCATAATTTCAAATAAAAACTTTGTTGTGTATGTTAAAAAACCATATTGACAGTGGGTGTAAATTTTATGAATGATAATACACCCTGTACTTGGTGTATTGTTAACTATCTCTACTAGGTTGTGTCTAGTGCATTTTTTTCGCAAATTCATGTTTGAATCTGGACATATACAGATTATTTCTTTTAGCAGCGTTTCTCTTGACCGCATCTCTTACAGCGTCTACAAACTGTTCGTGTGACTAGCAACGTGTCACAATTACCATATACCGTCGAGGATTACAGCCTTTAAGCAAATGTGAAGTATTTATTTTGCACGCGCGCACAGGCACAGACCATACACGCACGCACGCACGCACGCACGCACGCACGCACGCACGCACGTGCGCACACACACACGTCCAAAAGGAGTCAGATGAATCTCCATTCTCCCACATACAGAAATGTGTCCTAGGAATGTCGTTTAGTGGTGTAAATAAGTTACAACAACCAAATTCACTGTTACTGACATTTTAGTGTTAATTGTAATTCTTTCAGAATGTAAAATTTCCGCAAAACTATAAGAATTAACGCTCATGCGCAAAAGTGAAATTGTAAATATACCTTCTTCGCAAAAATGACTTACTATTACATAGTTAATTATTTACTTATGAATAAATATCATATTAGACAACAACACTTTCTTTGTGGAAGTGTTTGTTGAATCTAAAAAGGGCCACTGTTTTTTCCATCGTCAGCTGTGGTGCATAGACTGGCATAGACTGGACACAGACCCATGCTAAGAGAACGAGTGAGGAAAGACTGACGAGCATGGAAGGAAGAAGAGGAAGACAACAACTGGCAAAACATCGCAGAAGACCCGTAACGATGGACAAAAATAGTGAAGAAGGCACACCGGACCGCTGAGTGACGAGCACCCCGGCCCGCAAGGGAGCATGGGTAACATGACCACAAGAGTCAGCTTTTGCCAATCAAAATGACGCCGATTGTTTAACCAATGGATTTCACCCCACGAAGGCTCGACTACCTCAAACATTATGTTGAACGCCTGTAGACACGATAACAGTAAGCCTGTTGGTAGTGTTTGCTTTGGCATTGAGCGATTTGATGTGCTAATCAGCAAGACCTGTGGTTCTGCAACTGTCAACGATGCAATGCATCATCTCTTCTCCAATGGCAGTCGTCACCGACCCATGTCAAGAGGTACTTGTTCCAAGCCTGTTTCATCTGGAAGCAGTCAACCGCGTGCCAGCAGGCAATCCCTGTCTTTGGTCAATACGGCTGGGAACATGATGAGCGCAGCCAGCAATGGCTTCCTTTCTGAACCACTCTCGCCGATGCGGTGCATTGTGCGATTTGATGTGCTCGTCAGTAAGACGTATGGTTCTGCAACTGTCAAAGATGCAAGGCATCATCTCTTCTCCAATGGCAGTCGTCACCGACCCAGGCCGCCCTCTTCGAGCATATCAAGAGGTATTTGTTCCAAGCCTGTTTCATCTGGAAGCAGACAACCGCTTGCCGCCAGGCAATCCCTGTCTTTGGTCAATACGGATGGGAACAGGATGAGCGCAGCAAGCAATGGCTTCCTTTCTGGACCTCTCTCGCCGATGCAAGTATGGCTTGTGCCCTCCTCCTAATTGTGGCTGCACGAAACGTACAAGGGCAATTGCAAGTGCTGCAGGGCAGCCCTTCATTGCACGGCATTGTGCAAGAGCGAGGGTGGCTGCCTGAACAATGATGGCAAAGATACTAACCATTGAACCTCTATTAATGGATAGATGGGTGGACGGACGATGGATGATATTGTTTAGGTACATTCATTGTAAGTTTCGTTTTGGCCCATTGAAGCAAGGATTCTGAACTATTTTTTAATTATATGTTAACAATAATTGTTGAAAAACATTCCCAGTTGTATATAATCAGAAGTTTCTATAATAAATGATGACACTGATCTTGACCTTGACCTTCATTATATGACGTCCATTTCGCCTTTCACTATCGGTTCCAACATTATAACAAAAAATATACCCTTGTTCACACAGTAAGGTCAATCGAATCATCAGCAGATATGTAGGTTTTTGAGCATTTATGAACAAATTGGACCTTTACCTTGATTGAAGTGACTCTTACCCCAAATATTCATTTCAAATGAATCTATTGTCTAAGGCAATATTTAGATGGAACAGGACACCAAGATGGTGAACATACGTTATAGTATGTTATTGGCTTGATATTTCCATATTTGGCAAAAAATTACCTTCAATGCGACCTTATCACGTGACCTCAACCTAGAATAGGCAAATTAACAGAGGAAATGGATTCGCCATTCTCGAAAACCCCTAAAAAGTGGTCTCATTTATGGTTCTACTACTTTTGGTTCTCGAGTTATTGCACAGCCGTACTCAGGACAGCGGCCATCTTGGATTTGTCCAATATGACCGTCACATAAGAAGCCCAGCTTGGCTCCCGCGGAGAAATGAAATATCATGGCCATATCTAACGCTGGTCCAAAAATGGTGCTTGTGGAATGATGTGAACAATTACATGATTAAGCCCCCTGACTAAAGGCCAGTTACAATCTATCGAGGCGGGTGGGATGCAGGAATTTGGGATGGGTTCAGTTTAAAATGTCCTGCATTTTAAGAGGGGTAGGAGCAAAGTGTTGCACATTTGGGGTTGGATCCATTTTCAGTGTTCAACATTATGTCAAAATTTATTTTGTGTACAAAATGTGCATTAAATTTAGGTGGAAATGATTGGAAGATGGCCTGTGCACAAGAAAGTGCAAGACAATTATGAGGCATTGAGCTGTGCTGTGAAGATGTTGACAACAATTTCTTCAGACCAATATAAAATAAACATTCCCGTATTTTAACAGCAAGATATTAGGTCGGGCAGCAAAGATTTGTTATATCTTATGCTGCTTGGATTTATACAGCTAAGCGAATAAATTATTATACCTGTCAACTCTCCCTTGAAATATGGGAGTCTCCCAGAATATAGGCAAATCTCCCAGATTTTCTGTCAAAACCTCCAACAGCACCCCCCTCTTCAAGACAGCGTGACACCATGGGAGATGTGCCTAGACGTGCTGAACCACTGAATTTCCAGCAAAAAATCTCCAACAGCACTCACCCCCCCCATCTTCCAATGTCAAGATCCGAGATATATGGGAAGCATGCTGAACCCGTGAGGAATCTCCCGGATTTCAACAAAACAGTTGGCTGGTATAAATTATGTATTTTCCTTGTCATTTTGTGAAAATTTCTAGAGTCAGGTATGTTTAAAGTATCAGACGACTATCCAGAAATATATAAAAATATTCTCCTACTACTTAACCATCGGAGTACAATCTCATCTTTAGACACACGTGCTTGATTAACAGTGTGAACGTTGTTGCCTGTTTATTGCTCTCACACAGACTGCAATATGTACACTTGTCTTTAACGTGAATAATACAGACGACGTATTGCGCACAACAATGTAATCCATTCCACTTACTTGAACATATAGTGCCATCAAGCCTATAACCATACGAGCATGTACATTGATCACCAACGGTGCAGGAATCGAAGATGTCAGCACAAGCCGAAAGCAGAATAACATTAACATTAACCCAGAATTGTATGTGGTTCACAGAAACACTGCGACGTTTCAGCAGCACTCGGTTCCACTGCGACATACAGCAAGAAGGCTGCATGTTTATCTGCAAGGCAACCGGATAACACTTACATGTATATGCTGTACAGCTCGTCTTTGTTCTACAATGTAGAATATATTAGCTGTGTGATATAGATTTCAATATGCATTTGCAGCACAGTACTTTTAATTTTTTGAGTGTTCTATTCTGCCAACAAAGCAGTTTGTTTTTTGCGTTGGACTCCTCATGATAATTTACGAGTATGGAAAGAAATCATTGCAAACTCTAACACACCATTTTGTCTAGTATTACTCCGCGAGTCTGAGCTGCGCAGTCCACCTTTCTACATAGAGAAAGGAACCATTGGTTTCCTTTGCCAACTGTGAACGTTAATTGTTACTTACAAAGAAGCAAACACCATCGTGTATCACAAGAAGAGGAGATGGTTGTAGTAACATCCCAACTACAGCAATAAGGGCAACGTTTACCAGCTGCCCAGAGAAGACCAGTTGATTACGATGCGCCTAAGGACTGGACACTGCAGACTCAGGCACCATTTGCACACCAAACTACACATTGAACACAACAACGTGTTGTCCAGTGCCCTTGTGGCTCCGCTCCAATGATAACGGAACACCTCCTGCAAGACTGCCCTACACAACAAAACAGGATGAAGGCGTCCTTGCCAACAGTAATACCAGTAAAGAACAATATATTTGGCTTCCTGGAGGATCTGCGGGGACTGTGATCGTTATATATGAGAAATCGGAGTCCCTGTCTGAGTGTTCGACGAAGAAGAAGAACGTCAAACTTGCTTACTAGGCGGGGGATCAAGGCGATGAATTGTGACTTTCGTAGGCATTTTTTCTTACAAGCAGCCAACCATTTTATATATTCTCTATATACATTACTGATTATGGTACGGGTTGTTGGACTTTCTGATTTTTGATTTTTAGTTCAGAAAACATGTTTTTACGCAAAATTTGATATAAAATTGATCAATTTTATATTAAATTTTGCATAAAGCACGTTTTCTGAAATGCCTACGAAAGTCACAATACATTGCCTTGGCCACCCGCCTATACCGCATTATAGCTCTATAAGACATACTAACAATGTTACACATTTTCAAATCAGTTTAACGTTTCTCTACATAGGCCACACATTTCACAAACGGTGTTTTTGCCGGTCAGATTTGGGATTTTTAGCCAGATATAGGTCATTTTTTTGTCCCGAAAAATACTAAATTTGACCAAAATGTAGTTAAGCAACTATATTAACTATTATTTTTAGGGTGTAACCAGTGGGTTACAACTTTCCAACCATTTTAGATTGTGTCCACATATATCACTTATTATAATACATGGTGATTGCAAGACACGATTAGCATTTTTTGGTTAATTATGGGTCGTTTTTTGTTCAACATGAAATTTGACAAAAAATTTGCCAAAAAGCTGTTTTATCCACATGAGGCCTACTATTTATGTGACAAGTCGCCAATCAGGTACTGGTTATGCACGCAGGCCACACAGTGTGCTTTTACCTACCGGTACTCCGACTGCATGAGTTTTGACTTGTACCCGTATGTCACAAGCTCAATAAAGGCATCTGAAATTGTAGTAAATATTGAACAAACTTCCGCTAACCCCATGGTTACGTTGTTACGCTAACCCGATGGTACGGCTATTTGCGAAGATGTGCCATTAGCCACACCTTCGTCTGGAAATATACGAACGGGCTAATTGTAACTCCAATGCTCCTTTTGTTGGCGATAGCCTTTCTAGCTCCTGGGCCCCTTTCAAACAGCTAGATCATGTCAGGGTTAATTAACACCTCCAAGTAAACACGGGGCACCCACCACACAACTTGTAGATTAACGTTTCTATGTGATGTTTGTGCACTATGGGTTATTTTTCACTTAAAATCAAATTTGACACAAAATTGGACAACAAACTATATTGTCTACACGATGCCTACTGTATATATTACAAGACGCCAACCGGTTTAGTATTTCTATACACAGATCACTGATCACGAAGTGAGGTTTTAGGCATTTAGCCGCCAATTTGTTTTTATTTTTGGTCCAACAAGGGCCATTTTGGTCTTACAAATGGCAACATTGAACCAAAATATTATTAAATAACCATTTTAAACACCACAATTCAGGATATTTTGGGTGCGTTACAACCTGCCATCGATATCAGATTGTTTTCACTTACATTTAATGGTTATAACATAAAGCGTTCACACGATGCGTTCACCTGTATGTGTTCAATGTAGTGCTATCTCTACTAACATTACCCAGTACAATATAATAGTTCGTCTAATCGAATCTGGCCAGTGGAGTCGCAACCTATAAATTTAATGCGTGGCATCTAAGAATGTTGTCCGTTGCTTGATGTGAAATGTTTGGCAGTAATCTGACAAACAAGTAACTTTTCTTTTGCTGAGCTGCACCATTCACCATCCAAACTTCAAATTCTTGTTTGTCGCAAATAAAGTAAAGTAGCAAGAGGAAAACGCATGTGTCTGCAGGCCCGTAGCCAGCTTTTCACAATAGGTGTTTCACATTTTACCAACTCAGACTCCAGGGGCGCCACAAGTTCACGTGGGGTTATATTTTTTCACAATGCAGAGGGCCCCACGTGTCCACGTGGGGGCTCATAATGCAGAAGGTTACATTTCTAACTGGAAGAACAATGAAGTGGGTGTGAGATTGGTGGACCATGTGGTTTCGTTTTATATCCGTTCATCTTATATACAAACACCACATTAGCATCCCCAGCAGGCCCATAACGAGGTCGTTTTGGGGGTGCGTTTTCAGACAAAGTGGGACTCATGAGGTCTGTGGAGATTGGTCCCATTTTGTTGCCTGAGTAAGCCTAATTTACACCCAATTGTATTCATAAAAAACCCAACACGCAGTGATAGTATATTGTTAATATAACTGAATTATGTACTTGAAACCCTTCGCCGTGTACGTGTGCAATTGTTTTGAATATGTTCATATTAATATAATAAACGAGGCACCGATCGAGGAGTGTGTGTGTGTCCAAGTTATTTTTTAGAATAAACAGTTAAAATGTGACATTTATAATCTGGTGTAAAATAAAAAGTCTTTATAAAACATTCCCGGTAAATAGAAGCTAGATTAAAACAAATATTGTCCTCTTGTGGAATTTGAATTACATTGTAGATGTCAAACAGTCAAGTACCATATCTTCTACACCACACTGACTATGCAGAACACAAAATGGACGTACTAATTGCTAATAAAGGCCCTTCACACATTCTTGCCTCCTCATCAGCGATAAGGCTCCCCTTTCTGAGATCTACAAACATGCAACTAGCAAACCACATTATTTTGGCAATCATACACTACAACCATACAAATACCCGATTTCTCATCAGCATGCGCATTTTAAAATATGTGAAGCTAAACTGTGTTGTGTATTGGTTAAATACAAGTATTCATCAAAATTCGCGTTCCAGCGCAATAGTTGAAAATGATGCTTTGTGTTAAGCCAGATGAGTTTGTCTACCGGGTTTGCAGCTTGTAAGAAATACACTCGCTACACATCTTAAGTTGTTGATTGTTGAGAATAGCCTCTTTGACAGTCGGTCGTTACCGTAATCAGCATACTAAAATAAAAAGCCGCACCTCTTGTTTAATGATAATGAATGTTTAATGAATTATTTGTTATTACTTAATTTATGTGCTCATAATTGTTAAATCATCGTCACCCTGTTCATTCACCAGTATTTGCCTGCATTTGTAACCTCTGAGTGACTACAATTAGGACTCATAATTTTACGTTTGGTGTAAAACTGGCTTCTTGTGTATTTGTTGCCCCATGCGTTTACATAACAGGATACCCTGGGATAGTGTGAAGTCCTTCTGCATGGCTAATTGGATGCAATAGTCCTTTGACACACATTCCTCGTGACTGCCCTTTTCACACAACATTGGGGACAGACCCCTCAGCCAGGCTCTCATACATTCAGTGATGATCACTTAATAGACCTAAGGGTTCTCCTTTTAACACATGTACAAATCAGGCATTCTTGCATTCCTTGTAATTTCAACATGGGTTTCTAAAAGCGAGGTCATGCTTAACAAATATGTTATGTTTTTTGGAAGATATCAGTAAGTGGGTAGACGAGGGATCACCAGTAGATATCATCTACTTAGATTTTCAGAAAGCTTTCGACAAAGTGCCACATCAAAGATTACTGCTTAAACTAAAGGCCCATGGCATAGGAAATGGTATAATAAACTGGATAGAAAAATGGCTGATTGACAGAAGACAACGTATAGTAGTTGATGGGGAGGCTTCAAACTGGAAATCAGTTTTGAGTGGGGTACCACAGGGATCAGTACTGGGACCTATATCATTCTTAATATATATGAACGATTTTGACATTGATATAACAAGCAAGGTGTTGAAATTTGCGGATGGTACAAAATTATTTAGAAGGATTAAACGTGATAGAGATAGACAGCATTTACAAGATGATCTTGACAGGTTGATAAAATGGTCTGAAAAATGGCAAATGTTGTTCAATTTTGGGAAATGTAAATGCCTCCACACAGGACATGGGAACAAAGATGTACAATATACAATGGGGGGTTCTGTACTAAATACTACTATAAAAGAAAAGGACTTAAGGTTAACTAAAAAAATGTGGTTTAACAACACTAGAGACCAGGAGATTGAGAGATCAGATAGAAGTGTTTAAAATGTTGAATGGTTTTGAAAATATTGATAGAAATTTATTTTTTTCAGTTAAAGGGAATAAAAACATCTATTGCTTGAATACATATTAAATTAGATCCTGCTATATATTTCCATGTCCACCAAGCCAAAAAAATCCCCAAAAATCGAAGAATTAAAAATTCCACATTTTATGCTGTACATCCGGACATTTTCGAATATGCATATTTTTGGCGCGCTTTTCGGGATGCCGAGATGTGACGTCAGAGTTGACTCTGCCGATACAGCGACCGCTTGTTTACATTCATTCTCAGCAATATGACAGCAGAGGTGGCTGTGTAATGCGAATATCATCATGGTTCATTGTGCGGCATTCGGTTGTAATGCAAACTCTTCTAAACATACAGCAACACACCATTTTTTTCGGTTCCCTACGGATCCAGTTTTATTGAAGAAACACAGCCGGCTTTGCTCCGCTCATTTTGAGAAAAGCTGTTTTGATCGCGATCCGGAGATGTTGGCAACCCTTGGATATCCTGGTGCTCGAATATCGTTGAAAAGCGATGCAGTCCCAACAATATTCCCGGCAGTAGAAGCTGCATTGATGCCGTCAATCCGCAGAAGACAGGCGTCGGCACGGGCAGGATCGACGGCCGCTTTGCCCGAGTCGAAGGCAAGCGGGTCTCGCAAGCGTTGTTCCAGTGCCGCAGTCGCCGCTGCAGGCTCCGCTGCCGCTGTCACTACAGCCGGCTCAGCAACTACACCCATGGCTTCTTTGGGGTACCAGGTTCCTTCGACGAGTGGTGAATTTACGAGGTCTGCTTACCGAAAGCGGCAACGAATCAAGGTAATTCTTACATGTTATATCTACTATTATTATTCTGTAGGTCTAGTATAATGCCTGGACTGGACGGTCTCGTGTGTGTCAAGTGTCAAAATAAGTTATTCAACTTATTGTCATTGTATCCCATTGGTTCCAATCATATCACGGAACTCTTCCTAAGTATCTTATATTCTAAATGTTGTAGTTATGCACGATACTACTATAATAAATCTACATATACTCAGTTTTGTGGAAAATTTGATAGTGTAATCAAATCGATTCAGGTGACTGTTTTTATCATTATCATGGTTACAGGAATGTAAGGCAATAAAACAAAAACGTCAGCAAATTAATTGATGCTAATTTGTTAGTTATGCATTTAATTAATCTATTTACTTTTACATGCAAATAAGAAATAATTATTTTAATTATACTCGTTGCCGAGTCAGGTTAGTCTGTTATAATAAGTTTTTTAAACCGTAAGAAGCAATACTTGGATGTAGAACATTGCAATGTGAATTTGCAGATGGAAGAATAATTATATTTTCAAATGTATTTAACGTTGAATTTGCATAAATTAATTATTATTTTTCATACATAACATTTGTTGTTTTTTAAATGACAATACTTGGACTTTATGAAAGTGCCATGCATTTTGATCAACATCAAATGTATGTACACATAAAGTACCATGCATAAGTTAGATATTTAAAACAAAAATTTTAAAATTAGGAAGTGATCTGTCTCACTCTCATAGTTGGAACCAGTTGCTGGCAATCTCCTCCTCTGACACATGACTCACTAAAGTCTTATGTCATCAATGACTTGCTGAAGAATTATCCCCCATCAGTATTCTCTGTAGAAACAGTTTATTACAGTGTTTGGCACCTGTCTGCTAATCCAGCTAATTGGACTCCTTTGTTGTGACTCCTCCACTTGACTGAGGAACTAAGTGTAGTGTTTGCCCTAGTCAACTGATCAAAGATCAAATCTAATTAATTACCAGTTGACATTGCACTTTGTAGGTCTTTCCAGCTATGAATAACAAATACACCAACCACCTCCAGCTGGCCCACTGTATTCTCCCTCCAGTTAAAATAGTTATCTGAACCTGATCTACTGGTAATTAAAGCATGCTAGGTGGAAATGGCAGGAACTGGGTAACATGGATGTGACATGTCGGATACTTATTATTACTATAATTAACCCATGCAATTAACCCATGCCTAACATCACCCTGATCACCATTGCAATTGGTAAACCTTGCAGGTAGATGTGATTAATTATTATTAATATTGAATGGTTACCACATTGAAAACCCTGTAGATTACAGTATGTATTCATCGAGTTAATAATATATTATGTTTAAGTTTTCAAAAGTAGTTTTCAATAAATATAATTCTTACAGTAGATGCAGCTTTCATAACACACACTATTGTAACACACAAGTACTGTTACATTTGTTACTATAGAATTCTTACAGTAGATGCAGCTTTCATAACACACACTATTGTAACACACAAGTACTGTTACATAACACACACTATTGTAACACACAAGTACTGTTACATTTGTTACTATAGAATTCTTACAGTAGAGAGCAGCTTTCATAACACACACTATTGTAACACACAAGTACTGTTACATTTGTTACTATAGAATTTTTAATATTTCAATGGTAATTTATTGATTTGTATTTTCATAACTCCAGTGCACAGGCCTATGGTGAATTACATTACAGTGTCATATATTGCTATTGCCTAGTTTCCATTTTATTACAGTTGAATATCGAAGACAATGTACATCATGCAATATATACTATTACATTTGAAGGTATTATCATTACATTTTGAATTGGAACTACAGTATGTACCGAGATAAATATTTAGAACAAAAATATAACTATTGTATCTTGTATTATCTACTAACAACGTTTACGGATAGAACATATTTTTCATTTTATGTCTGTATAACATGAATGAATGGAAGACAAAAGAAATGTCACTGCAATTTAATAGATTGCAATCAGTGTAATTACACCTTACTGCTTGGTGCATTGCTAATTACTGGCACAAGTCATGATGTTTTTTTAAACAGAAGCTCAGAAATGTACCAAGGACCATTATTCGGCTCCCACATTATTCATGGGATGGATGTTGGCAATCATAAAACCTGGATAAACTAGTTCAATAGGATACAGAAAGCATAATTAAATTTATATTTTGATGCGACATATATTAATAAACATGTATATATATTATATGCCAGTTACTATTACATTGTTTCTGTTATTATGTTGTGCTTTGTTCAACTTATTGTTACTAATAGGTATTATTATTATTACACCACTCCTGGAGCAGGCTTCCTATAGTGACTATAAAATTGAGTATTGCAGGATTGTTCATGTCTGCAGTCACATATTGTTATGACAGTAACTATATCAATGGATAAGGATTCTACTAATGATGTTACAAAATGTCATTAATGAATTTATTTGATTTTTAACTTAATGTTATTAAAAAAATCAAGTAAATTTATCAAATAATAAATATGTTCACATTTGGATGTGGGTTGTTGCCCAGCTACCAAGTGTGAAAATGGTCATTTGTTGTGAAACAATAACAATAAATGCAATGCAAGTTGCAAACCTATCTATTGTATATTTAATAGATGATTAGTTATAACCAAAAATAAAATGTTCACAAGTAATATATTGTCACATTTTCCAGGTAATTGTTTGCATAAAAGTGTAACATAACAAAAGTAACTATGTCTCTGTGTAGATTCTGTAAGCGTGATATCAATTATTTATGATGTTTTTATCATAGAATAAACAATACATACCTTGCAACTTGAAATTAATTTATTAATTTGTATTTTTCACAGCTAGGCAGTCTGTTCACACTTGGAAGCTGGGCAAATGACTAGACAAATGGATGTACTCCTTTCTGACAAGATGGTAAAAGACAGGATTTTGTTTGCTTTTGTCAGAAACCTACAACAATTTATTTTTTTGCAAATTCTATAAGGGTCATTTGTTATTTCAGTTATTTGCTGACATTCTGGCAGCAGCTCGAGATAGTCCACCGTCGACCAAGAATGGGTCATCTGAAGATACAGCAACTGAATATGACAGCTCTCGTACGGATTCCTGTGATACAGAGGATTCCACACCTGAGTCAGTCACAGCTTCCACTCCAAAAAGGAGCAGCAAATGCTTTCAGGTTGACATCAGGCCATCAACTCGCACGAGAAGAGTGCAAGCAGTCTGTGCATCAGAGCAGGTTGCTGTGCAGGTGACATCAGCAGTGAGGTCAACGAGTGTGCAGTGCAGTTTGTTGACTGGTCCGATTAGTGACTCGAGTGACTAAAACGGGGAGGAAGTGACATCTGCTGCAGATCCAGAGTATGTTTGCTCTGACAATGAGTCGACTAGTCGTGACAGCAGCAACAGTGACAGCGATGACCATGTCGACCAGTACACTGACACAGAGGAGGGTGTTACAAACAAGACTCCCTTGAGGAAAGATTGCTGCCCTTCCAGGGAGAGGTACTTCTTGGTTGCAGAGTCTTCACTTCGTCATCTTTTCGCACGTTGCCGAAACTGCACTGGCCAAACCAATGTCGTAGTGCAGCAGTTTCTCGGCTCAATGGGAAGTTGCCCTGTAAAGATAATAATTGGTCTGTAGATGTGAAGCTATGCTATTTATTAGCATGTCATAGGTAAAGTGATCAACAAAATGGACTAGATAACTTGTTTATCAATGGGTATTTGCTGAAGCCATATTCTCATCTGCCTGCAGGGGAAGTATTCCCATGGGTGTTGTTTGGCTTATAACCATTGTCTGTGCACCTTGTGGTGATTCACATTGTGTTACCAGGTATACACAGTTACCAACATTTGGAATGATTCATCCCAGTAACACTGTGTTATGAAACTTGCTTGATGAATTTGTAATGATTCAACCCAGTAAAACTGTGTTCTGAAACTTGCTTGATGGATTTGTAATAAATATGTCACACAAAAAATGTGATTAAAAATGCTATGTCCTTATGATTTTTATGGACATAGTCGTAGGGCACATATATACCCACTGGTAGCATCTCACATATAAGACCCCTAAGGTTACACTAAACCCCTAGGTCTAGGACATAACCCTTCAGGCTATAACCCATTACCATAATTATTCAATTGTTCTGCATGTTGTTTTAATGTTTATTTTAGTTTATTTTGATTATATAGTAGCTATATTGTTATGTGTCAGACTCAGAGTAATAAAATTATTGTTCCACATAAATGACATAATGATAATCTAGAGCTGTCATTATATATGTCATGATATTATGGTCATCTCGCGAACAACTGTCCAACTAAAAAAGTGTGGGTTTTGTCCAGAGGGGTGATATCGTAAGTAGCTATAACGTCCTAAACTCGATCCGCATAAACCAGACAACCATGCTTACGACGTTCGACGGTTCGTAACTTTGTGAAGTTTGTCTTTGACAAGTCTGTTTACAATTACTTCGTCCGATGACCTACTTAGCTACAACCTCTAGCTAACTCTCTGTACAGCTTTGACACCGCATTTTATAATATAACGTCGTACTAAAACAATATAATTGTTGTTGTCGACAGTTTTCACACCATATGTGTCATTATAATGAAGTTGAAGCTTACCAGTCGGTGTTGCATGAGCGAACATTGTGACTGTCCGACTCCGCATCATCTTCTTCGCTACCGTCGCTGAAACGCTCGGAAAGAGCGGAATTAGACGAATCATCCGCTGTAACCGTTCCCGCTAGTGGCTCAAAATCGTATGATTTCACTTGAAACTCTGCGAAACTCCCACTAGCCATGATGTTACAAGAGAATGGAGAGAACAACAATGGCGATGCATAGATGTCAACAAAGCCGCGAGTCGGCATTGACGTCACGATACCACGTGATCGCCTAGCTCATTAAATTTCAACTTTCTGCGGGAATCTACACAGACGGGTTTAAAATAGAATTTTGTCTACAAACGTATTTTTCTGTATTTTTTTTAATGTTGTCAAATGTTACATACAATGTTAATCTTTGTGTACACATGGAAAACGGATTTTAGCTAATGCCTTGTTGTTATTTCCTTTAAGAAAGATAGAATGACCAGAGGACATGAAGTTACATTAGTAAAGGAGCAGTGTAGATTAGATATAAGAAAGTTCTCATTCTCACAAAGGACTGTAAATGATTGGAACAGATTATCTCCTGATTGTGTTGGTGCTAGTAGCGTGAATGTTTAAAATAAAATCGACACATACCTTAAAAGGGCGGGATACAAGTAGATAAAACGTATTGGACTCTCGATAAGCTAAAAGGCTTCCTTGTTCACCTGCCATCTAGAGTTAATTTTCTGGATAGCAATCTTGTTAATGCTTGAACACTATCCATGCAGCAGCTATTAGGAGGGAGGTTAACGCTTTTGAGAAACATGGAATACAATTAGTGGTTTACATTTTAAAGATGTAACAATGGCAATCTGTTGCTTGGCCTAGCACTGACTTATCAACATTTGCCCAAGGTTGTCATTCCAAGTTACTTCCATGCAACAGACGCCTACGTACAACCAACATTGGCCCAAGGCTGGCATTCCCAGCTAGAAGCTGCCATTCTTTTCCAACCTTGGCCCAAGACAGAAAAGCTATCTGGGAAAGCGAGGTTGTCCTTTCCGCTACCAAGTGAGGGTAGAAATTTTAACAGGAAGTATGCTGAATTGGTTGTATTGAACATGCAGAAATGCAAACTCGTTGAACATCAAAGGACACCGCAGTTAACCCAGCCTGTCTCAGCAGTATTGCGTATGAAGCTTGTTTTGAAACTGGATTTGTTTACAATTTGGACATTTTGCAGGCAAAACTTTCAAATTGCGAGCACTATTACAGGCTTACTTAACTCAAATGAACATTATATTGATATAAAAACCCAGAACAGACTGCCTTGTTTTTACGATCTGCCATGGGAAATAACAACCACTGGGCACAAAAGATGGAAACATTCTTCTCTTCTCCCCACATTACCCTATTAGGTCATAAAATGCAGACAAAGAATCAATCCAAAATGTTTTTGCAAAAAACAGTTTATTTGGAAAAAACAAATCATCATGGAAAATAGATCCTCGATGATTTTTAATATATAATTTTTATATAAATTATTTCTACCAATAATACAGCTGGTGTCAACTTGTTGCTATACATGTGATCGATATATTTTATATTCACAGAGAAAGTAGATAATTTTTCTTTTACAATGGAACAGTAAGAGGTCCATTAAACTAATATACACCACCTACCAATACAAAAGAAAACATGTAAATATGCAGTTGTTACTCTTGTTCTACCCACCTGAGTTGTTCCCTATCATTATCATTAACAGTCATCACATTGCAATAAACACGTCAATAAAATACTGTAATCTAACCAAACTACACAAGTGTATTAATCTGTTTAGCTACATCGACAGCAAATCAGCTACCACGCCACAGGAAACAATACGGGAGTGTCTACAAAGTACAACAATTCTTCTCATCCATTTTTCATTGCAAACACTTTTTCATTTGGTATATAATTAACTTGTAAACATTACAAAAATAAACTTCTGTTTTCATTTTGTATTATCCAAATAAAGGTAGTAAGGTGTACAATCTTAACTAATACAGCAGTTTAATTTTACGGGTTTTAGTTTCATTTTAACTACTTCTTTATCTGTTTATACCGCGTCTTGTGATCTATGAACGAAGAACTGATTTGTCAGCTCTGTATCATCTCCTCTGCACCTTCTTCAACTACACTCTGTTGGTCTAACACTATATCTTCTTCACGCTCTACTGCTGTAACATTAGCCTTCTGTTGGTCTAACACTATATCTTCTTCACGCTCTACTGCTGTAACATTAGCCTTCGGAAATATTTTGAATACATCATCTTAAACCATGTTCTTCAACTTTTTAGTCTGTTCTGCTTGCGCCTCAAACTTACCCTATCCACATGTCACTCTGACATATGTTTGTGCACGGAGCATGAACTCCTAATTTTGTACTGTCTCAACAATTTCTTCTAAATTAACATGTTGATCACACACTACCTTTGAAACTTAACCACTTGACCATTCATTGTCTCCTCTTTTCTTCAATCCTAAAGATTTCACTTTGTACCGAGTTTGCTGCAAGTCTTTGAAGCCTATCCTCGTCATGCAGTGTCATCCCATCCACATCCTAGCACACTGGCCTTGCACTGTCTTCAGTCTCTCCTACAACCCTGACATCTTGAACTTGTGCTGTGTCTTCCGTTGGTCCTTGCATCCTAATCTCTTGCCCTGACACTGTGTCCGCTGCTTGTCCTTGACCTCCGACCTCTTGAACTTGAGTGTCTTCTGTCCGGACTCGGAACACTTCTTCATGGTGATGCTGACAATCTGTCTCTTGACCGCCTGTCTCCTGACCGCCTGTCTCCTGACCACCTGTCTCTTGACCACCCGTCTCTTGACGACCCGTCTCTTGACCAGCATCGTCACAAGGTTCATCGGCTGTCTCTTCAAAGAGAGACATGAGATCAGCGATGGTCATGGTGGTGTCTTCTGCGCTGTGACAGTCTGAGGGAGCCTGGGCGTGACGTAGGAGGGAGTGCATGCGCTCTTCAATGGTCCCTCTCACAAGGAAGCGGTGCACCACGGTCGGCCTACAACCACAACAACATACTTCAAGACCACAGTAAAGGTCAGCACAACAACCCGTCTCAAGACAACAGCAAAATTAACATATGTGACCTGCGTACCGGGTATTAAGTTGCACTGAACTATTCTGCAAGTGAGCCAAAAATAGTTGTGCAGGTGTGTTCCACCAATTTTTTGATTTTGGCAGAAATCAAATTTTTCAGTGTCCAGTTGATTTTCCTTGAGTAATAATCCAAAACTAATAAAATACCTGCATTTACAAACACACAGATTAAAAAGCAATTGACATATATGAGTCAACATATAATATGAGTTAAAAATACAATCGACACATACCTTAAAAGGGCGGGATAAACATAGATAAAAAGTATTGGACTCTCAATAAACCAAAAGGCTTCCTTGTCCACCTTCCATCTAGAGTTAATTTTCTGGATGCCAATCTTGTTAAAATGACCTCATTTCTTAAGATGTCGCTTTTAAAATCTTGCTTCAATTTTAGCAATAAATCAAAACTACTGAAGATATTTAAACAAGTTGGGTATTATTTTAACGCTAGTGATTTGTGGATTTCAAAAGGTACAGAACTCCATTTTAAAATCTTGCGACTTAATAGCCACTTTGCAGTGGCAGGTGACAATGGTTCAGACTACAAGGTACATCTCACAAAACCAGAATACCTTTACAGGGGGAAAGTATTTATTTAAATTGTTTGCTGTTTTAGAAACAATAAACAAGTTGCTACCAGTATGAATAATGCAATTTGGAATTATTATCTTCAAATAGTGTTTTAAAGCATGTTTTGGATTGGGTGATATATGGTTCGACATGTAAATGGCTAACTTTGATACCATCCGTCTCTAAACTTGAATTCTTCAGATGGGTCAGTTGAAACACCCATAACTTCACAATAAATTGACTTACACAGATAGCACGGATACAATTGGAGAACTGTAGTGTTGTTCTTTTATATGATCTACGTATACTTTTAATTTAGTATTTATTAAAATACAGTTTTTATTTTTTAAACTCTTAAAGAACTTGGAAAGTGCCTCAGCAGTTTAGGCTGAAACGGGCACCACAAAAATATTCATATTATTACTATTACCGAGTCTGTCCGATCCTGTGCACGCGACCAATCGCCTGCAACTCCTGGGCGGGGTTGAGAATCGGCTCCACCAGGAGGACGTGTGTAGCCTCGATGAGGTTCAGGCCGTTGGCACCAGAGTGCACTGGCAGCAGCAGAACCTTGATGTTTTCGTCGTACCGGAACACCGCAAGATTTTTCTACGTGAGTCAAATACAGCTGCATTTAGTTTGTGGTTGTACATCATTTAATTATGAAAGTTAGTAGAGAAGATGTAATGTAAGTGTGTGTGTATGTGTGTGTGTTTGTATGTGTGTCTGTGTGTGTGTTTGTATGTGTGTGTGTGTTTGCATGTGTGTGCATGTTTGTGTGTGTGTGTGTAATACACTGTGTATGTGTGTGTGTGTGTGCATGTGTGCATGTATGTGTGTGTCTGTGTGTATCTGTGTTTGTGTGTGTGTGTGTGTGTGTGTGCATGTGTGCGTGTATGTGTGTGTGCCTGTGTGTGTGTGCGTGTATGTGTGTGTGTGTGCATGTATGTGTGTGTGTGTGTGTGTGTGTGCGTGTGTGCATGTATGTGTGTGTCTGTGTGTATCTGTGTCTGTGTGTGTGTGTGCATGTGTGCGTGTATGTGTGTGTGCCTGTGTGTGCATGTATGTGTGTGTGTGTGTGTGCGTGTGTTTGTGTATGTGTGTGTGTGCGTGTATGTGTGTGTGTGCGTGTGTTTGTGTGTGTGTGCGTGTATGTGTGTGTGTGTGTATGTGTGTGTGCGTGTGTACATGTATGTTTGTGTGTCCATGTATACGTGTGTGCATGCCGCGTTTATGTGGATGAGTATTTTTTGCATGATTGCGTTCATGTGGATGAGTATTTTTTGCATGATTGCGTTCATGTGGATGCATGTGTATGTGAGCATGCGTGTATATGCATGCCTGTGTGCAACATTTTCTTGTAAGATAATGTCCACTGAAGGAGTTGATCTCAATGTAATAATTGTTACTGACGTTAATGGAAATCTACACTCCCACACAAAATCAAGCAGCGACTGTTTATTGCAACAGTAGAGTCTGTGCTACTGTACAGATGCGAAACATAGACAATGACAAAAAACTTTGACAAATAACTAGACAGATGTTATGCAAGAATGTTTCGAGCTGCATTTAACATTCACTGGCAACAGCATTTAACAAACATAGAACTATACAGTGGAATGTGTAGTCACTAATAAAATAAGAAGACGATTGAGATTTGCTGGACACTGCTACAGACATAAGGATGGAATGGCATCTAAGACCATCTTGTGTCAACCGACACATGGAAGAACCAAGGCAGGAAGACCAGCAGCAACTTACATCGACTGCTTAAAGGAAGATGCGGGTCTAGAGACGGAGGAGCTGAAGATGGCAATGGCAGACAGAGGGACCTGGAGACGGATGATTGAAGCCACTAATGTTCAACCCCAGTGGCCAACATAAGTGAGTGAGTGATGTTAATGGTCACAGGACCATGACATGATCACTGGACCATGACATGGTCACTGGACTGTGAAGTGATCACTGGACCATGACTTAATCACTGGATCATGACAGGTTCATTCACCTGGTACTTGTGTCCGGCTTGCAGGGAGCGGAACGGGATGTCGTTGAGGGAGAGAGCACCAGCAAGGACGTCCAACACATCTGGCCACTGCAAACACACAAATTGTTTTAAATACAAATTTGTGACTGGACTGTAAACCAAAGTTTCATCTAACTATAATTGAGCAAATGTGTGTGAGTGTGTGCCTGTGTGTTTGTGTGTGTATGCGTGTGTGGTAGACTTTTAGTTTTTTTAAAGTTCTTACCGGTTTTAGGGTTTCTACTATATACGTTTGACTGACATAAATTTATTGTTCGTAATGTTCAATTAGTTGGGGATGTTTTATATAACTTATGTTAACATGAATTTTTTTATTTTATTTATACCATAACAAACATTATATACACATTTTCTGGGAAACCGTTTTTTGTGTGTGTGGGTGTGGACACTGTTGCTAGTAATAACAAGAAAATAAACTGCAGCTTTCATCCACGACTAGAAGTCTATTTTTAACAGAAACTTGTTTAAATGGATTTACTGCTCGACTCCTTGGAATAAGATATCAAATGGTAATTTTTACTCAAGAAACTTTGGTATTGTGGTAGACTAATCTCCACTTGGCAGCACTATACGTCTTCACCATACACCCTTTCATACACCAATAACTAACCCCATGCCCCCCTATATAAAAGCAGACGGACACCAAGAATGGGCGATCCACGACAGTGTTTACCTCATCCACTCCTGACAAATGTCACCAGGTCACCGTGACAACCGACCTACCAAATACATACACCAACCCAAAGTGGGCCGCATAAGTTACAACTATATGTGATCTGACACAGCAAAGTGAGTATTAAGTCAAGCAAACGTTTAAAAAGCATTTTGAAAAACAGTTGTAAAGCGTTTTGAATTTTTTTAAATAAATTGGGCTATGTGAAAAGACATTGCTTGTAGCAACCATACGTTTAGTAGTTTGTTAGTTTTGGGTGACATGTTTAGGACAATGGTGAGATTACAGGGTGTGCATTTGGCTAAAATCTAAAAATTGATGGGACATGACCCAGTCAACTATTTTTGGCTCGTGTGCAACTTACTACCTGGTTTGCTATGGCGTGTCACTGATTGCCTGCGCTCTCTCGCCACACCAGTACTTACAGGCAAAAATGTTAACCGTAACTTTTGGCTAGCCGCAGCCATAACAAGTAACCTTTGGACTTGTTGATTAACATCAGAAATTACTTTTTAAGGTGTATGACTTTGCACAGCTTAGTTTTAGTGCAAAATACACCAAATGTAAGTTATGCAAACTGACATCAAGAATTTTCTTAAAGCCTACTTTTATATAAATATATATATAAATGTCAAATCTGTTTAATTCTTCTTCTAGTTCCGTGTCTGTAATAAATAACTGCAACAGTGGGTTAGGACAGAACTTACTAGGCATTTAAAAAGAAACCCACCGTTGAGAAAACAAGACACTTGGCAGTTGGATCTTGTTGTTGAATTTGAAGCAGGCATTGAACTATGCCCTCCATCTTTGTGGAGTTGTCACCCTGGAAACAAACAATCGTTAGTTGTCATAAAAGTTGGCACTGCAATACTTTTGCTTCTCCAATGAGTCACATTTTCAGAAACATTAACAACTGAATAACATAACAATTTATCATAACAGAACAGATGTCATGGTATTACATATTTACACAAAACCAAAAGTTGTGATCGTCTAAACTATTTCAATGCCAATTTTCAATCTGTTCTATGAACAGTGTGATTTTAAAAATAATTTCACGAAAAACTGAACTTAGTTAGTATGATAGTATTCATTATGACAGCCTGCTTGTTCGTGAAAATGTATTATTTATTTTTGATGAAATAATCTAACAGTCTGCTTAATTGTTTTAAACTGCACCCTGTTGAAATTTGTACAGAAATGGTAAAGTTGTCTTGTTCTATGAACAATAACATAAGGATGTTCATCCTTTCGAAAGTTCCCCAATCTAACTACCATGCCAAAACTGCTATTATATAGTTTCAAACAAATGCTAAGTTCAAATCATGACAAACTAAACTTTGAGTATATTTTGCAGAAATGCATCATGGGAAGTGTTGTACCTTGACCTTAATGACCTCCTCTTCCAGGGCTTTCCTTCCTCTTGTACACACGTATGAAATATCGGCATGCATTGTGCGCTGCCTACAGATGGCGCACTTGAGGCTACGGTGGCGCCCCCTGAAGCTGTACTCTTGAATGAGAATGTGGATGCACTCGAGACAGAAACAGTGTCCGCACTGCAGAACGCTCCACTGTTAAACCACAAATACATTGTCAACTTCCATTTCCCAGACTTACTGCAATAGCCCAATATGGCACTGTCGTTTGGAATAAACCAGTTGCAATATTATGACCAAAATCATACCAAGAAATACATTATTATGATCATACCTCAACAAAAGCACTGGCCCGCTGGCTCAGTGCCTTTTTTGCTGGACCATTTTGGGCTACAAATTAAACACTTACACGCCCAACAGACCACTAATGTTTAAGATTGTGGTAAACCGTTTTTTATCCAATTGTCGCTGACACCATTGTTTTTTTATAGCTTGTCCTTAATAGTGGCACCACAATTAAGCAGAATCTCCATCTGACGTCAGTTAGCCACCTCCAATCTTAACTATATTAACATTTTATATTAGAGTCAAAACCTCTGCATAAAATAAGTTTGAAGCATCAGCAGTAAATGTGGGAACTGACAATTAAATGACACTAATTGTGACTGGTTAACCATTATAACATGACATATTTGAACTTGCGTGATGTGGTGTGAAAGACTTACCCTAGTGCCGAGTTCCCTCTGACAGATGGGGCAGGGTTCAGGGTTCACCCCTCCTGTCAGGGCATCCTGGGTCTGGCAAACAGAGGCACTGGTCAGAATCAAGCATCCTGAAGATATCCTACTTAGAAAAACTACCGTAAGTTTCCATGTATAATCTGCCCCCATGTATAATACGAACCACGACTTTCGCTAAATTGTGACAGAATTTCTATATTACCACGTATATTACACATCTCTACATTTGGCATAAACCCCTCATTTTCCTGCTTCTGACAGTTTGCTTGAAGTGTGAATCAGGGCGCTGTCATTTTATCAATGTTCGACTGCATGATGATTCTTGAAATCATCTCAGAATCGTAAAAATGTTCCTTATGCAAGTTACGGCATTGCAACTGACTCATCGCATGTGACAACATCATCTCATGAGTTGTATCTGCGCCGTCATTCCTCCACCTTGTGGATGCTTGTACGACTATGAATGACCCCAAGCAGATGTTTATAGAACAATCGGGCACCTCTACTGGACTGTCATGTGTTCTTTCAGTATTCTGCCAAGATATTCGCGCCAAACTCGTGCACTACTTAGAAATAATTTTTTTAAATGAAACGCACGCATAAGACAGGTGTGTGGTAAATTGTATATTGCGAGTGGTGACGCCTTCTATACTTTGCCTAAGATGCTACATATCACGGAGCACATATCTCTGACTCATATCGGGTCAAAGAAAATTTAGTTTAGTGCTGCTATCATGTATAATGTGCACTCGGACTTTTAAGAAAAATTAAGGAAAGAAATGCGTATCATACACAAAACTTACAGGATTTCTTCCAGTGCAGCTTATGCCTTTCTAACAGTAATATAAATAAGGTACATTCTAATATAGTGCATGTCCAGTCCTTAGGACTGCTCAGGACACTACGTTTCACCCACTGGCAGAACAGTTCAATCAACCAACATCACAACTTCTCTGGGAAGCATTCAGCCATGTTGCAATTACTGCATGAGGACTATTTGTACACAAATATCTACCTTTGTATATAGCCAGGTACTCATTCATACAGCTGAGTGAACTAACGCAGTGTAGAGTGAACAAAATTGCTCCCAAAACGGCAGCAAGAGAATTCTAATGTGGATTCTCTCGATTGAGCATCCAGTGTCCTAACCACCATGCCCACATATCATGTGTCTAGAGTATGGTCGAGCTGGAGCATTCACCCCACTGCTGGGGTAGATATAGAGACCACCACTCGGTGGATCCATGACAGTTTATACATTTGGACATTAGAAGTTTCTCTTACTTGCTTTACAAAAAAATGGGCCAAGTGGCCCTGAAGTCCTTTGGACTAATACGTCTATATGTGACCCCGGCTGACCAAATGAGTGATAAGTCGGAAAAATGTTAACATTGTTTTCTTACATCCTTGTAAAGGTTGGAAAGGGTGCTTTACACGGTTTCAAAAATTATGACTGCTACAAAAATTGGCAAAGTTATGGAGCATTGAACATGGTAGGGATCAAAAAGTGAAAATGAAGAAAACGGCTGTTGAAGTTTTATATTATATATGCAAATAGATTGCGTGGAAATATTATATGCACAACATTCAAATGTGGCACACAGTATGTAATACGTATGTTATGTTGCAATGATACACTGGAAGTACAAATGTGCTGCTACAAAGACTTATCAAGTTATGCCAGATTATGTCTTCATGTGTAAAACTAAGAGGACAGATTATTTGAGAGCAAAAGGTAGACTCACTGTTTGACACAGTTTAAAACCTACAGGCAACTGTCCAGTTTAACAGGGGTCTAGTGGCTTAATGCTGTTTGTTGACACAAGCTACTGCCAGTGACCAATTAGTCACAGTTTCCATCAAACAATAGCAGGCAGAGAATCTTAGCTCCACAGCTGGGTGTAATACACAACCAGAGCCACCACTGATTCATGGTCAAGTAGATTAGCTCAATGCACCAACTAAGACAATACACAACACTGTGAGTGACAGTGTCCAGAGTGAGTGTCCTCATTGCTGAATAGATCAATTAAACCTGCCAAGTGGCTGACATTCTGCACAAGTGTTCATTAATCCTTAGTGATTGTTCAGAACACCAGACTGACCACATACCTAAACAAAGCAAATGTAATAGGTGAAGAACAGGCAGTGTTCAAATAGGGGTATTGGTTGAATTGTATTTGTCTCGATGCATAAGGCTTTATTGTGCCTTCATCGATTATAAGAAAGCACTTGATTTAGTAGACCGGTCCTCCCTGTGGTCTAAGATAATTTCATGTGGTATTAATGGTATTGTGTTGAAAGTTGTATACAAAATGTACAAAAATGCTAAATCATGTATAAATCAGGGCCAGGCTGTGTCAGCCTTCTTCTCATGTGATGTATAGGTATGGCAAGGAGAAAACTTGTGTCCTTTGTTATTTGCTATTTACCTGAATCATTTTGAACACTGTTAGTCACAATTATAACGGACTTGACATGGCAGCAGGTGAAATTTACAACAACCTTAGTAATAATGATGTAGAAAATGTATGTTCTACTATATGCTGATGACACTAGAATGATTCAATTAAATACAGATTTCTTGCTTGTGTATAGCGGAACTACGTCAACTCTTCTAATGGTTGACATTTGGTTGTTTCAGGTGTCAACTATATTGTGAATCTGTAATTATTAGTCTATATTGATACAACTGATTTACACAGTACCATGTCTACACAAGGCATGGCAAGTGTAAACAGAACAGTAGAATGCATTTGATATCAATAAGTGTAGGATATTTCACTCTATAGTTGTCCAGAATATAAATTTTCTATGTTTGTCACCTACAGGTGACAGAATATTAATTTTCTATGTTTGTCACCTACAGGTTTCTACAGACAATACATCTTTAACCAATAGACACCACAGTCACACCATTTTATAATAATTAAATGAACATCAAAATAAATACAACTTGCAATTGTAGAAAATAAGTAGTTTTGAAGATAAAAAGTGTTAGGCAACTATTCAGTCTAACAGGGGTCACGTGTGTCTACTCTGCCTGGGCGCTGTGACCAATTAAAGATTAGTCAAGGTCTCAATAGAACAGTAGCACTAGGCTGCAGAGTTTAATCATGGTGTTGACTTTGTGGCACATTTAACAAAATGTACTGTTGGGGGTGGTCTCAAGGGCCCTTCTCAAAACCACATCACTAGATAATGTAAAACTTTTGCACTTTGGGGGCCCCTTAGGTGCCCTCAGAATGATTCAATCAAATACAGATTTCTTGTATATAGTGGCAGCACCCTAAGATACATATATGCAAAATTAGTAAAAAATATGCTGAACAGTTTTTGAAAAAATAGGCTAAATGTTACATTTTTACCAGTTTTGGGGTCCTTGGAGGCCCTAGGGAGCCCTTAAAATGATTCAATCAAATACAGATTTCTCATGCATAGTGGCAGCACCCTAAGATATGTCTATGCAAAATTAGAGAACAAGTTGCTGAACAGTTTCTGAGATACAGCAGCTAACGGCGGATGGCGGACGGCTGACGACGGACGTCGGACGGTGGACGCAGAGTGATGGCAATAGTCCCTTGGACCTTCGGCCAAAGGACTAAAAAGTAAAAGTGTAGATAATATGACAAGAATAAAAAATGTTCCACTTACTTGTGCCAGGTTCTTGAGATACAACAGTTGACCCAATTTCTTCTTCAGCATACACTCAGCAACAATTTGGTCTGAGACTAGTTTGATGCGCTGGGGTTCCAACTACAAGTAAACAACAGCAATGACTATAAAATGTTTCAGCAGGAAATGAACACATGCTTTTTCCAACATGTACTTAGGCCGGTGTCATAATATTTTAATATTAATACTGATTTAATAAAAAAAATTATGAAAAAACAAATGTTTCCCCTTAAAATAGCTCAAATCATACTAAACCCTCACAGAAAAATGGCAAGGATCGTTTTCAGGTTCACAATATTTAGCTATTTTTATGTACTGTTGGAAAGATTCTACCCACAATGTTCACAAACATGATTTCCGTCACATAACTCTGTGGACTATGAGATCACAAAGTCTAAAAAGGTTACGCACTGGTTTGCCCTCCTCACCAATATGTTTTGTTGGACTTGTGATATAGTATCTGTATCTGTATTTTGACTGACAAAATGTCCTATGGACACATCACGCCAGTGCGCATGGTGGCTCTTATGGATTAATTTTTTACATGTTGGGCTAGACTAATTTGGAATGAAGTCAGTGATGTACTTGATACAATGCTTGGAGGTAGAGAATTCCACTCTTTTATTGTGACTGGGAAAAAGCTGTTTCCAAATATGTTTGTCGAGTGCCTGATTTGTACTAACTGTTTATTATGTTTACGTGAGCATCTGGTGTTGCGTTTGATGTATTGATCTAGTAGGATATCTATGAGGTTATGTTCCATTTTATATAATATGCTAAGTCTTAGGGTTTTTCTTCTTGATTGGAGGGTGTCCCACTGGAGATCTTTAAGGAGTTGTGTTACCGTTCCTGGCTCTCTAGAATAGTTGTTCTTACAAAATCTGGCGGCTTGTCTCTGGGTTCTTGCTAAGAGTTTGATATTCCTTAGGCAATGTGGATCCCATGATGCTGACGCATATTCAAGTATATGGCGGACAAGGGTTGTGTAGGCTATGGACTTGATTTGGGTTGGGCATTTATTTAAAGTTGTTTATTTTAGTAAATTTGCATTAAGGGTAGCCACTACCCGAAAACGGCCATAGGTCATACCTCTGTTAATACTAAACATATCTTAGCCAAATCTGGAGTACTAATTAGATAAATGAATAGTATATGATATGTGGAATGTGGGCTCATTTGCTTGTGCAGGACCATGACAATTAGCGTTTCTAGTGTGACAGAGGAGCATGCATCCTTGACAATTATTATGAGCTAACAACTGTATATGTGATCATGCAATTGTCAAGAATCATTAGCTAGAAGTCTCCTCTGTCAGATAAGGTGGTTTTGGGCAAGGAAGTTTGACTGCAATGACTGTTGAGATGGGACTAGGTTTGAGCTTTGATCAAGGTGTCTTAAAAAATGATCAAACCTGAACAACAGTCACTGGAATCAGATAACCTTGCCCAAAACCATCTTATCTGACAGAGGAGCATTCTAGCTAATGATTCTTGACAGTTGCATGATCACACATACAGTTGTTAGCTCAGAATAATTTTCAAGGATGTGAAAATCCATCTCCCTTGAAACATTCATTGCCATGGTAATACACAAGCAAATGAGCCCATATTTCACATATCATATGCCATTCATTTATTTTTCCAATCAGTACTCCAAATTTGGTTATGATGTGTTCAGTATTAAAAGAGATATGGCATATTGGTTGTATGGGCATTTTCGGGTAGTGGCTACCCCTAACATGTTTCACTCATTAACGATGCATGGTGACGACAAAACCACGTCCATGTACATAAGATTCAATGTATCATGGGATTCTGTGAACTGTTACAACTACCACGCATTCTCATAGATTCCAATTATGAGAATACCTTTAATTAATTCCCTGGCAAGGATTACATAAGATTATAATTTGGCTGATGATTTCACCAACATTATGTGCACATGTGTCATAGCGGATACTGCTGGTACTTTTTTGCAAAATGAATTTGAAATGAGACAAGTGTCTGTCGTCTCATTTCAAATTCATGAAACCTGCCTTATATGAAACACAACCAATGAATTTGTGCCATATGTAAATCTCGCACCAAACACAAAATGTTAGTCGCTGTTGCTAGATCTGCGTAATCCTCAGGTGGGTGTGCAATCTGCAGGTGGTGTGCAATCTGCAGGTGGGTGTGCAATCTGCAGGTGTGTGTACAATCTGCTGGTGGGTGTGCAATCTGCAGGTGAGTGTGCAATTTGCGGTTCTTTGTATATTCGATGATTGCACAGCAAAATTCAAAGCAATCTGCAGATTGTGCAGATCGAGCAAATGCACCCAATACTTCGCTCTACCTCATGTTCTTCCAGTATGTTCATCTGTGGGGGGTCGGCACGAGGTTCGTCCTCCAGCCTCAGTCTGATCCTGGTTGTGGCCATGCTCAGTTCGTCTATGGCTGACACTTGTTCTCGCAGCGCCATCCATATGGCTCTCAGGCACTGCCAACAACAAAACATGTTTCATTTACTCTTTCCAGGTTCTTGAGTTACAGCGATTGATCCAATTTCTGCCATCCACACATCGCTCAGACAATGCCAACAAGAAAAAATGTTCCATTTACTCATGCCAGGTTATGTAGCGCCTTCCACATGGCTCTCAGGTACTCCCAACAGCAAAATACATTCCGTTTATTCGTGTCAGGTTCTTGAGATACAGCGGTTGACCCAATAACTATATGATTGCCGATACATTTTATCAAATTATTTTCAATGTCATATACATTTTTTAAATAGTACATATTCTTGTACATCAGGTCATCAAAGAAATTTGTGACATTGCTAACAAACATACTACACCATACATGCGTCACCCATCTGATCCACCTGTGGATGGTGTTGCAACTTGCAGGCATCAATACATCATTATAATTTCATCCACAACTTCAACAAACTCTAACAGCAGAACAATTCCTGTATTTAATACCTTGAATTCTTTCTTCAGAGCATCCAACAGTTTGAAATGAATGCTGCCATATTCAGTGATGTTTCTGTCCGCTGAAATAAATGACATTGTCAAGATAGTTTACTTGAAGTGACGATAAAACACTCACTAATTCTGTCTGACCGAATTGAATTAATGGATATTATGTTTGTCACAAAGCACAATGGGTAATTAATTTAGATTAACATTTCTAAAATATATGAATACTAAAAGGTTTAACACACAAGTTTACAACAATGACCTATATTATTTTAATAATGTGCATCATGCTTGTTATAAGACATGACCAAAATCACACATAATCTAGATTTTATTTTAAAACATCACATGTACTGGGTCATTAATATAGAATTAACATTTACTAAATATATGAAACAAAAGTCTATTATGATTACAACAGTATGTTAAACATTACTAAAAACTTTCTCTGAAGAAAGTCAACAGTGTGTCTTCTTATGCCTACTGAATGATAATTTTAAGAAAACATACTGTGAAATGTACAATATCTTCATAGTTTCTACAGAAGCTATGATAACTTGTATCTATTGAGTGATAATTTTACGAATACATATATTATGAAATGTACTATACCTCCATAGTTTTTACAGAAGCTATGGAGACTCTTTAGCGCCCTTTCTGTCTCGCTGTCTGCCCAAGTACCCTGCCTTCGGGTGCTTAGCAAGTACATTGGATCATCTCCCTGACTGGCGGGCTGAACGAACCCTCTAGAGGCAAACACAACAACCATTCAAGTCATGACAATATTTTAAAGAATTTTTTAGACATTTGAAAATTAACTTTGCGGGTTATTTCCAATGGATGATTCACTATTTCTACTGAAGTACTTTAAACAAACTGGTGGACCAAAAAACCAGAGTGGCACCCTCTGGAGGACAGTGGCTCGCTAACCAATTCTCCCAGGTAGGAGAAAGACCCTTTAGAAATGCACAGCATATGAACAATACGTAAGTAAATAACTCTTAATAACTCGCTGTGTTTTTCTGAAACACATTGTCAACTGGTAGATCAGAGGCCAGTGGTTCAAGGAGACAAATGAACGGTTGCAATACTTTAAGCAAATGAACACTTACAAAAGATAGCGTATTAAAAGGACGTAGTCTGTTCCTACGTTTTTATGTATTAATTAATATAATGTTCTTAAGACTATGCTGACTATGTTGAAGGTATACTGCCTGCCAAATGGTGTTTAGTAGGCCCATAACAACGGTGGCAATTTGAAGGCACGAGCATGGGTGCACGTTCAAATAGTAAACAAAGCATCCAGTTTCAAAACAAGTTTTATTGGCAGTACGACTGAGTCGGGATGAGTTAACTGCTATACCCTTTGATGTTCAACGATGCTCACTTTCCCATGGTCAACACAGCAGACTTTCAGTTAGAAATGACTACGCCCACTCATTCCGGGTAGACGAACATACTATGTCCCTTTATTATATAGTTGCTGTAAGTTAATTAGACTCAAACCTTCTAATAATTTGTTGATTTGTTTGATCCATTATTTCACACATTAGCTATATTGTTGCCACATTGAACGTGTTCAGAACCAATTCAAAAATATTACAATAGGAATTAATCTAACTCCCACTTGAAGCAACTTTAAAATAAAATGTTATTGGGTGTTTTAGATTAATTGCATAAACCAGTGATAATTTTAGTTTAAAAAATTAACTCAGTAAAATAAGAGCTGAGTAAACACTTGTTATATCTATAAAAGTATATAACATTAAACTTATCACAGCTCATTCAAAACCCGGGGAAAGTGACTCTATGTATTCCTCAAATGCCAATTTAAAGAGATGTGTCTTTAATCAGGTGTGCAAATCATG
Source organism: Paraescarpia echinospica (assembly GCA_020002185.1). NCBI lineage: Eukaryota > Metazoa > Annelida > Polychaeta > Sabellida > Siboglinidae > Paraescarpia > Paraescarpia echinospica. The sequence goes on from CM034542.1 coordinate 15,015,558, forward strand.
CTATTTATAGTGGTCAATGTTAATTAACCAAATGTAGCCAATTAAGAGTCCTTAAAATTAAGAAAATAAATAATAAATAACATTTTAATAGTTACCATACTTACTTGTCGACAAATGAGAAGAGTTTTGATTCATATTCTTGAAAGAGTTCATCGGCTTTACAGAAAGCACAGCTGAAACAAGACATTTATAGTTTAACACTCTTCACATTTCATCTAGTCGCTGGTGGGATCTCCTCATTTCTCTCACTCAGTGTCACGTCTGAAATACTAATACTTCCTGTGCAAAATCGCATTATTTTCAAAATCTGTACAATTACCTATCACACCATTTCACCCAAACAACTTGCATATTTACACTCAATGCTCACTCCAGCAAGAAAGCCTGGAGAGCGTCGGTCATCTGGTTCTAATTGATTTTTTTTTAACAGTTTATGTAGTTGTTGGTCATGTTTGAAACTCAATGCAGGTTAATTTTATTGTTAGAAACAGTCTAGGCCTAGGATTGGGATCACCCAAGACAGATGTTCATCAAAAAAAGGTTCTACTATATATCCGATGTTTTGATACGATTCATAAAAAACAAAAAATATGTCGTCAGGTCTGTAATTTTTTAAAAGATATACATACCCATACCAACTGTTAGCATGTGAATGTGTCAGTAGGGGTTCCATGGTATCATTAGGTGAGATATACTCACGTCTTCAGAAGTTCACCCACTGGTCGAAGACAACACTCAACAGCAGCGTTGACGACACTCTCTGATGGTGGCCCACTGAGCGTGTACAGGTGGTTGACTAGAGCATCATGGGATTGGCTGACCTCATAGATGTGGCTAGCTAACAGGAACTGTAGTCCCAAGCTTTCCCGGAACCTAAGGGTCATGTGGGTAAATACATGGTAAAGAATGCCTCCTTTTTATTTATTGGTTTATATAGCAACAGTCAGCACAGCAACAGTCGACTTGGCAAAACCGGGTAGTTGACATAGCAACAGTTGACATAGCAACAGTCGACACAACAACAGTTGCTGCAACAACAGTCAACATAGCAAAACCGGGCAGTTGCTATAGCAACAGTTGACATAACAACAGTCGACACAGCAAAACCAAGTAGTCGACACAGCCACAGTCAACATAGCAAAACCGAGTAGTTGACATAGCAACAGTTGACACAGCAATAGTCAACATAACAACAGTTGACATAACAACAATTGACATAGCAACAGCTGACATGACAACAACTGACATAGCAACAGTTGACATAACAACAGTTGACATAGCAACAGTTGACATAGCAACAGTCGACTTAGCAACAGTCAACAATAACAAAGACAGCTGTAGATGTTGTTCTAAGGCAAAACTACTACTGTGATACAAAGGTTCTTCTACACTCTACAGTGCTAATAGGAAGTTATTGTTTCACTTCATCATCTAAAAAAAAATGTATAGACAATTCACACAGCGTCAAGAACGACATCTTGTCTTCTCGTATTAAACCCACAATTTTGTTAGAAAGGTAACAGGTCTTTAAACGCAACCTCTTTATATATCCACCACTGTCTACAGCCAGAACACAATTTTCCACACTTCAAAACAGCAGCAAGTGGCTCTGACTGACTACAGTCCTCCTGACTAGAGTTCCAACAGTTCAACCAATGTTCCACCGTGCCCCAAAGACACCGACAGTGATGCTAAAAGTACTCTAATTCTCACATCTACAGGTGAAATCAAAATCTTAGGGAACATGCATAGTTGAGCAGGAAGCCAGGATAATCAGATGCGGGCTCAGTTTACAGTGCACAGATCCATAAGTGTTGGGAGATTTTTGGGTGGGAAAATTGTCAGTGTGCACATAATTTTGCCAACAGTAATTTATTTACCAGTGTACAAAGGTCAGATTTCAGTCACATGACCGTAGGATGGGTAACATTCCAATGCAGATAATTTTGATGTAGGCTGAACTTCAAATTACACTATGTCCACCGATTCCTCCGGTCCACAAATGTGATAACATAATAATGACTGCTCCCTTAGCAGCGAGCGGAAAACGGACCTGAAGGTGGAGATGTGAGTCGGTAAGGTCGTGTGCGCAGCCAGGTCCTCCCTGACCTTCTCCACAAGGTCAGTGTCAAGGTCGTTGTAGTTGGCCCACTGAATCAGGTCCGCCCACCAGCTTGAACCCTTGGCCAGCTGAAACATAGCAGATTTTGTAGTGTTGGAAAAATGCATATAAGGTAAAGTAAAGGTTTTTCTTATATAGCGCAGAATCCAATTCTTGGGACTGCTCAAAGCGCTTTACACTTTACCTGTTCAGTCGAACACCATCTCGACTTCTCTGGGAAGCATTCAGCCATGCTGCAATTAATGTGCGAAAACTATTCATACACACATATCCACCACTGTCTATAGCCAGGTACTCATTCAAACAGCTGAGTGAACTGAAGTAACATAGAGACTTGCCCAAGGTTTGACACGGCAGCACAGGGTTCTGAATGATATGGCACTATATAATGATATGGCAGTAAATTCGTCCATGGTTTGGATCAGCACACATATACAATGCCATGGAGGATCAGTAATATTATAGTTTCTTAAAAGTCACACCACAAGGCCTACATTATACAATCAAATTAAAAGTTTTACAAGTTGTATAAACTCTCCCCAACTGATCATTGAATGGCACATGCAGGTTGGAAGAATCGTAGCAAACACGCATGTAATCTTTGTCAAACATACGTAAGCAACCCATTACAATTACGGCGAATTGCCAGCTTCTTGTTGGGGTACAAGAATTGTATATTTACAAAGAAGTGTAAATACATCTTCAAACGTTGAAAAGTAAATTTTCCGTTATATAACGGGATTAACACAAGGTGTGTGAACATTACTAGAGTGTTAGCCATCAGATAACAACCATCTGAGCCAGTGGTTCTAGTACCTTTTATCCTGCGCTAACATCTCGTAGGAGTTAGCCCACTGTGTGTTAACAGACATGAATGATTACCTGTTTCTTGAGGTGAGAGACGGAGGTGTGTACTGGTACCCACGCCTCCTCTGTCACTGTCACAGCGGACCCAGCCTTCACCAAGTATTTCTCTCTCACCTCCTTTGCCTAAAACATGACCACACATACATCAGTCCAGCAACAGCACAGTGCAACTATATCAATAAATATCAAGGGAAGTGTGCCCATCCATGTTTGGTCTAAAATGTAAATGAGAGTATGCTGCACCGGCACGATGCGGCATACATATTTTTGTGCGGGCAACAATGCAGACAAGTGATGATTGGCCCAGTGGATTATTCTAATTATATGCTAATTCAACTTAGCCGTGGGCGCAAAGGACCAATCAGCGCATAGTAGTAGCGAGCAGTTGTAGCGCGCGCTAGAAGTTGGCCACTTTGGTTTGAGAGAGCAAACTATTCGGTTGAGTTTTGCGTCCCTCCCATCCCACCCACTTCTATGGAGTTTAGCATTAATAACACATGTGCATCATTAGTGGAAGAGGGGTCGTCAGCATATCTCAATGCTTTCCCCATTTTCTTAGTTCAGGTGGACAATGTGTTCACGGGGTTTTGATGCGGAGACAGCTCGCTTCTCTTCCACTGATGATTTTAGTTAGGTAGGACAGGCATAATCGACCCCACTTTTAAGGTTTAGCCTCAGTTATATATAGTGTAATGCGTCAGCGGGTAGTGTTGGTTTTAGATTTGGTGTGGTTGACTGGTGTGCTTGGCTAGTATTATACTGTGCAGTAGGTCTATGGTGATTTTAGCAGTAATGACATTGTTTGATATATGATATCATGTATACCAATACTGCTTGTTTTATGTGCCAAAATGTGGGCTCTGTCAACCTGAGGTACAGGAGACTAGTATGGGCTCAGTCACAGGCCTGGCCTTGGGATGTCGAGCCCACATTTCTCTCTTATCACGTTAATAAATAAACGTCATTCATTTGGCCTTTTTTCATCACTATATTGGACTCTGTGTTGTTGCTTGCATAAAGGTATTTATAGATTTCAACTGGTGCCATATACTGACTTGAGTTAATACAATTGGCATATCCAATATGTCGTGGTGAGCCTATGGCACAACCAACATTACGCACATGACATCTATCAAGCTTTGCCTTGTCAGCAAAGTTAATAATAATATTAACATAAATATACGTGCACTACAATACTGGGGTGGCGTGACATCTGCTACAAATACTGGGGTGGCGTGACATCTGCTACAAATACTGGGGTGGCGTGACATCTGCTACAAATACTGGGGTGGTGTGACATCTGCTACAAATACTGGGGTGGCGTGACATCTGCTACAAATACTGGGGTGGTGTGACATCTGCTACAAATACTGGGGTGGCGTGACATCTGCTACAAATACTGGGGTGGTGTGACATCTGTTACAAATACTGGGGTGGCGTGACATCTGCTACAAATACTGGGGTGGTGTGACATCTGCTACAAATACTGGGGTGGCGTGACATCTGCTACAAATACTGGGGTGGCGTGACATCTGCTACAAATACTGGGGTGGCGTGACATCTGCTACAAATTTTGCACCTGGCATAAGGAAAAATGATGTGATGAACATATCAATTGGCCAACGTTAACTCAACATTAGGTCACATTATTTGATGATTTGTCTGTAGTGTAGACTTACACAATACCACAATCAGATCCCCATCCCCAATTATTGTTTGGTGACGAATTGCAAGATAACCTTCAAATCTCCTCAATTATTAGGAACATACCAAAATTGTTTTTATAGATATGAAATGTCAACGGTTTATAGCAAAATCCCATCAAATACAAGGCAACATCACATGGCATTAATTAACAAAATAACAATGTCAAAATACCACAACAAACAACAGATTAACTGTGTTTACATTAAACAATGATATCAAATTAAGACAAAACAAAAGTTGTACATATGCCTTGTTTACGTGAACAATGCAGATCAATATATCATTCAGTGAAACAAACTGCCTCACAAGTGTCACTCAAATATAGAGGATGCTCCCTACAAGAAACATTTTGGAACATGGTCAAGTGGTTCTTTATAAAAAAAGGTAAGTTCTTATATAGCACAGTATCCAGTCCTCAGGACTGCTCAAAGCGCTTTATACTTGACTCCCTGGCAGACCTGTTCAATCGAACACCGTCTTGACTTCTCTAGGAAGCATCCAGACACGCTGCAATTAATGCGCGAAGACTATTCGTACACAAATATCCATATATATATCTGATGTTCCTGATACCCATGAAAAACAGTGCAGGTCACAACAAGCATTTTAAAGTGCCTTTTAAGTGGTATGTTCCATACATCAGGCGTCCTTGCAGTGAGACGCCACTATGTACGATGATTTCGTTTTTCAACACCTGCTAATGCCTGCCGCTAACAAATACTGCCATATAATAACAACACAAAAAGTTAATAAAATGTTAATGATAGTAATAATAAATGACTGTTTATTTTCAACAACACCAAAAAGTAGCGATGTCATAATTGTATTACAAAATGTTAAACAAATTAGTTCAGCAGATGACATTTTCACCAGCATCAGCTGCTGCTAATCTACAGCCAACCTGCTGAGTGAGCTGTGAGTCCCTCAGTGTGGGGGCTAATCTACAGCCAACCTGCTGAGTGAGCTGTGAGTTCCTCAGTGTGGGGGTTAATCTACAGCCAACCTGTTGAGTAAGCTATAGAGTCCCTCAGTGTGGGGGCTAATCTACAGCCAACCTGCTGAGTGAGCTGTGAGTCCCTCAGTGTGGGGGCTAATCTACAGCCAACCTGCTGAGTGAGTTGTGAGTCCCTCAGTGTGGGGGCTAATCTACAGCCAACATGCTGAGTGAGTTGTGAGTCCCTCAGTGTGGGGGCTAATCTACAGCCAATCTTCTGAGTAAGCTATGAGTCCCTCAGTGTGGGGGCTAATCTACAGCCAACCTGCTGAGTGAGATGTGAGTCCCTCAGTGTGGGGGCTAATCTACAGCCAACCTGCTGAGTGAGTTGTGAGTCCCTCAGTGTGGGGGCTAATCTACAGCCAACCTGCTGAGTAAGCTATGAGTCCCTCAGTGTGGGGGCTAATCTACAGCCAACCTGCTGAGTGAGCTGTGAGTCCCTCAGTGTGGGGGCTAATCTACAGCCAACCTGCTGAGTGAGTTGTGAGTCCCTCAGTGTGGGGGCTAATCTACAGCCAACCTGCTGAGTGAGTTGTGAGTCCCTCAGTGTGGGGGCTAATCTACAGCCAACCTGCTGAGTAAGCTATGAGTCCCTCAGTGCGGGGCTAATCTACAGCCAACCTGCTGAGTGAGCTGTGAGTCCCTCAGTGTGGGGGCTAATCTACAGCCATCCTGCTGAGTGAGTTGTGAGTCCCTCAGTGTGGGGGCTAATCTACAGCCATCCTGCTGAGTGAGTTGTGAGTCCCTCAGTGTGGGGGCTAATCTACAGCCAACCTGCTGAGTGAGTTGTGAGTCCCTCAGTGTGGGGGCTAATCTACAGCCAACCTGCTGAGTGAGCTGTGAGTCCCTCAGTGTGGGGGTGGAGCTCAATCTACAGCCAACCTGCTGCTGAGTGAGTGTGAGTCCCTCAGTGTGGGGGCTAATCTACAGCCAACCTGCTGAGTGAGTTGTGAGTCCCTCAGTGTGGGGGCTAATCTACAGCCAACCTGCTGAGTAAGCTATGAGTCCCTCAGTGTGGGGGCTAATCTACAGCCAACCTGCTGAGTGAGCTGTGAGTCCCTCAGTGTGGGGGCTAATCTACAGCCAACCTGCTGAGTGAGTTGTGAGTCCCTCAGTGTGGGGGCTAATCTACAGCCAACCTGCTGAGTGAGCTGTGAGTCCCTCAGTGTGGGGGCTAATCTACAGCCAACCTGCTGAGTGAGTTGTGAGTCCCTCAGTGTGGGGGCTAATCTACAGCCAACCTGCTGAGTGAGCTGTGAGTCCCTCAGTGTGGGGGCTAATCTACAGCCAACCTGCTGAGTGAGTTGTGAGTCCCTCAGTGTGGGGGCTATAGTGCTGCCGTGGGCCTTCAGCAGTTCATCCAGGTTGTGCAGTGTATGTAGCTGCTGCAGCTCATCTGTCCGTAGCTCATCTTTGTATTCCTCCACCGACCTCATCACTGATCGGTATTTCTCCACAGCTTCGATATACTGGAATATCAGAAAATAGTCCCTATAATAATACTTATTTTTTATATAGCACCAGATCAGAAATTGTTCGTGGCACTTCACAACTTATTTAAAACATGGTCTGAAATTGTTAAATAAATATATTAAAATATTACTACTAATTATTATTATTTTAACATATATACATACCTAATATATCACTATATATTAACTAGATAATTAATACATTATTATAAAATCAAAACGTAATAATTATAATATATACTGTGATTACAGTAGTAATGCTGTTGTTTTATATATCTATAACAATACTGCTAATGTTGTATATGCCGAAATTGAGACTAGTATGGGCTCAGTCACAGGCCTGGCCTTGGGATGTACAGCCCACATTTCTCTCTCTTTAACTTAATCTCTTTAATAAACGTCATTCATTTGGCCTTATTTCATCACTATTCATGACTTGTGTTGGTGCTTGCATAAATACACATAATGTATTATATTGAAGTAAAATAGTTAACAAATATTGCTCACTAAGAATTACAGAATTTATTAATAATAATTATTAAATTACACTGTGTAGAACATCTACAGTACATGTTTATGTTGGGGGAATCTCTGTTAAATGTGACCAAGTCGTATAAGTATCTTGGTCATATAATAACTGATACTTTGTGTGGTGCAATGTTTTGCTTAGAAAATTTTATTTTTGTTCTAAGCAAGTTAAAAATAAGTTATTCTCTTGCTATTGTAGTAATGTGTATTTGTGCTCGTTGTGGGTTAAATATAGAAAGTAGTCATTTCAGTGTTTCATTGTATCTTACAATAATGCATGCGGGATCTTACATAACCTGCCTATGAGATCCTGTGCAAGTATCATGTTTGCCAGTGCGGTTGTTGACAGTTGTAACACTCGTATTAGAAAATGCATTTACAGTTTAATGAGCAGGTTATCTATTTACACCAACTTAACTGTACAGTGCTCTCTTAACAGTGATGTATATACCACTTCTGCCTTACACAGAACACGGATAGGTGCATTATATAATATTCTGTAGTTGTGCTTAACTAATTATTGGGTATTCATTTTATAATTATGCACATATTTAATTATTTTACTATGGATGTGCTGTCTACTATTATGTACCTTCATGTCTGAAATCAATGTTTATTATTATTATGTTTGCGAAAGATAGTAGTAAAGTAAATTTATATTAAGCTGCAATTCAAAGGAAATAAGTCTTTAGTTGACATATGAAACTGGCAAGTGTCCGAGATGCTGCTGCATCTAAGACAAGATGCCCACCTCCTCTTTGATGATGAGCAGTCCGGCGAGCCCATTCAGTGCCGCCACCTTCTGGCGGTGTGCCTCTTCGCATTCGAACCGTGCTTTCTTTGTCAGTTGTATTAGCAACTCTGCCATGCTTAGAGTGCTACAGACACAGCCAATGCGAATTATTAGTTCTGACCGAAATGTTACAGTAAGAAAATAGAGATATCCAGTGACACACCCACATAAATAGAGAATATGTATATGTTGTGAATGTTCTCTCAGATCTTTGACAGGTTATACTACAACAGTTGCTCATTGGTTGGTGAAACATTAATTGTATTATATATGTAACTACAGATAAAAATACAATTATTTAATGTTGAAACTTGCTTTACAATCACCTCAGTAATGAAGCCACATCAAAATAATGGTCACCCTAGGACAGTCCCATATGATTTCCATAACACTAACATAAGTTAAATAAATTAATACGATCATCTCGCTATTAAAATCACTTTGGCCCAGTTGCAAGGGTGACCTTAATAGTGAGATTCCATTGTACTATTGTGCAGCTGTTGTCATGTGACATCGGAAACAAATGTTTCTAATATAATTTTTTTAATTGTACCTTTTGTGTATGGAGAGGAACTCCCCCCTCACAGCCTGGGGGTGACAACAGGCCTGTCGGAGTCGCAGAAGGGGGTGCAGCAACTACACAGAGACATATTATGAGGTATGACGACTCACAGGGATTTGCTCACATCCAGAAATAAGAACATCATGCCTAAGTAAAGATATTGTATTTATTCAGAATCCAACAGGTCGAAGGACCCAGTAACAGGACTAATAACGGAAACAATATATCATGTATAAATAACAAGACAATAAGAACATTAAACAATAATAAGGATGTAAAAACCATGCAGTACCAACAACAGTATAACAGGCAAACATCCGTTATATATAACAACGTTTTCGAATTGAAGATTATCCTAAGAATACATCACTACTTGGATTACTTAAATACAGCATGTTGAAAGTAGTGATACGAGACAAGAAGGCAACTTGAACTTACATTGTGCAGTGTCCTTCGGTCGAGACTACTTAACTTCGTCTTCCTTTCCTTCCACTTCTGGAAGTTCTACAAACACCACAGAAGTCTCAACAGTTGCTGTGACACACAAACAGCTCCACAGTGTCTCAGCGCCTGGTATAGGAAACTTGATTTCTATTCAAAGCATTATTTGTTCAATTCTGTCAATGTAGCATCTACTGATATTGGTTGTTTGCATCTACTGATATTGGTTGTTTGCATTATTATTACATTTATAGCAATATCAATCGACTGGACCACAAGCTATTACTTAGGTTCTTCCTGAGTTTGTAGTAATTGTTTACATGATTCTGTCTCTTAAACAACAAAAAACATTTGTTGATAAAGTATGTCACTCTGAGTTGGAGATATACACATTTAGGACAACATTTTGAGGTTATCATGTGTTTAAAACTACTTGTGAGAAAAGTGGACGGTACACTACATACAGCAACAAATTTTTTTGGGTAAGAACCAGACAGTTGCCAGTTGAAAGAAAGAACGAAAGTGGAGGTGGTTGGACACACACTAACCTTCCTGGTCTGATCTGGACTGTCCTGATACTGATAGGAGTGTATGGTACATTAGATATAAAGAGAGACTAACCTTCCTGGCCTGGTCTGAGCTGTCGTGGTACTGACTGTGATAGAAGTGTAGGTTACATTAGATATAAAGAGAGACTACCCTTCCTGGCCTGGTCTGGTCTGTCGTGGTACTGACTGTGATAGAAGTGTAGGTTACATTAGATATAAAGAGAGACTACCCTTCCTGGCCTGGTCTGTGCTGTCATGGTACTGACTGTGACAGAAGTGTATGGTACATTAGATATAAAGAGAGACTAACCTTCCTGGCCTGGTCTGAGCTGTCGTGGTACTGACTGTGATAGAAGTGTATGGTACATTATATATAAAGAGAGACTAACCTTCCTGGCCTGGTCTGGTCTGTCATGGTACTGACTGTGATAGAAGTGTAGGTTACATTAGATATAAAGAGAGACTAACCTTCCTGGCCTGGTCTGGTCTGTCATGGTACTGACTGTGATAGAAGTGTATGGTACATTAGATATAAAGAGAGACTAACCTTCCTGGCCTGGTCTGTGCTGTCGTGGTACTGACTGTGATAGAAGTGTATGGTACATTAGATATTATATAGGGAGACTAACCTTCCTGGCCTGGTCTGGCCTGTCATGGTACTGACTGTGATAGAAGTGTATGGTACATTAGATATAAAGAGAGACTACCCTTCCTGGCCTGGTCTGGCCTGTCATGGTACTGACTGTGATAGAAGGGTATGGTACATTAGATATAAAGAGAGACTAACCTTCCTGGCCTGGTCTGAGCTGTCATGGTACTGACTGTGGTAGAAGTGTAGGTTACATTAGATATAAAGAGAGACTAACCTTCCTGGCCTGGTCTGGTATGTCGTGGTACTGACTGTGATAGAAGGGTATGGTACATTAGATATAAAGAGAGACTACCCTTCCTGGCCTGGTCTGGTATGTCGTGGTACTGACTGTGATAGAAGGGTATGGTACATTAGATATAAAGAGAGACTAACCTTCCTGGCCTGGTCTGAGCTGTCATGGTACTGACTGTGGTAGAAGTGTAGGTTACATTAGATATAAAGAGAGACTAACCTTCCTGGCCTGGTCTGGTATGTCGTGGTACTGACTGTGATAGAAGTGCATGGTACATTAGATATAAAGAGAGACTAACCTTCCTGCCCTGTAGAAGTGCATGGTACATTAAATATAAAGAGAGACTAACCTTCCTGGCCTGGTCTGGTCTGTCATGGTACTGACTGTGATAGAAGTGTATGGTACATTAGATATAAAGAGAGACTAACCTTCCTGGCCTGGTCTGGTCTGTCATGGTACTGACTGTGATAGAAGTGTATGGTACATTAGATATAAAGAGAGACTAACCTTCCTGGCCTGGTCTGTGCTGTCATGGTACTGACTGTGATAGAAGTGCATGGTACATTAGATATAAAGAGAGACTAAACTTCCTGGCCTGGTCTGGTCTGTCATGGTACTGACTGTGATAGAAGTGTATGGTACATTAGATATAAAGAGAGACTAACCTTCCTGGCCTGGTCTGGCCTGTCATGGTACTGACTGTGATAGAAGTGTATGGTACATTAGATATAAAGAGAGACTAACCTTCCTGGCCTGGTCTGGCCTGTCATGGTACTGACTGTGATAGAAGTGCATGGTACATTATATATAAAGAGAGACTAACCTTCCTGGCCTGGTCTGGTCTGTCATGGTACTGACTGTGATAGAAGTGTATGGTACATTAGAATCAAAGAGAGACTAACCTTCCTGGCCTGGTCTGGTCTGTCATGGTACTGACTGTGATAGAAGTGTATGGTACATTAGATATAAAGAGAGACTAACCTTCCTGCCCTGTAGAAGTGCATGGTACATTAAATATAAAGAGAGACTAACCTTCCTGGCCTGGTCTGGTCTGTCATGGTACTGACTGTGATAGAAGTGTATGGTACATTAGATATAAAGAGAGATTAACCTTCCTGGCCTGGTCTGGTCTGTCATGGTACTGACTGTGATAGAAGTGTATGGTACATTAGATATAAAGAGAGACTAACCTTCCTGGCCTGGTCTGTGCTGTCATGGTACTGACTGTGATAGAAGTGCATGGTACATTAGATATAAAGAGAGACTAAACTTCCTGGCCTGGTCTGGCCTGTCATGGTACTGACTGTGATAGAAGTGTATGGTACATTAGATATAAAGAGAGACTAACCTTCCTGGCCTGGTCTGGTCTGTCGTGGTACTGACTGTGATAGAAGTGTATGGTACATTAGATATAAAGAGAGACTAACCTTCCTGGCCTGGTCTGTGCTGTCATGGTACTGACTGTGATAGAAGTGTATGGTACATTAGATATAAAGAGAGACTAACCTTCCTGGCCTGGTCTGGCCTGTCATGGTACTGACTGTGATAGAAGTGTATGGTACATTAGATATAAAGAGAGACTAACCTTCCTGGCCTGGTCTGGTCTGTCGTGGTACTGACTGTGATAGAAGTGTATGGTACATTAGATATAAAGAGAGACTAACCTTCCTGGCCTGGTCTGGCCTGTCATGGTACTGACTGTGATAGAAGTGTATGGTACATTAGATATAAAGAGAGACTAACCTTCCTGGCCTGGTCTGGCCTGTCATGGTACTGACTGTGATAGAAGTGCATGGTACATTAGATATAAAGAGAGACTAACCTTTCTGGCCTGGTCTGGTCTGTCATGGTACTGACTGTGATAGAAGTGTATGGTACATTAGAATCAAAGAGAGATTAACCTTCCTGGCCTGGTCTGGCCTGTCATGGTACTGACTGTGATAGAAGTGTATGGTACATTAGATATAAAGAGAGACTAACCTTCCTGGCCTGGTCTGGTCTGTCATGGTACTGACTGTGATAGAAGTGTAGGTTACATTAGATATAAAGAGAGACTAACCTTCCTGGCCTGGTCTGGTCTGTCGTGGTACTGACTGTGATAGAAGTGTATGGTACATTAGATATATAGAGAGACTAACCTTCCTGGCTTGGTCTGGTCTGTTATGGTACTGACTGTGATAGAAGTGTATGGTACATTAGAATCAAAGAGAGATTAACCTTCCTGGCCTGGTCTGGCCTGTCATGGTACTGACTGTGATAGAAGTGTATGGTACATTAGATATAAAGAGAGACTAACCTTCCTGGTCTGGTCTGATCTGTCATGGTACTGACTGTGATAGAAGTGTATGGTACATTAGATATAAAGAGAGACTAACCTTCCTGGCCTGGTCTGGCCTGTCATGGTACTGACTGTGATAGAAGTGTATGGTACATTAGATATAAAGAGAGACTAACCTTCCTGGCCTGGTCTGGCCTGTCATGGTACTGACTGTGATAGAAGTGCATGGTACATTAGATATAAAGAGAGACTAACCTTTCTGGCCTGGTCTGGTCTGTCATGGTACTGACTGTGATAGAAGTGTATGGTACATTAGAATCAAAGAAAGATTAACCTTCCTGGCCTGGTCTGGCCTGTCATGGTACTGACTGTGATAGAAGTGTATGGTACATTAGATATAAAGAGAGACTAACCTTCCTGGTCTGGTCTGGTCTGTCATGGTACTGACTGTGATAGAAGTGTATGGTACATTAGATATAAAGAGAGACTAACCTTCCTGGCTTGGTCTGGTCTGTTATGGTACTGACTGTGATAGAAGTGTATGGTACATTAGATATATAGAGAGACTAACCTTCCTGGCCTGGTCTGTGCTGTCATGGTACTGACTCCGGTAGAAGTGTTCCTCTACAGGTGAGAAGGTCAACCAATGGATGTCCTCCGTCTGTGATGGTAAGGCCAGCTGACCAAAGGAAAGACAGGGCATTGGTCAAGACCAGGCTACAGGCAATAGTCTAATGCTGTGTGCTGCATGACTCTGAATGACGTACAGTATATACTAAATATTTTATACAATGTATGGTGATTGTGTCATACAAAGGCTAGCTGTGGTGATCTAATTATAATCGAGGTAGTATATGTGTCTTATGTTATAATTAACACAGACACTCCCAGACTGTTTGTATCTTGACAGTCAAACTCTCAGAGATTAATCTATGATCATTAGGAAGATAAGTACCATACATAAGATGGACGTGAATTAATTGTTTAAAATGTTACACTGGCAATCAGTTGGGAATATTTTATGTAAATTGCATTAAAAAAAACTGTTTCAGATTTACATCATAACAAACATGGTTTATGAATACTCTGGGAAAGCATCTTCTGCGTCTGGAGAATGGGCATTTTTGCTTGTGATTTTGGTCGACTGACATCTATGATCAAACCAAGGATCCGTAATATTAAAGTAATATCAATTTCTGACAAATCTACAACATATTCACATGAATTTAGTAATAAACTACAATTTGTTGCAGATTGCAGAATATTTTTCAGGATAGTTCATTTTACTGACTATATTTCTTCTTAACATACTCAACGAATAACTGACTTGTAATAAAAACTACAGGTAATTTATCTGTTGGATATACCTTTGAACATACACAATGATTCCATAATATTCAATACACTTTGTTTCCTCTCTAAATAATAAAAAGATTACTAAGAACTGACCAGACTTTATACTGATTGTGTATAATTTATGTACCACAACAGTTAAGAAGAAACAGAGCAATGAAATACCTGATCCAGAACGTCCTTCTTTGCACTCCTCCACAGAACTGTAGCGATGGCTTCCTCAAGGGCTTCTTTGTTGCCATAGCAATACGGTTCGTAAAGGATCTTGTTCCACCAGAAGCGTATCCGGTACGGTTCAACTCCAAGAAACACCAACAAACCATAGAGATCTGCAAGGAGACAAGGTAATAATATATATATACACAGTGTATATATATATTAATACGCCAACATTGAGGTACTAAGGTCCATTAGCTTCAATCTATGGTCATTCACATCCTTAGACCATTGGCCTCTGACCAACCAACTGCTAAAAAACACTAGTTGTTTACAAGTATTTGCGTATTTATGGCATGCTTTTTTCCTTGTTGGTGAAACGTGGAAACACTGAGTGGTGAGCACCTTCAGAGAAGGTACCACTGTTGTGGCAATAGTTTCGTTTTACCGGTGGTATGTCGTAATTGGTGACAGCAGAAACTAAAAGACCTGTGGGAATGATTTTAAGAACAAACTGCCATAATGATGATAATAATGATGGTTTGCTGTCAGTCAATGTCTGATTAATTGAATTACAGAAGTGGTTTACCGTCAATGTCACGCTGGATTGGTGTTCCTGTCACGCACCACCGATTTACTGCTGACAGCCTCAGTGCCATTTCAGCTGTCTGTAAGAAACGTAAATAACGTCGACATTCTCAAAACATTAACAACTACAATCAAGAATTTTATGCCAGCAGTTAAATAAAATAACTTTGTTGAAGACATATAATTTAAATTGCATGGACAATGCCATCAGGATAGAAAGCCTGACGTCACCAACGTCTGCTCCTCCCACTTTCTCAAACTGACAATACAACACACGGTACACAGAGTGGCATTATAACACACGGTACACAGTGTGGCATTATAACACAAGGTACACAGTGTGGCATTATAACACAAGGTACACAGTGTGGCATTATAACACATGGTACACAGTGTGGCATTATAACACACGGTACACAGTGTGGCATTACAACACACGGTACAGTGTGGCGTTACAACACACGGTACACAGTGTGGCATTATAACACACGGTACACAGTGTGGCATTATAACACACGGTACACAGTGTGGCATTATAACACACGGTACACAGTGTGACACGGTACACAGTGTGGCATTATAACACACGGTACACAGTGTGGCATTACAACACACGGTACAGTGTGGCGTTACAATACACGGTACACAGTGTGGCGTTATAACACACGGTACACAGTGTGGCATTACAACACACGTTACACGGTGTGGCGTTACAACACACGGTACACAGTGTGGCTTTATAACACACGGTACACGGTGTGGCGTTATAACACACGGTACACGGTGTGGCGTTATAACACACGGTACACGGTGTGGCGTTATAACACACGGTACACGGTGTGGCGTTATAACACACGGTACACAGTGTGGCGTTATAACACACGGTACACTGTGTGGCGTTATAACACACGGTACACAGTGTGGCGTTATAACACACGGTACACAGTGTGGCTTTATAACACACGGTACACAGTGTGGCATTATAACACACGGTACACAGTGTGGCATTATAACACAAGGTACACAGTGTGGCATTATAACACACGGTACACAGTGTGGCATTATAACACACGGTACACAGTGTGACATTACAACACACGGTACACAGTGTGGCATTATAACACACGGTACACAGTGTGGCATTACAACACACGGTACACAGTGTAGCATTATAACACACGGTACACAGTGTGGCATTATAACACACGGTACACAGTATGGCGTTATAACACACGGTACAGAGTGTGGCGTTATAACACACGGTACAGAGTGTGGCGTTATAACACACGGTACACAGTGTGGCATTATAACACATGGTACACAGTGTGGCATTACAACACACGGTACACAGTGTGGCATTACAACACACGGTACACAGTGTGGCATTATAACACACGGTACACAGTGTGGCATTACAACACACGGTACACAGTGTGGCGTTATAACACACGGTACACAGTGTGGCATTACAACACACGGTACACAGTGTGGTGTTATAACACACGGTACACAGTGTGGCGTTATAACACACGGTACACAGTGTGGCCTTATAACACACGGTACACAGTGTGGCATTATAACACACGATACACAGTGTGGCATTATAACACACGGTACACAGAGTGGCATTATAACACACGGTACACAGTGTGGCATTATAACACACGGTACACAGTGTGGCATTACAAAACACGGTACACAGTGTGGCATTATAACACACGGTACACAATGTGGCATTATAACACACGGTACACAGTGTGGCATTACAACACACGGTACACAGTGTGGCATTACAACACACGGTACACAGTGTGGCATTACAACACACGGTACACAGTGTGGCATTATAACACACGGTACACAGTGTGGCATTACAACACACGGTACACAGTGTGGCATTATAACACACGGTACACAGTGTGGCATTACAACACACGGTACACAGTGTGGCATTACAACAAACGGTACACAGTGTAACATTACAACACACGGTACACAGTGTGGCATTATAACACACGGTACACAGTGTGGCATTATAACACACGGTACACAGTGTGGCATTATAACACACGGTACACAGTGTGGCATTATAACACACGGTACACAGTGTGGCATTATAACACACGGTACACAGTGTGGCGTTATAACACACGGTACACAGTGTGGCGTTATAACACACGGTACACAGTGTGGCATTATAACACACGGTACACAGTGTGGCATTATAACACACGGTACACAGTGTGGCATTACAACACACGGTACACAGTGTGGCATTACAACACACGGTACACAGTGTGGCGTTATAACACACGGTACACAGTGTGGCATTATGACACACGGTACACAGTGTGGCGTTATAACACACGGTACAGAGTGTGGCATTATAACACACGGTACACAGTGTGGCATTATAACACACGGTACACAGTGTGGCTTTACAACACACGGTACACAGTGTGGCATTATAACACACGGTACACAGTGTGGCGTTATAACACACGGTACAGAGTGTGGCATTATAACACACGGTACACAGTGTGGCATTACAACACACGGTACACAGTGTGGCATTACAACACACGGTACACAGTGTGGCATTACAACACACGGTACACAGTGTGGCATTACAACACACGGTACACAGTGTGGCATTACAACACACGGTACACAGTGTGGCATTATAACACACGGTACACAGTGTGGCATTATAACACACGGTACACAGTGTGGCATAATAACACACGGTACACAGTGTGGCATTATGACACACGGTACACAGTGTGGTGTTATAACACACGGTACACAGTGTGGCGTTATAACACATGGTACACAGTGTGGTGTTATAACACACGGTACACAGTGTGACGTTATAACACAAGGTACACAGTGTGGCTTTATAACACACGGTACACAGTGTGGCATTATAACACACGGTACACAGTGTGGCATTATAACACACGGTACACAGTGTGGCATTATAACACACGGTACACAGTGTGGCATTATAACACACGGTACACAGTGTGGCATTACAACACACGGTACACAGTGTGGCATTATAACACACGGTACACAGTGTGGCATTATAACACACGGTACACAGTGTGGCATTATAACACACGGTACACAGTGTGGCATTATAACACACGGTACACAGTGTGGCATTATAACACACGGTACACAGTGTGGCATTATAACAGTTGTAACTCTAAATCGAAGGGAATGCGAGAAACCAACATATCAGCTGGCATGTTTGTATACACGTCAAGGAAACAGGGGCATTCGACATGTCATCATAGCTTCATGGTCAAAGAAACTTTAGGCACTTATTGGTGAAGCATTGGGAGCCTGTCTCAATGTGTCAGCCACTGGGAACTAAGATTTCACTAGAATCTCTCACTTTGAAAATAAATATAAACCATAAAAAACACAGGCATGGTTTTGTTGATTGCAGCTGTAAATGGTTACATCTGATTAACTCTTTTAGGTGCATAGGCCCACACAATTGCCTTTCATTTCCCTTTAATATGCTAACTAGTAAGCGGTGTAAGTGCAGCGTCTCCACAGTGGTGAAGGTCACTTGCTTTTTTCTATGTTAATGCACGTCACTAGAGCACAAAGATAGTTATTTATTTAGAGTTATTTACTATTTTCAGTGGATAAATGGAATGATAAGACACTCACCAGAGGGTGCCACTGTGGTGTTACATTCTGTGTACCAGTAAATTAGTTTTGACTGCATGGAATGGCAATGCTGTAATTGGCACTAACGTCAATTTAATGGTAAACGGTAACAAGTCTAAGACCACAATACTATAATGATGATAACAGCTGACTTTCATGTTGCTACAATGGTGGGTGTAAATTGTAAGCCATTGTTTACCTCACAACCTCGTTTCATGGTCAACACTGTCTAATGTATCGTTCCAAAAATCATACGTTTTCTGTGTTCAGGGACCAATGAACTACTTAAAAAAGTTGGCTGCCTGAGGTAACTAACTACACGACACAGGTGAATGACCTGAGAGGAGATTAGAATGCAGGGAAGATTGGCAATAAGTCGGGTGATGTGGGCAGGCCACTGGGTGAGGATGGATGCAGGCATACTAGTGAAGCCAGAACGAGGCAGAAAACACCAATGACATAGGAAAAGGAGAGAACCACAGCTGAGATGGGCAGACAGCATAAAGAGGGATTTCAGAAGGTTGGAGGAGGATGAAAGATGGAGAGAGGAGGGGACTGATAGGTAACAATGAAGAGAAAGAAGAGGAAGACAACAATACTGTGAGAGACCCTCAGCATTGTACAACAGGGAGCAAGGAGGAGGATCTAACGTGGACCAATGATGACAACACTGCATGATTTACAGTTGAAGTGATATATGGATCAATATTTGACAACTGGACAAAACGGTGTCGCCAACATTCAACATTTGTTTAACACATAGAGTACGCATAGGTCTTTTAATTATGCATGGTTTATATTTCCACATGTCTATGTTATCATTTGATGTTTTTGTCTTTTAGAAATTGTTATGTGCAAAGAAAAAAATACGACCGACACTAGTATCCCCCTACCGAAATTGTGTGTCGCCAATGACATAGCGGCTCAATTGCCAGTTATTATTCGGCTTATATGTGTTGATGAAACGCATGATGATACATTACAGAGGACTGTCAGGAACTCTCCTGCTAATACTTGTGCATGATTTAGGAAACAAAGCTTACTTTTTAAACATATAAAATCAATTGTCGCCAATTTTTGTTATTAGCGAAACGTTGTATTATTTTAAATGCTCAGACAAACATTTTCAATGTGAAACATATTGCTAGATGTTTATGTATGACGAGTGCATTTCGGCAGGAACACCGAATGTAGATAGATAGTTTAGTTTTTGTATTATATCTCCGTTTTTTTTACTTTTCACAATTGTCCTCTCAGTGTGTGTCATATTTTGTTCAGTTATCAAATATTCACTCATAAATGTATGTCATTTACCCTTGTAGTTATCAAATATTCACCCATATGTATGTCACGTACCCTTGTAGTTATCAAATATTCACCCATATGTATGTCACGTACCCTTGTAGTTATCAAATATTCACCCATATGTATGTCACGTACCCTTGTAGTTATCCGTTCCACCATCTGAGCTTCATCAAGGCAAATCTGAAAATAATCCATATTTACAGTTGTATTAAATATCTATTGTAATACCATCACAACAGTTACATGAAACTAAGGCAATCCTGTTACAAAAGTCAGACAGCTATTCCAATACAGGTGTAACAGTAAAACCTTCTCAAATAGTCGCCCCTAAACAATAAAGGTTAAGTAGTAGAAGCATGAAGTGTTGTCTACAAATATTGGCCTTTATAAATAAAGAGAAGGGCCTCAAAAGAATTGCCTGATATGAGTATGAGAGACCTATAATAATATATGGTATGAGTATGAGAGACCTATAATACTATATGGTATGAGACCTATAATAATATATGGTATGAGTATGAGAGACCTATAATAATATATGGTATGAGTATGAGAGACCTATAATAATATATGGTATGAGTATGAGAGACCTATAATAATATATGGTATGAGTATGAGAGACCTATAATACTATATGGTATGAGTATGAGAGACCTATAATACTATATGGTATGAGAGACCTATAATAATATATGGTATGAGTATGAGAGACCTATAATACTATATGGTATGAGAGACCTATAATAATATATGGTATGAGTATGAGAGACCTATAATAATATATGGTATGAGTATGAGAGACCTATAATAATATATGGTATGAGTATGAGAGACCTATAATAATATATGGTATGAGTATGAGAGACCTACAATAATATATGTTATGAGTATGAGAGACCTATAATAATATATGGTATGAGTATGAGAGACCTATAATAATATATGGTATGAGTATGAGAGACCTACAATAATATATGGTATGAGTATGAGAGACCTATAATAATATATGGTATGAGTATGAGAGACCTATAATACTATATGGTATGAGTATGAGAGACCTATAATAATATATGGTATGAGTATGAGAGACCTATAATACTATATGGTATGAGTATGAGAGACCTATAATACTATATGGTATGAGTATGAGAGACCTATAATAATATATGGTCTGAGTATGAGAGACCTATAATAATATATGGTCTGAGTATGAGAGACCTATAATGATATATGGTATGAGTATGAGAGACCTATAATACTATAGAAGGGTAAAAATTACTGAACTACTCTCGGCTGAGACAGAAATCTACAACATAATGCACAAGCTGTACGGTAATGAATGTGCACCATGGGCAGGTCACGTGGCTTGCATGGACAACAACAGACAACAAACTCTACCTTCACATCTATCACAAGGAACTAGGAACAGATACCGCCTGAAACTTAGATGCAAAGACATAACAAAGTGAAACCTGAAGAAACAAGGAATACATTCCAGACAGTTACTACCTTGCCCAGGACCGACCGACCAGGAGAGGAATCCTACACATCGAACTATGTGAGCAGTCATAGACAGACAGACAGACAGACAGACAGACAGCGAGAGAGAGATCATAAAGTAACTACCATTGAACCCACTGTAATACAAAAGTGAGTTCGTATACAGCACAATATCCAGTTCACAGGACTGCTCAAAGCGGTTTACACTTTACTCCCTGGCAGGCCTGTTCTTATATAGCACAGTATCCAGTCCACAGGACTGCTCAAAGTGGTTTACACTTTACTCCCTGGCAGACCTGTTCTTATATAGCACAGTATCCAGTCCACAGGACTGTTCAAAGTGGTTTACACTTTACTCCCTGGCAGACCTGTTCTTATATAGCACAGTATCCAGTCCACAGGACTGCTCAAAGTGGTTTACACTTTACTCCCTGGCAGACCTGTTCTTATATAGCACAGTATCCAGCCCACAGGACTGTTCAAAGTGGTTTACACTTTACTCCCTGGCAGACCTGTTCTTATATAGCACAGTATCCAGCCCACAGGACTG
>CM034542.1:15038892-15164429 GCA_020002185.1 Paraescarpia echinospica
ATATATGGTATGAGTATGAGAGACCTATAATACTATATGGTATGAGTATGAGAGACCTATAATACTATATGGTATGAGAGACCTATAATAATATATGGTATGAGTATGAGAGACCTATAATACTATATGGTATGAGAGACCTATAATAATATATGGTATGAGTATGAGAGACCTATAATAATATATGGTATGAGTATGAGAGACCTATAATAATATATGGTATGAGTATGAGAGACCTACAATAATATATGTTATGAGTATGAGAGACCTATAATAATATATGGTATGAGTATGAGAGACCTATAATAATATATGGTATGAGTATGAGAGACCTACAATAATATATGGTATGAGTATGAGAGACCTATAATAATATATGGTATGAGTATGAGAGACCTATAATACTATATGGTATGAGTATGAGAGACCTATAATAATATATGGTATGAGTATGAGAGACCTATAATACTATATGGTATGAGTATGAGATACCTATACAATTTTATATGTGGTATGAGTATGAGACCTATAATAATATATGGTATGAGTATGAGAGACCTATAATACTATATGGTATGAGTATGAGATACCTATACAATTTTATATGTGGTATGAGTATGAGAGACCTATAATAATATATGGTATGAGTATGAGAGACCTATAATAATATATGGTATCAGTATGAGAGACCTATAATACTATATGGTATGAGTATGAGATACCTATACAATTTTATATGTGGTATGAGTATGAGAGACCTATAATAATATATGGTATGAGTATGAGAGACCTATAATAATATATGGTATCAGTATGAGAGACCTATAATACTATATGGTATGAGTATGAGATACCTATACAATTTTATATGTGGTATGAGTATGAGAGACCTATAATAATATATGGTATGAGTATGAGAGACCTATAATAATATGTGGTATGAGTATGAGAGACCTATAATAATATATGGTATGAGTGTGAGAGACCTATAATAATATATGGTATGAGAGACCTATAATAATATATGGTATGAGTATGAGAGACCTATAATACTCTATGGTATGAGTATGAGAGACCTATAATAATATATGGTATGAGTATGAGAGACCTATAATACTATATGGTATGAGTATGAGAGACCTATAATAATATATGGTATGAGTATGAGAGACCTATAATACTATATGGTATGAGTATGAGAGACCTATAATAATATATGGTATGAGTATGAGAGACCTATAATAATATATGGTCTGAGTATGAGAGACCTATAATAATATATGGTATGAGTATGAGAGACCTATAATAATATATGGTATGAGTATGAGAGACCTATAATACTATATGGTATGAGTATGAGAGACCTATAATAATATATGGTATGAGTATGAGAGACCTATAATACTATATGGTATGAGTATGAGAGACCTATAATAATATATGGTATGAGTATGAGAGACCTATAATAATATATGGTCTGAGTATGAGAGACCTATAATAATATATGGTATGAGTATGAGAGACCTATAATAATATATGGTATGAGTATGAGAGACCTATAATACTATATGGTATGAGTATGAGAGACCTATAATAATATATGGTATGAGTATGAGAGACCTATAATAATATATGGTCTGAGTATGAGAGACCTATAATGATATATGGTATGAGTAGGAGAGACCTATAATACTATAGAAGGGTAAAAATTACTGAACTACTCTCGGCTGAAACAGAAATCTACAACATAATGCACAAGCTGTACGGTAATGAATGTGCACCATGGGCAGGTCACGTGGCTTGCATGGACAACAACAGACAACAAACTCTACCTTCACATCTATCACAAGGAACTAGGAACAGATAACAAAGTGAAACCTGAAGAAACAAGGAATAAATTCCAGACAGTTACTACCTTGCCCAGGACCGACCGACCAGGAGAGGAATCCTACACATCGAACCATGTGAGCAGTCATAGACAGACAGACAGACAGACAGCGAGAGAGAGATCATAAAGTAACTACCATTGAACCCACTGTAATACAAAAGTGAGTTCGTATATAGCACAGTATCCAGCCCACAGGACTGCTCAAAGTGGTTTACACTTTACTCCCTGGCAGACCTGTTCTTATATAGCACAGTATCCAGCCCACAGGACTGCTCAAAGTGGTTTACACTTTACTCCCTGGCAGACCTGTTCTTATATAGCACAGTATCCAGCCCACAGGACTGTTCAAAGTGGTTTACACTTTACTCCCTGGCAGACCTGTTCTTATATAGCACAGTATCCAGTTCACAGGGCTGCTCAAAGTGGTTTACACTTTACTCCCTGGCAGGCCTGTTCTTATATAGCACAGTATCCAGTCCACAGGACTGCTCAAAGTGGTTTACACTTTACTCCCTGGCAGACCTGTTCTTATATAGCACAGTATCCAGTCCACAGGACTGCTCAAAGTGGTTTACACTTTACTCCCTGGAAGACCTGTTCTTATATAGCACAGTATCCAGTCCACAGGACTGCTCAAAGTGGTTTACACTTTACTCCCTGGCAGACCTGTTCTTATATAGCACAGTATCCAGTTCACAGGACTGCTCAAAGTGGTTTACACTTTACTCCCTGGCAGGCCTGTTCTTATATAGCACAGTATCCAGTCCACAGGACTGCTCAAAGTGGTTTACACTTTACTCCCTGGCAGACCTGTTCTTATATAGCACAGTATCCAGTCCACAGGACTGCTCAAAGTGGTTTACACTTTACTCCCTGGAAGACCTGTTCTTATATAGCACAGTATCCAGTCCACAGGACTGCTCAAAGTGGTTTACACTTTACTCCCTGGCAGACCTGTTCTTATATAGCACAGTATCCAGTTCACAGGGCTGCTCAAAGTGGTTTACACTTTACTCCCTGGCAGGCCTGTTCTTATATAGCACAGTATCCAGTCCACAGGACTGCTCAAAGTGGTTTACACTTTACTCCCTGGAAGACCTGTTCTTATATAGCACAGTATCCAGTTCACAGGACTGCTCAAAGTGGTTTACACTTTACTCCCTGGAAGACCTGTTCTTATATAGCACAGTATCCAGTCCACAGGACTGCTCAAAGTGGTTTACACTTTACTCCCTGGCAGACCTGTTCTTATATAGCACAGTATCCAGTCCACAGGACTGTTCAAAGTGGTTTACACTTTACTCCCTGGCAGACCTGTTCTTATATAGCACAGTATCCAGTCCACAGGACTGCTCAAAGTGGTTTACACTTTACTCCCTGGCAGACCTGTTCTTATATAGCGCAGTACCCAGTCCTCAGGACTGCTCAAAGTGGTTTACACTTTACTCCCTGGCAGACCTGTTCTTATATAGCGCAGTACCCAGTCCTCAGGACTGCTCAAAGTGGTTTACACTTTACTCCCTGGCAGACCTGTTCTTATATAGCACAGTATCCAGTCCACAGGACTGCTCAAAGTGGTTTACACTTTACTCCCTGGCAGACCTGTTCTTATATAGCACAGTATCCAGTCCACAGGACTGCTCAAAGTGGTTTACACTTTACTCCCTGGCAGACCTGTTCTTATATAGCACAGTATCCAGCCCACAGGACTGCTCAAAGTGGTTTACACTTTACTCCCTGGCAGACCTGTTCTTATATAGCACAGTATCCAGTCCACAGGACTGCTCAAAGTGGTTTACACTTTACTCCCTGGAAGACCTGTTCTTATATAGCACAGTATCCAGTCCACAGGACTGCTCAAAGTGGTTTACACTTTACTCCCTGGAAGACCTGTTCTTATATAGCACAGTATCCAGTCCACAGGACTGCTCAAAGTGGTTTACACTTTACTCCCTGGCAGACCTGTTCTTATATAGCACAGTATCCAGTCCACAGGACTGCTCAAAGTGGTTTACACTTTACTCCCTGGAAGACCTGTTCTTATATAGCACAGTATCCAGTTCACAGGACTGCTCAAAGTGGTTTACACTTTACTCCCTGGAAGACCTGTTCTTATATAGCACAGTATCCAGTCCACAGGACTGCTCAAAGTGGTTTACACTTTACTCCCTGGCAGACCTGTTCTTATATAGCACAGTATCCAGTTCACAGGGCTGCTCAAAGTGGTTTACACTTTACTCCCTGGAAGACCTGTTCTTATATAGCACAGTATCCAGCCCACAGGACTGCTCAAAGTGGTTTACACTTTACTCCCTGGAAGACCTGTTCTTATATAGCACAGTATCCAGTCCACAGGACTGTTTAAAGTGGTTTACACTTTACTCCCTGGCAGACCTGTTCTTATATAGCACAGTATCCAGTTCACAGGACTGTTCAAAGTGGTTTACACTTTACTCCCTGGCAGACCTGTTCTTATATAGCACAGTATCCAGCCCACAGGACTGCTCAAAGTGGTTTACACTTTACTCCCTGGCAGACCTGTTCTTATATAGCACAGTATCCAGTCCACAGGACTGCTCAAAGTGGTTTACACTTTACTCCCTGGCAGACCTGTTCTTATATAGCACAGTATCCAGTCCACAGGACTGCTCAAAGTGGTTTACACTTTACTCCCTGGCAGACCTGTTCTTATATAGCACAGTATCCAGTCCACAGGACTGCTCAAAGTGGTTTACACTTTACTCCCTGGCAGACCTGTTCTTATATAGCACAGTATCCAGCCCACAGGACTGTTCAAAGTGGTTTACACTTTACTCCCTGGCAGACCTGTTCTTATATAGCACAGTATCCAGTCCACAGGACTGCTTAAAGTGGTTTACACTTTACTCCCTGGCAGACCTGTTCTTATATAGCACAGTATCCAGCCCACAGGACTGTTCAAAGTGGTTTACACTTTACTCCCTGGCAGACCTGTTCTTATATAGCACAGTATCCAGTCCACAGGACTGCTCAAAGTGGTTTACACTTTACTCCCTGGCAGACCTGTTCTTATATAGCACAATATCCAGTTCACAGGACTGCTCAAAGCGGTTTACACTTTACTCCCTGGAAGACCTGTTCAATCGAACACCATCTCGACTTCTCTGGGAAGCATTCAGCCATGCTGCAAGTAATGCTCGAAGACTATTCATACACAGATATCCACCACTGTCTGTAGCCAGGTATTCATTCATACAGCTGAGTGAACTGGAGCAACGTAGAGTAAATGAACTTGCCCAAAATTTGAAACCGCAGCACACGATTTGAAGCCAGGTTCTCTCAGTCGAGAGTCTGAAGGTCGAGCCACTGCGTTCCATATTACTACATACTATAACACTGTTACTTACCCTCCACCACTCGATAGCAGTGATTGGACTAGGAACTGCCATGAATCTCTTCGCATGCCGCAGCCTGCGACCTGAGTCACCTGCAGAAAGTCAACATTGTAATGTCACTTTTTACCAAGACCATAAAATGATCACATTGTGGGCTGAACCCTTTATATGCCTTGAAAAATAAACAATTCAGACGCCCTTGCTCCAAACCACCACATTAGCCTAAGGAGCTGTTTCGCTAATAATTCTTGACAGTTGTTGTATTCAGTACGAAGTGGTTTATGTATGTCAACATTTTGTGTGTGATCTCCATCAAGTTTTACCTTTGGCACCAATGTTGGCAACAGCTGTATACGTGAATTACATTACCATTGATGCAGAACACCTAAAAAATCAAACAATCCTGCATACAAGTTGTAAGTTTTTACTTTAAAAACTTTTCCTTATGTTTATGTCATAAAGAAACATTTTGGTGGCCAGAATTTCAACAACACATACGACGGAATGCACAAATGCACCATGTATCTGATATTTTTGATGGCTTGACAGAGCTTTTGCTAGGCAACATGTCACGTGATGGATAGGTCAACTGCACGATCACACGTACACGTCTTAGTTCGAAAAACTGTCTGAAGATGCGCAACCCTCCGACACATTAAAAACATTGTCATGGTAATTTACAAAACAATTACCCAAGTTTCCACATATATTACTGTTCATATCACTAAGTAGGAACTCAAATCTAGTTCAGAAAAACAGAGATGTGGCCTATGGATGTTTTCGACCAGTGGCTATTTATAACAAAAACAAGAAGAAAAATACACTTATGGGACGGCATCTCTGGATCTGGATATATACAGTGCCCTGTGCTAACTACCCTCGGTATTTATACTCTTTACAAGTCTCTTTCACTAACAAGTCTCTCGGAGTCGATGGTGGAACACGTCCACTGACTCAGCCACAACAACACTGTCTGGCAAGGAGTTCCACACTACAATAGTCTTTGGCAGGAAGCTGTGGGCATCCACCTCAGGATCCGGTGTGATGAACTGTCTGGAATTCCTGCGATTGGCATGGTGTAGAAGGTGTGGCACAGGATGGTACAAAGTGGGGATATCTACAAGTCCTTTCACAACTTTGTAGACCATGCCAAGTCTAGTATGTGCCCTTCTGGTTTGGAGGGACTTGATGGTCAGAGGCCAGGTCAAATAACAAGTGAAACTGTTCACTCACTGTTGCTATGCGGGAGGTCGATGTAGTTGATACTCACTGTTGCTATGCAGAAGGTCGACATAGTTGATACTTACTGTTGCTATGCGGAAGGTCGACAAAGTTGATACTCACTGTTGCTATGCGGGAGGTCGACATAGTTGATACGTACTGTTACTATGCGGGGGATCGATGTAGATGATACTCACTGTTGCTATGCGGGAGGTCGACATAGTTGATATTTACTGTTGCTATGCGGGAGGTTGACGTAGTTGATACTCACTATTGCTATGCAGGAGGTCGACATAGTTGATACTCACTGTTGCTATGCGGGAGGTCGACGTAGTTGATACTCACTGTTACTATGCAGGAGGTCGACGTAGTTGATACTCACTGTTGCTATGCGGGAGGTCGACGTAGTTGATACTCACTATTGCTATGCGGAAGATCGACGTAGTTGATACTCACTGTTGTTATGAGAGAGGTCGACATAGTTGATTCTCACTGTTGCTATGCAGGAGGTCGACGTAGTTAATACTCACTGTTGCTATGCGGGAGGTCGACATAGTTGATACTCACTGTTGCTATGTAGGAGGTCGACATAGTTGATATTTACTGCTGCTATGCGGGAGGTCAATGTAGTCGATACTCGCTGTTCCTATGCGGGAGGTCAACATAGTTAATACTCACTGTTGCTATGTGGGAGGTCGACCTCACTGTTGCTATGCAGGAGGTCGACATAGTTGATACTCACTGTTGCTATGCAGGAGGTCGACATAGTTGATACTCACTGTTGCTATGCGGGAGGTTGACGTAGTTAATACTCACTGTTGTTATGAGAGAGGTCGACATAGTTGATTCTCACTGTTGCTATGCAGGAGGTCGACGTAGTTAATACTCACTGTTGCTATGCGGGAGGTCGACGTAGTTGATACTCACTGTTGCTATGTAGGATGTCGACATAGTTGATATTTACTGCTGCTATGCGGGAGGTCAATGTAGTCGATATTCGCTGTTCCTATGCGGGAGGTCAACATAGTTAATACTCACTGTTGCTATGCGGGAGGTCGACCTCACTGTTGCTATGCAGGAGGTCGACATAATTGATACTCACTGTTGCTATGCGGGAGGTCAACGTAGTTGATCTCCCTCCGCAGTGTCTCGTATGATGTGATCACAATGTCCTGCCTCGCCAGGGTCAGCGGCTGTATGAAGCTCTCCAAGTTCATGCCAGTGTACACCTGAAATACACACAAGCACAGGTACATGAACTCTGTCACTGCATGAGGTGGTGGAAGACAGTGGCCTTTTGTGACTTAATTGGGGGCTCAGTCAGGGCAGTAACAGTGTCAGTCATATAATAATAATAACTTTTCTTTTTACAGTGCCGTATATCTGGATATAAAACTTGTCCAAAGTCGCTTAAAATACAACATTGCTAACACAAAACCACTAGTTATAACAAAATACAGTCTAAACTGACCAGACACTGTAGATATTATAATTTATTCATCAGAATAAAAGTTTTAAGGTATGCATATGTTATAAAATAAGTACACCTTAAAACCATACTTTTTAAA
The DNA here is from genome assembly GCA_020002185.1 of Paraescarpia echinospica. Lineage (NCBI taxonomy): Eukaryota > Metazoa > Annelida > Polychaeta > Sabellida > Siboglinidae > Paraescarpia > Paraescarpia echinospica. Next base: position 15,046,944 of record CM034542.1, read on the forward strand.
ATTGCATTATTCAGTCCCACTTAGGCTAGGTTAGTGTGTGAGTGCGTTTTTCCACGCAGGCTTTTATTCATATTTGCTTGTTCATGCACAGACTATAGTGCTGACTTTATGTATGCAACAATGTGGTTTTATTTTGAAGATGTAAGGTGAAGACGTAACTCTAGAGTGTGACGTACAAAGACTTTGAGTGACTGCCGCTGGATGTGTTTCTCAATTTCCTCCACCCACTGGTGGGAGATTGCCCGGGGCGTTATGATCAGAGTTGCCCCACTCGGTATTGGTGGCTGCAACAAGCAGAGGAAGCACTTATAGTTGAACCTTGCTTTAACGCTAACCCTGTAATACAGCCACCTGGTAATTAAGGTAAACTTAGGGCAGCCCAAGTTACATACATACAAGAAGAATATATGAAATTAGTCTTGCAAATACACTCACCTTGCTATTCAATATTGAGGCTCCACTGTATGCTTAACGCAGAGGTATTATCATACAAACTCCGATATTTTTATTCATAAAAGTATATTATATAGAATAGTTATAACCTATATCTATTCTTACAGTCCAATCACCCAAAAACGTTTTATAGAACCAATAAGTTGAGCATCTGGCTGGAAAGCACACCAACATGTTCTATAATTATGATGTCTTTATATTATAATGACATCATAATTATGATGTGATTATATTATGACATCATAATTATAGAACATTTTTAGAAAGATGTTAATTTTTAAAAATGTAACATCCGCTACATACCTTTAATTGGTAAAAACCCTTAACATATTGGAAATGTATAAAAGAAATAAAAGCATGTGTTTTCTTCTGAATGGTCATAGATACACCCCTGAAAGTTTGTCACCTGGAATAGGTAAAACATCTAGGATGAACACCTTTACATACATGCATACACCAGCTCGAGTATAGTTAGGTGCAATCAGGTGTAATAAAATGGCGACTGACCGCGGCGACGTGACAGTGTGGACACAGGTAGGGTCCACGGTAGGGGTCAGCAAGGTCATACTTGACACAGTCCGCATGTTGCCACAGTCCACATTTCTCACACTGCACTCTTTGCTTCCAGTCACTTGATCTCCCTGCACCTCCACACAGACATTCAAACTTCTGCCTCGGTTCATCGGGGGTTTTGTCACATTTTGCAAGTTTATTCTTCTTATTGCATGCCTTTGCCCCTGCCGATTTTGCACGTTTCTTCTTCTTGCGTGTCTTCGATGGCACCCGTTGAACGCTGACATCTGGTCTGTGTGTAGATGTGTTTGGTACCAATGGTGGTGACAACTCTGTGTTGGTAATGTTCTTTTCATTCAATGTAGAATCTGGTTTCTGCATCCAATGCGAGGATTCTAAAGTGTTGGCTGTGTCAGACATTGACTGATCTTCTTTCACTGTTGACATCTTTGCACAACACATGTCCATATTTGGAGTTGCATCTTCTTTTATGGTTGACAGCTTCTTCCATGATGAACCTTCTTCCATGAGTGACATATGTGCACAAACCACTTCTACCCTTTTTCCTCGTTTCTTCTTCTTTCTCTTGAGTTTCTTCCATGGCACCTGTTGAATGCTTATGTCCAGTGTCTTCATAGATGTCTGTGGTACCAACGATGGTGACAACTTGGATGTCACCAGTTCGGTGTTTAGTGGGTGCAATGTTGTGTTGTCAATGTTGTTCTTTTCTTCCACTATGCAGTCTGGTTTCTGCTTCCAATGTGAAGATTCTAAAGTGTTGGCTGTGTCAGACATTAACTGATCTTCTTTCACTGTTAACATCTCTGCACAATACTTGTCCATATCTGGTGTTGCATCTTCCTTTGTGGTTGACATCTCTGCACAAGGCATGTCCATATTTGGAGTGGCATCTTCTTTCATGGTTGACATCTCTGCACAAGGAATTTCCATAATGGGAATTGCATCATCATTCATGGTTGACATCTCTGCACAAGGAATTTCCATATTTGGAGTTGCATCATCTTTCATGGTTGACATCTCTGCACAAGGCATGTCCATACTTGCAGTTACATCTTCGTTCATGGTTGACATATCTGCACAAGGAATGTCCATATTTGGAGTTGTTGCTTCTAGGAAATCTGCTTCTTTCACTGGTTCTGTTGCGTCCTCTTTCGGATGCACATGTACACCATTGACAACTCCAGCAGCACCCATGCTGTTCCTGTGTGTGCCTTTACATACCTTTGTTGGCTGCAAACAAAGAACCTGTGTGAGCAATAAGAATGTAGTCTTGTGTGTGCATGCGTGCGTGCATGCGTGCGAGCACGTGCATGTGTGTATGTGTGTGTTTTCTGCAAATGGTTCACAAGATATTAAATGTACAAAGAGCACTTTTTATGCATGTTAAAAACATTAGAAACAATTCAATTAAAATAACTAAATTCTTGTATGATTTGTGATAGAGTAGCCAATCAGCAATCACTGCGACTGACAAGTAATAAGGTACTTTTGTGCACCTGAATCCTTGGAAACCAAGCTCAGAGGTGAATCAAGATGAAAGGGTTGGCCATCTCAAAATAAATAAGCCATATTAAAGCAGTCGACAGTTGGATGGATAAGCCAGGGAGCTAAGGTGGATATGCGAGATTATAATGGTAAGTTTTTTAAATAATGGCAGAATTGTGTAGTATTTTCTACTGATCTAACAATAAGAGGGAGAAAATCCCAGAGTCAGTACAGCAACTGAGAAAGCCCCAGGTCCAATGTTGGTATTGAGTCCATCAGTCGTATGTTATTGTCCTTATTTGGTGTCCAGTCGTCAAGGTGATCTGCCATCTTGGCTACACACAATTGAATGTTGTGTATTGTTTACTATGGAACCAAAACGATGCAGCAGTATTTTTATGGATAGTGACATCTCTAACGCCTGACAGTAATACTCAAGTTCTTAAGGCGACCGGCCAAAGATGTGCAGCTGAAAAACTAGTGGACTGTTTCCCTCGTTTGATTGCAATAGACGCTGATGCGCCTTCTTGCAGTTGTTGCGTATAGCCCACCAAAATCCGTTGCCATGATACGCGCCCGGATGTCACGTAATCGCTAATGGACTGAACTAACTATAGCAACAAAAAGTAAATAAAAACTAGATGATCGAAGCTGGATGGAGTTCTTGCAAGATTAAGCAAATGAGTTATTATGTCACACTTGGACTATGTTAACAATAATATGTCACTATAGTGTGTGACATAATTGGAATGCAAATAGGTCTTTTGAGTAAGAGGAAATAACATCAGCTGAAACCAACCTTGTTGGCAGATATCACCGGGCGTTTTTCAATTTTCGGGATGTCTGTTCGAGGATGAATGAGCATACAAGCGAGGACCTCTACAGTCTTCCCGAGTCCCATCTCATCAGCAAGGATGCCACCAGGTGGAGACACATTCACCATGAGTTCCTCACGAAGCAAACTGAAAACAGATAATTTATCAATATAAAATACCAATGAATGATCACATTTTGTATTGTGCTACAAATTCTACTAGAAGAATATATATATTAATTACTATGATTAATGTGTTTGCAGAGCTCTATATTTTGACCACTTACATGCAGTCAAATATTTAAACATGTTTGACACACTCCTTACTGATTCCTTATGAGGCAGTCAGAAAACAGATAATTTACTACTATCAAATATCAATGAATGATTGTTTTCTATTGTGTTACAAATTCTAGCAAAGAAACATTGCAATTCATAGATTAGTACTCTTGCAGCTGTATCTTAAAGGGGCACTGTATAGATTGCGTTATTCCACAGCATAATTATTTGTTGGCTGACGCTTGGCGTCTGTGGTTATTTATAGAACAGCCTGCTGCAGGCGATATGTTTGCCGTCGTTGGTTCTCGGAAACACAAGACAAGTGTGTGCTGCATCTAATGATTGTGTTGTTGATAAGGATTTATTTATTTAGTGTTGTTAGTTTGCAACAGTATACATCATAAATAAATCCTTATCAACAACACAATTACTAGATTCAACGCACGCTTGTCTTGTGTTCCTGAGAACTAATGATGGCAAACATATTGCCTGCATGAAACTGTTCTATAAATAGCCGCAGACGCCAAGTGTCAGCCGACAAAATACTTCTGCCATGGAATAGTGCAATCTATATGGAGCCCCTTTAAGCCAAATATTTAAACAAATTATTCCAAATGACAATATGTACACATAAATATATTAACATTGTTGGCAGTGCATCGGTCACACACAGTGAACAGAAACTATCCTGTTTGTGGTCATCATCACATGCACAAGTTGTGCGTATTGGTTATATTGTCAAATCATCAATTTCTGTAAGTTGCATTTTAAATATATTTCTTGAACCACACATCATCTGACAACATTAATGCGAGAATTTTGTTGGCAATTTCTCCAAAATGTTGTTATCTGTTACTTATGGAAATACAACGGGGAAATGGGGTGGGTGACTGTGGAAAGTGTGTCAGGCGAGAGGGGAAAAAGGGAGAGAAGAAAGAATGTATGAAGTGAGAAGAATGTGTCGGATTAATGTTGGGGTGACAATATGAGTGTGACCCATTAGTGGCAGTTGACAAACAAATGTATAATATAAAAGAATTGACGAAAAAGGTCAAGTCAGTTCATAATAATCACCACAGGGAACTTATTGAACATCCCTGCGATGTCTGTACATGTGTTTCATCGTCCTTTACCATAAGGTTTCTAAACATCCCATAAGCGTAGCAATCTTAAGCGATGTCAATGGCATCTTTTTCATGAAAAAAAAATGGCTTGGACATTTGGAAATTTATCAATATCAAATACAAACCTGCACATTTCACTCAAAAACAATTTTTATATTCAAAATGATCACCAATTATGTAAGTACAGGGGCTTAGCAAGAGACCTGTCTGCCCCTTTTCAAGACTGGCAGGTGACTGGTCAAGTGGGTAATTACAACTGATAAAACAGCTGGCCACTAGATTACCCAATAGTTCAAAGTCTAGGGGCCCACATTAACGACAATCATTGGCACAACTGGTAGTGAACAAAAATGTAATGGATCAGTATTAATTGAATAAATGGCTCAAATGACACTGGTTTATCATTGGGAAAACTAAACTGGCCAGTAATGGTTGTAATTAGCATGCATGGCTTCCATGCAAGCCATTCGTGTGCTAAAAGGCACACTTTCGACTAACTTAAGGTAGCTGCACCGAGTATCGTGTCAGTTGATTTCTTTATTTTTTTCTTCATAGAACATTATTAGGTGTCAGTATGAACATGTGTACTATTAAAAAAACCAAGGCACTATCACCATACGACACCAATCAGTCCTTTAAAACCTAAAAAAAGTCTGTGGAAAGTCACTTTTCAGATTCTTGAAAACTGACGATGTTTCCATAGTGATGATCACGTGTGCGTCAGCCCAGTTCAAACATAAATTCATTCACCATGAATGCAAATCATATAGTCTGGTTATTCTCATGCCACTATGCTGTTATAATTATCTAAATGCATCACGCTGTCAAATCACCAAATACTGGCAGTAGTTTTGTTTATTCTCCGATAATACCTGACCTCAGCCGCCATTTGCAATGACACGTGACTGACCCCAGCAAGTGTCAATCAATCTTGTCTACCACAACAAGTTCAACACATGGCCCTTCGTAACACAATACCATGAGACAACTTGGCAGGAAAACCTTGGGGGGAAATCTCGGTAATAGAAGTGTCTGTCAAATTGTGTTGAAATAAGCCACATGCCCGTAAAAAAAGTCATAAAGCCATAACTTGGCATATGAACTCGACTTGTGTTTACCCAAAATTGCACGGGATGGTTTTATGTTTGGTGAAGGGGTTGTGCCAAAAATGCAGTACGGATTTTTGCTGTCTTTCAACATTGTAGCAAAATGTTTATGAAGCTGTATCAAACTGAATATGCATTTGTTTACAAAAAAAACCCGTACGAATGTCAATAACATGTTTGTACTCACAACCATACAAAGTTTTCTTTTGGGGAGTTTCTCAAATTGAAATAAAATGCAATTTTAAGGTGATTTTTGACATATTTTTAATTGTCTTTAAACACATTTAAATATCTCTAAACAACATAAAAAATCAATTCATTTTGGTCTGGAGTATTGTTTAGTATCTGAGGCAAACTCTAAAAAAATGGTTAGCCTATTTTCAAAACTTATATTAGAAATGATTAATTCAAAAGAAGCATATAAAAGCCGGTGCAGCCACCTTAAGACTGACAATAAATTACTTCTGGCTAAGTGCCTGCATATGTAAGGCTATAATTGATCAGAAGCATGAATCAACCAGTCATCAACAAAATGGATTAATTGGACCAACACTAAACGAGATGGTCAAGGAAGAAGGCCTGGACAGTGGCTACTGGTGATACTTACTACCCAATGCAGCTGTTGTAGTACACCACTTGACCGTCACACAACGTCACAGGCTGGTGGAGGACGGTGTCTGTCATGGAACATAAGTGTCAATCAAATGACATCAGAACATTAGCCCAACACTAGTGACAGCGTCACTTCAAGTTATAAGATACGGAAGCATAGAAGTTGTAAATAAAACAATACTGGAAACAATCTTGTGGAAATATTATATGTTATTCTGATGTATGGAGGAGTATCAACACACTAAACTTGACATTGTGCCATCTAATATTTACTTTTAGGAATAAATAAAAACGATAATAAAAAACGTTATTACTCTGCCATTGTTTAACAGTCCACACTACGAGATATACAGGATTCAACAATCAGGACAATTTAAGAAATTATTGAAAATTAAATCAAAATATATAAATCATCTTTCATATTTAAATATACCTGTACCATCCAGGAGAATAATTATTTTATGCAAGCATAGACAGTTAGTAATTTGTCCCTAGACCATGCCGACGAATAGTTTATGCAAATTTCCTTAACTCGATGTCATACAGAGAACACATGCATCGATAATTACATTCTAGAATTTCTGGATAAAGTTAGGATTCCATATGTACAGAAACTGCATGCATACAATAAATATAGTGCCCTGCGGAAGTTATTAGAACTAGTTCCTTAAGTGCATAGGCGGATGAGTTTTGTCGTGTAAATACAGCTGAACTGAATCGCTCCATGGACTGATTTGGATCGTACCCGCACAGGAATTGGATAGGAGATTCTCAAACGTGACGTTACTCTGAGGTATTCCCCATTCTGACTTCCGCATGCCACATCCGTACACGTTCCCGTACATATGGAGGCCTAGCTTTAAGCTGTAAAAAGTCTAGAAAGATCGTTGTCATGCTGGGCAACCATGAAACATCGAGCTGTCAATATCAGACAGGCAATGTCGATTATTTCACATAACTCGAAAAAACGTTTGGCGTTTGAAACTACGATAATGTCATAATGTAATGTTCTTGATTAACTTGGCCAGTACTGATGAACTCGGTTGCAGTACATATGAATTCGGCCAAAACGGATTCTAACTATGTGTCGTGCAGTAATATGAGCAGAAAAGTGAAAATGTAATTAACCGGCTATTTATGCCGTATTCGGGCAATAACTAACACAGTCAATTAATAAACATAAAATATTGTATAGATGTATGTATGTAGTCTGTTAAAAAGAATGTGATTTTAGGGGTGTGTATACTATATGTCAGCATTACGCAAATACTACAACATTATATTGACATACTTTATGGATGGTCCCTTACCAGTAGTTTCTGCTGTTTCCTGATGATCTTCTCCAAGTCGTTCTTTGTGAAGCATCCACAGCACAGCCTCTTTCTGGTAAGGCCGTAAACGAGGCTTCAGGCACGGATGTTGTACGTCCATTGTTAGCTGCACTGGCGCCAACTGGTGTCTATTTCTGACAGCATCGTAGAGCTCGTCTATACTCCGATTCTTCATTTGGCCTGTGGTCTCGTGTACTGTGGTAAATAACAAACTCAAGTATTACTGTGTACAAAATGATGTGACAGTTGAAAACCTTACCTGACTTCATTTAACAGTCATAATATAAAACAGGAGGTACGGGGGTTTGACAGAAATAAGGGGTATGCTCACGATGATGATGCACTGTTTTTGTGACATAAATAGTCTGGGTGACATCTTAGTATCAGTCAGTCCCCCCAAAGTTTCCTCCATCCCCTGTGGTCTTCCACCAGCTCTCTCAGTGTCTTGATGTCATTACATGATCACAGTCTGATGCCAGTCACTCTGAGGTCTGAGTGCAGCATGTCCTACCTGCTCTGACAGCAGTTCTGAGTTACAGGGTGCATAGAGATCCTCATTTGATATCACCCTGTTATGCCACAGCATGCCCAGTACCAATTGTAGGTGGTATCTGAGGCAGGCATCCAGTTTTTGAAGGGGTGTGAGCAAACCTCCTTATACATGAATCTGCCACTTAATCTGAATAAATTACAATACCAGGCAGGGTTGTTTGATTTCAATCATTATTTATATCACTCCAAACAAATTATTGACTTACGATTTTTTACTTCTAATTGCTTTAATTGCCGATTTATATGAATCTGGGTGGAATGCTTTGACTGCCTCATGCATCTATAGGTGTATGTAACACCCATACCCATAAAAAAGTGATTGGTCAAGGAAGATCAATTTGAATGAACAGGAAGCCTTGCATCATAAAAATGGGTCCATAGGCAACTGTTGTGTGTAATATAAGCAGATAAGCTGATGGGCAGCAGAAGTGCTCCCCAGCTGAAACACCTCACCAGAGGGGAGGGGTACTGATGAACAAAGGCTACCAGGGTCAGTGGGCAATTGTAGCCAACAGCAGTGCCATGGATTTTGCAAAATAAGCAGTTGAGGCAATCTGGGTCTCAGGCTGAGATCAGCAGGGAATGCACTAAACAAAGCCCAGAGGCAGAGCCTAATCAAGGCTGCAAGTCAGAATTCAAGGATATCAAAGCCTTGAATTGGGATTTGTATAATTCCAGGTTTTCAATGATTTCAAGGCCCAGTACTGACCTGTGGCTGGTCAACACAGCATTAGAGACCTAGCTGTTGACTTACGAATACTGTCTATTGATCACTGCCGAATTATACAAGTTCTACTGCTTCTGTGTGTTTATTCACAATGTCTGGAAGAAAAAAGATTGTGTGTGGCTTTATTTTGAAAAGATTGTGGTTCTAGGAAAGACTGGATGTAAAGCAAAATGAACATGAGGACACACTGTTTGTGACATTATGCAAGTTGAGGATGTAATGTCCGTGTGCATTATTTCAATGAAGCACATTTTGTAAATACACTGTTCTGAATCCATTTAGTACAATAAAAGTATTGAAATAATATTTTGTTTCCTCATTTCCAGATGTTTGAGCTATTTTGAATGCAGTTAAGCTTCCAAAACTTGTCTTCAAAAGGAAGCATCTTTTCAAGTCAGAAGCCCCAAGTTAAAGTATAAATTAAAAAAATCTGATTTAAATCAATAAAATCTGATTTAATTTTTTTTATAAAGAATCACATTTTTTTAGCCTTGATATCAGTCATTTTGTTGAATACCAGCAAAACAACAAATGCATAACATACATTTGAGAACAAATAGTCTACGCACATTAATGGCACCATGACTGAATTACAATTTCAGACCAAGAAAACAAACAAAAATTCATAACATAAAAATACAAAGTACTTGTGCAAATAGTCTTTACACATAAATTGCAGCATGGCTGAATGCTTCCCAGGGAAGTCAAAATCATGTTCAACTGAACAGGTCTGCCAGTGATTAAAGTGCAAAGCACTTTGGGCAGTTGCAAAGACTGAATAATGTGCTATATATAAGAACTTACATTTACCTTAGTAGTTTATAATACAGATAAGTTTGAAAAACATGTAATTCAGCGAGTTTGTTACCTGCATAGGGGAAGTTGTAGAAGTATTCCATGACCCTCTTCACACCTTCCTTTAAGGGTCTTTGAGCTGAAAGATTCTTCTTCTTCTTCTTGGTGTACCTATACTTCACTTCTTGCCCAAGAGCACGTTCCATCATGTGCATCCCGAGCGTCAACAAGGCCAAGTCATTGTCCCACCCACACAGAACAAGAGGGATTGAATAACAGTCCAGCAGAGATAAACAGGCTGAGGGCATTTCGGTGAAACAAGTGACATAGAAGTTCGAGTCACCTTCCTCCGTGTCCGAATCAGGTACATGTTTCTTGAACTGCATCACGTGATTACCGTGGACCGTGTCGACGTAGAGACAGCATCTATGATTGCTCTGGATAATTCTCTCAATGACCTCCGGCTTCACGCTGGAAATGTGCAGTTTGAACTCTCCAAGTTTACAATGCCATTGGTGGGACTTTGGCGGCATGCGCTTGATTATTGGTTTCGTGAAGCAACAATTCTTGAGGAGACCTTCTATGTAGTTTGCTTCGGCAAGATGCGGCGACAACCACGTCCGATCAGCGCTAGTACTCGGGCCGTTAACACTGTTATCTTTGACCGGACATGGTTGTTTGTCAATCACTGGTGACGTGTCATCAATGATAACGTCAACACCAAGTGACATCTCATCTGTCTGTCCGTCGAACATATTCCATGTCATTGCCTGGCGTTTGCCTTCGTTTGCTCGCGTCGGAGCAGATGATTTCCTCTTCGGCGCCATGTCTGTGTGCTTCGTTTATGGACCGTCCATGTGTACAAGTCAATGCAAACCTCTCTCCATCCAAATTAGTGAAACTGAAATCAGAAGACCTCATAAGACAACACAGTGATGCTTTTGTGGGAAGCAGAAAGACATGTGCATGAAGACACTCAATCAAGGCCCCATTAAAAAACAGCATACATCTGTAGGTTTTAATCAGAATTTATAGAACTGTATAGAAATCTACAGTAAATTTTATTATAGAAAACAACAGAATATTACAATATTCTGGTACAAAATCCAACAGAATAATTGATATCTAGATGTTATAGAAAACTGAAGAATATTATGTACAGATTCTATAGGATGCTATATTACAAAATATTGCACAGAATGCCATCCCGTTTCCCACCAAGTGTGGGTTGTAGTCAAAACTAGATCGGACACATTTCCATTTCATGTAGCTATTTCAACATATTGAATCAAACCAACGTCTTGAATCAAATCTAAAAATGGCTGTCCTTCTTTTGTTGATTCTTGTTCATTCCAGTTTATAGTATTGTAGTTGAAATCTCCATGTAACATTATCTCTTTGTTTGATATCTTGCTGCATGTTTTCCGTAAGTTGGAATGAATTAATGCTTCTTCTCCCAGTGTATTATGTGTATAGTTATAACATACACCAGTTAGAATGTTTCCTTCTTCCAGTGTATTATGTGTATAGTTATAACATACACCAGTTAGAATGTTTCCTTCTTCCAGTGCATTATGTGTGTAGCTGTAACATACACCAGTTAGAATGTTTCCTTCTTCCAGTGTATTATGTGTATAGTTATAACATACACCAGTTAGAATGTTTCCTTCTTCCAGTGTATTATGTGTGTAGTTGTAACATACACCAGTTAGAATGTTTCCTTCTTCTAGTGTATTATGTGTATAGTTATAACATACACCAGTTAGAATGTTTCTTTCTTCCGGTGTATTATGTGTATAGTTATAACATACACCAGTTAGAATGTTTCCTTCTTCCGGTGTATTATGTGTATTGTCGAAACATACACCAGTTAGAATGTTTCCTTCTTCCGGTGTATTATGTGTATAGTTGTAACATACACCAGTTAGAATGTTTCCTCCTGCCAGTCTACACCACAGTATTTCCTCGTTGCAATCAGAGCGTTCTATGTCACACTGTACACTGACCTCTTCTTTTGTATATATATTAGCACTCCTCCTCCTCTTCTATCCTTCCTATCTTTTCTCATGGTGACATAGCCATTTAGTGCAAGTTCACTGTCCATTGCGTTTTAATTAGCCCAGGATTCTGTCACGAAAGCCATATCAGGTGTGTTTTCATACTCATAACTGACCATCTCTTCTTTCTTATTGCATAACAATCACAGCACATTTCAGTGTGTCTCTCACAGTAGTGCTTCCCTTCCCTCTGCCATATTTTCTCTCACCTTCCCCCTCCCTCGAGGGGCAGCTCTCCCAGTGTTTGGGGTAGTTGGACTGTGAGATGGCTCTGTGGGCAATTAATCTGAAATTGCACTGCGGCACTTGTCTAGAATCTGGATCCACCTCAATTTTGTTGTTATAACTTCAGTTTTGCCTAACTTTGATACCTCAGTGCGTTAGTTCCATTATTCAACAATATGCCAGGAATATTTACATTTAAGAATAATGCGTCTTAGCACACTTTTGAGGCATAAATAACACCCAAGTTTGTATCAACATACACTGCTAAAAAAGCCTATATCACTTATTTACGAGCACGATGCGGTAATGCACGACTGCAGACTAGCTCAAACCGAATCACTATTTTGGCTTCAAAAGTGCGCTAAGACACAATACCTTTGTAGTATAAATATGCCTGGGATGATGTTGAATGATGGAACTAAGCCTAAGGCTCTGAGGTATCAAAATTAGGCAAAACTCAAGTTATAACAGCGAAATCGAAGTGAGTGCGGATTCTACACAACTTACAAGTGTCCGCACGGTCTCATTTCCTCTCTTTTGTCTTTAGCTTCAAAGTTCCACAGAAAAAATCTTCGTCTTCAATTAACAAAGTCAAAGATTCTGCTCGGTACCTATCATTCTCATTCTGCTGAGCTGGGCAACTTACGAGTTGAACTTGAAGTTCAAGAATGCAGAAGAATACCAGTTTGTAATTATATTTAATGACACCGCAAAATACAAACGTGTTTAAAAACAAAAAAGAGGACACATCTTCACACATGTTAGCAACTGCATACAGTGTTAGTGTAAATTTACCAAGGTCCAAATCTATAGACCAAGAGCGCCAAGAATGCCTGTGTCGTGGTGTGGACGATAATGTGGGACAATGTCAATCCAATGTTTACATTTACAACCGATGTCAATGTCGTTCGTTGAAAATAATTTTGTTTGGATTATTTATAAATATGTTTATAGTTTAACGCATTAATGCAATTGTACTATCTTATTGAACCCTAAAATGACAGCATCATTAAAGGAAAAGACGCACCTGTCACACACTGAACTACAGAAATTGGATTCAAGTCAAAACGAGGCTGGATTGTTTTGAAAACGGCCATATTCGTTCGACTGCAAAGAGGCCGAAGGTGGTTGAAAATCTTCTTCCATCTGCCTCTATAATCAGCTTTTGTATAACAAAAAGTGCCACTGTTTACAAGAAGAATCATTTTTGCGACCTCACAGCTGTTTATTTGCGGGCGTGGTCGCTTCCAAGTGGCGTGAACATTCATAACGTAAGACAAGTATCCGCCGAACAAAATGGCTTGCGGAGCGACGTTGAGTTTGAAACGCAGCTTGGAGTTTGATCTTCTACACAGCCCATCACAGCGAACTCCAAAACGAAGAAGATGTATGCCAATGACTATATCCCCAACGGTTCCGCCAACAAAACAACATCAGTTGAATCCGTCACCTTTCAGCGAAGTCAGCCCTAAATATACAAGTGGTGGGTGGATTTAAATGGCCACTTGGGCCTGGCATTTAAAATGTAAATTTTATTTAAACTATATTGCACATAGTCGTATAAATGTTATCATAGGTCCACCAGTTATTTTTATGCCTTGATTTTCATGTTAGAATATATTTCAGTTTAATCAGTCATGTGACGATGTAGAGTTTATATATGGGAAAGTTCGACATTGTGATTGTATAAAACTTGAACACGAAGTCACAATACTCGTCAGTGACATTGTGTAGTCTGTAGAAGAATTAAGTTGAATAATTGAGCCTGAGGGGTACAAACAAACTATACTCTATAGTCCAGAACGACTTGGGCTACGGTATCACAACTACCAACTATTGCTGGAAAATTATTGCTAAGACTAAGTTAAGTGTAGCTAGGCCTAGTTTGACTTTTAGGGGTGAAAGAGTGGGTGTATCACACAATTATTAGAAAAGTGATCTTTACTTTCTGATCTAACCATGAAAACGACCACCTACAGCTGCCAAACTTCTCACATATCTTACATACACATGAGCGAAGTCACGGAACATTTTCACAGTTACTAGAATGAATATCCCATTTTAATGGATAATATATGGTCTTATCTGCAAGGAAAGACAACTTTAGCAACTTTCATCGAGATTTGGCTCTTCTAAAATTATTTGAAGACCTAAAAATGGGTGTATTTTTGCATAAAAGGGTAAAAACTTTTGACATTTCAAAGCTAAAAACAAAAAATTGCAAGAATACCTGGAGGCCTCCGTTTATTGTTTATATTGAATTTATACTCCAAGGTATATTTCGGTGAAAAAAGTAATTGTCTACTCCTAGCCTTTGCCAAGTTATTGAGGGAGGAACAAGGTGTTGTTTTTCAAGAGACGGCAGTTTTGGGTGGTTGTATCACAATATTTCTTTTAAAAAGCCAATTTGCTAAATTAACAACACATTTTTTTCTACCTAAAAACCACCCTGAATTGATTTCCAAAAAAAAGAAATTGAACAAGTAATATAATTCATCAAAAAATAATTAGTGGAAAACTAAAGAAACCGTCCCGTTATGTCACGTCTGTCACCTTATTTTCCAGGAAAGTAAGAGGGAGAAAAATATGCTGTACACAACTTGAACCATTTGTAATTCACAGATACAAAACCATTAATCAGTGAGTTGCTGTTAACGAGTAGAAAAGAATTAACTAATTCCGTACCTGAAAATGTCACGTCTATCACACTGTGAATGGCAGACATTTTCTTTGTTACCATGAAAACGGGTCTGAGTGAAAAAAGTTCAATATATTTTTTACTCAGTAACACTCAATGTATACTTTGGGCAGAAAAAATTGCACTATTTGTATAAATTAAACAATAGTTCTATCTACCTGCTATGTCTGGTCTTAAAACAAAATACAAGCAGATGCCTACTTCTGGACAGTTTCTACTTCTTTAATTTGTATTCAGTGTTTCCCCTGGTATAAAACAAGCAAGGCGGGCCGCCTCGACGTTTTTCTATGCCGCATCGCCCAAAATGTGCCGAAATTGCCACCTCGTAGCTATTTCATACGCCCTTTTTTTTGTTTCACGGTATACTCAATGTCGGCGAGTGGCGCGTAATGACACCACAAAGTCACTTATATTCCTGCAAAATCGCAGATTTGTAGCAACATCGTTTAGCCGTCATTGGACAACGTGAAAGATATCACTTGTCAGTTGTCCAATCACTGAATATTCCTGTGGGATCCCCGGTGTCTCCAATGGTAACACCTTGCGGAGTTTCGACATACTAGAAATCTAGACATTCATGTAAAATGGCGCCCAAACGGTAACTTGCGTTTTGGTTTATGACGGTGGTGGGAGTGAAAACCGTGCAGGCTGATGGCACTACGTCACTTGTGTCGAATCCGGACTCTTTCGAAGCCCAACTAAAAACCGTGCATCCTAATCCTATTCACTAGTCGGCATTTGTATCGAATCCGGACCCTGTTGAAGTTCAAATACCGACCCGGTTTGCGCTAGTCTGTGCGCGCATAAAAAGATATATATATTGCAGCGAATGTTGATACAAACCGGGGCGCTATTTACGCCTCAAATGGACGTAAGACACAATATTCTTAAAGGTAAATATGCCTAGGATAATGTTAAATGATGGAACTACAGTGTATCTCACTGAGGTATCAAAGATAAGCAAAACTCAAGCAGCAAAATCAATGACAAAGTAGGTCCGGGTTCGACGCAAATGCTCACAAGTCTATTCAACTAATATTCTATGCGGTTTTGTCTTAGCAAAATAAGGAATATGATTCGTAAGATATCTTTGTGCTACATATATAATACATATTCCGACAAAGTTGTGCAAACAAACTTTTGGGAAAGTTGATTTGAGTGAAATACTTACGAATATAAACCAACGAAGTTCACATCTCATAAAAAAATGCCTACTAACCAAAACCGTGTATACTAACGGGTTATCAATAACTTGGGTTAGACAATGATATGTTTGCACAGCAATTGGATGTACTAAACAACTTATACTGTTTTATAAAAAGGACACAATTTGAGAAACATTCTTGCGATTAATAGAAACATACTTTTGTGGCATTCCATAAATGACTGTTTAATTAATTGTATAGCATTCTAGCAAACAAATAAAATATAATCTTTTGAACATAAACCACCAATTTACCATAATATTATGATATTAAAATAATTTAAAGGTGATGATGAAAGAGTTCAGATGATACCACTGGATGCTTCCCAGAGAAGTCGAGATGGTGTTCGACTGAACAGGTCTGCCAGGGAGTAAAGTGTAAAGCGCTTTGAGCAGTCCTGCGCTATATAAGAACTCACCGTTTACTTTTTTATTGACTGTCAGCGAGGTAACAAGGCCTAGGGTTAGTGCAATAAAACATAACCATAACCAAGTACCAGTGGCCAAGAGGAAACCACACCTCTACTGAGTACCAGTGGTAAAATGGAAACCACACCTCAACACGATGAAACAATCATGATTACTGACTTTTATCAATCATGATTACTACATTTACAAGTAGTGTCTTGTTATTTTATATCTTCACCTGTATATTCAAGAGTAAAGGTTAAAACATACCTCGGAATGCACAATTTTAAAGCTAGTTTAAAAAAATATCCGGGCGACCATGCCCCCGGACCCCCCTAACAATGCTTCACGCCAGCGGCACTCACGTACCCCACCCCTACCACCTCGCCCATCATTTCACCCAGGGGAAACCCTGTGTATTGTCCTAAAGATCACCTCCACATAATCATACAAAAATAAGGGATTATACCTCAAATATGTCCACAAATCATATCAATGTAGCTTAATATCAGCATTTAATGGGATGGTTATAGACAGACACGATAGGGATGTTGGCAGAAAAGTATAGGCAAATCAAGCATTCGTGATGAAATGAAAATACAAAAATGTCTAAAATAATGGCTGTTTTTAATTATAGGCAAAGAGTTCAGGATATTAACATGCTCTCTGGGACTAACAAGCTTAGAAAAGGAAAGCAAAATATTTCAGAATGAAAATCTAGCCTTCCCTGTACAACTTTCTGAGATTCAGGCCATTACATCTATCAGTCATATATATGGGGATTCCGAGGTTGAGTAATTGTATTCAGAATGCCTGTTTAACAAGATTTAACAAGATTGCCACCCAGAGAATTAACTGTAGGTGGCAGGTGGACAAGGAAGCCCTTTGGCTTATCGAGAGTCCGACCCTTTTATTTATGTGTATCCAGCCCTTCTGAAGTATGTGTCGATTTTAATTTTAAACATTCTCGTTACTAGCACCCACACAATCAGCAGATAATCTGTTCCATTCATTTACAGTCCTTTGTAAAAATGAAAACTTTCTTATATCTAATCTACACTGCTCCTTTGCTAATGTAACTTCATGTCCTCTAGTCCTATCTTTCTTTAACTGAAAACAAAATTTCTATAAATATTTTCATAACCATTCATTATTTTAAACACTTCTGCCTGATCTCTCAATCTCCTGGTCTCTAGTGTTGTTAAGCTGCATTTTTTTAGGCGTATTTCGTAACTAAGATCCCTCAGTTTTGGTATCATTTTAATTGCTCTCTGTACTCTTTCTAGCATATTTATGTCCTTCCTGCGATATGGCCTCCACGCTTGAATACAATATTCTAAATGAGGCCTAACTATTATTTTGTACAGCGGTAATTATTAGCTCTTTTTTTATGCGTTATGTTTCGCCTAATTAATCCAAGGATTTGATTTCCCTTTGAAGCTGCAATTCCGCACTGCTCTGAAACCTTCATATCAGCACTAATGGTTAATCCAAGTCCTTTTCTTTTACAGTAGTACTTAGTACAGTACCCCCCCATTGTATATTCTACCTCTTCGTTCCCATGTCCTGTGTGGAGGCATTTACATTTTCCAAAATTGAACAGCATTTGCCACTTTTCAGACCATTTGATCAACTTGTCAAGATCATCTTGTAAATGTTGTCTATCTCCATCACTTTTAATCCTTCTAAACACTTTTGTATCATCCGCAAATTTCAACACTGCTTGTTATTTCATCATCCAAATCGTTGCTATATTTTAAGAATAATATAGGTCCTAATACTGATCCCTGTGGTACCCCACTCGATACCGATTTCCAGTTTGAAGCCTCCCATCAACAACTACACGTTGTCTTCTGTCAATCAGCCGTTTATCTATCCAGTTTATTATACCATTTCCTATGCCATGGGCCTTTAGTTTAAAGGGAATAAAAACATATATGGCTTGAATTCATGTTATATTACATCCTGCTATCTATTTCCATGTCCACCAAGCCAAAAACAAAACAAAAATCAATGAATTAGAAATTCCACATTTAATGCTGTACATCCGGACATTTTCGAATATGCATATTTTTGGCGCGCTTTTCGGGATGCCGAGATGTGACGTCACTTATGATCCACACTCGCATCAGGCCGACCCTTTCCATGCATTCAGAGCATGTTTACAAGTATAGCTTTTGGGTCGAAACGAGTGTCAGAATGAGTTATTGTGCAATATTCCGATGAAATACAAACACTAGTCATCATAGAGGAACAAGCAGTTATCTTACCGTTCCACATGAATTGAATTTTATTCAAAACAATGAATGCGAATGTGCCTACAAGTTGACTAGGTTTCGCCGAGCTTGGGCTCGTTTTCAGAATAATTATATCGAATGCAACCAACGAGAGATAATCTACACCAATAAACTTACATAGCAAACATATATCGTATCCAGCTACAGAAAGTAACGTGTATAATCTCGGCCCTGCTAGCTCAGTTAGTAAAGGCGTTGGTTCCTAAGCATTTATTTTGCAATCGGGTGACGCCGGTTCAAACCCCACACCAAACCGTTGTTTTTTTTCACTTTTTGGTTTATGTTTTCGTTTAGTAATATAAACCAAATAATTTTTATACTATGATACACTGTTTGTAAATATTTTGGTAGTAATTATTTATTCGCCACAAAAATGAATTGGTAATTATATATAATGTTTCTAAATTTTATTTATCCAGACAGATAATTTGTTTTCACATATATAATTACAATATATTACCGTACAATATATATATACAATTAATAAGTTATATATCCATTATATTTGTTTGTATGAATAAAATTTAGAAAAATCGTTATATAATTCCCATATTTTCATTTTTGTGGCGAATAAATAATTACTACCAAAATATTTATAAACATTGCATCATAGTATAAAAATGATTTGGTTTATAATACTTTGTGAAAACATAAACCAAAAAAAGTGTAAACAAAATCAATGGTTTGGTGTGGGGTTTGAACAGGCGTCGCCCGATTGCAAAATAAACGCTAAGGAACCAACGCCTTTACTAACTGAGCTAGCAGGGCCGACAGAAATTCACTCACTGATTTAAGGTAGCAGACCTCCAGTCAAATATGAAGAAATTTTTAGATATTTTTTTTCCATATTTTTTCATGTATACCTTGAAAAATATGTTTTCCTACATTAAGTATTACATTTTAAGTGAAATAATAATAAAAAAATAGTTTTATTACACATATGGAGTAACCATGTAATTTTAGGTCACATCAGATTTTACCATAGCAACGTGATTTGTCCTTGGATACGATAATTTCTAGTGTATCTATTTTAAATCCTTCGAGCGAAGAAAAAAAACTTCCAGGACAACAAGGAGAATGAAGAAGGAAATACATATGAAAAGGGAGGACACTAGGAGTAATGAACAATGCCTGTGACAGCTTTATTACATATTCAGTGAGTTTTCACACTTTTGCTCAATATCAAACTTTACCAGCGATTTTCTCAGAATCAGTTTTTTCCTGTTTAACACGTTCTTTCAAACATCATAGCGTCGCCATTTTTTGTCGAATTTGCTTCAAATTTGAAAGAGAAGTACACAAGACTCGGCTAAATGGGATGATCAAAGCATTTTGCTGTACTTATTTTTGAATTAGTGTACCATGTGCCAGAATACATAATTTGGAGAAAACAATTTACGATTTTTTTTTTTTCCACATAAATTTTTTTAATATCATTTATTTGTTACACTTTCACCATCCCATACAGTACCATGTAGTAAATGCTGTGTGTCAATTTTAGATCATTATGATGTATGCTTCTGAAAATATATTGTTTGAAAAATTTCATATATTTCTGTCGTTGGCAGACATTTTGAGTATTAATTTGCATAATTTATGCAAAAAAATTGTCTCTTGAATAAATGATGTATAGTCATTCTAATAATATTATAGGTTTTTGAGAGTGACTTATATATTTTAAAATGATATGACTGGAGTTCTGCTACCTTAAGTCGTTATGATACAACTCCTCCTTCATACATCGATATTCTAGTGATATTATGAGATTATACAAGTTACTTTCTGTAGCTGGATACGATATATGTTTGCTATGTATGTTTATTGGTGTAGATTATCTCTCGTTGGTTGCATTCGATATAATTATTCTGAAAACGAGCCCAAGCTCGGCGAAACCTAGTCGACTTGTAGGCACATTCGCATTCATTGTTTTGAATAAAATTCGATTCACGTGGAAAGGTAAGATAACTGCTTGTTCCTCTATGATGACTACTGTTTGTATTTCATCGGAATATTGCACAATAACTCATTCTGACGCTCGTTTCGACCCAAAAGCTATACTTGTAAGCATGCTCTGAATGCATAGAAAGGGTCGGCCTGATGCGAGTGTGGGTCATAAGTGACGTCCCGATACCATGTGATCGCCTAGCTCATTAAATTTTATTTTCCGTGGGAATCGCTACACAGACGGGTTTAAAATCGAATTTATTCTAAAAATGTATTTTTCTGTATTTTTTAGTGTTGTCAAATGTTACATACAAGGTTAAACTGTGTGTACACATGAAAAAAGGATTTTAGCTAATGCCTTATTTTTATTTCCTTTAAGCAGTAATCTTTGACGTGGTACATATTCGAAAGCTTTTTGAAAATCTAAGTAGACGATATCTAGTGGTGATTCCTCATCTGCCCACTTAGTGATGTCTTCCAAAAACAACATATTTGTTAAGCATGACCTCACTTTAAAAAACACATGTTGAAATGAGTTTATCAAGTTATGTTTAACAAGAAAATCCACCATGTGATCTTTAATTAGTCTTTCTAATAATTTGCAAATCACTGATGTTAAACTCACTGGTCTATAGTTCTCTGCCTTGTTTCTCGAACCTTTTTTAAATAATGGAATAATGTTTGCCTCTTTCCATTTTAAAGGAACCACTCCCTCTTCTAATGACAAATTGAAAACTTGCAAGCAGTACGCTAATTTGTTCTACAATTTCCAATAGTAGTTTGGGCGGAATCCCATCCACTCCAGGTGATTTATTATTCTTCATAGCCCTTATTTTCTTAGATACCATTTCCGGGGTTACAATTAATTGTCCTAAATAGTCTGAATCTGCCCCCTTGAAGTTAGCCTCTGGTACTGGCAGTGAACTAATATCTTCCCTGGTAAACACTGAACTAAAGTACTCATTCAGGTCTTCTGCCATTAAGAATCCCTCTGATATTATATTACCAGCACTATCTTCTAGAGGACCGACCTTATCTTAAACTTTCTGTTTGCTTCGAACATACGCATAAAAACTCTTGCTGTCATGTTTTATATTACTAGCTAATTGTTGTTCATAGTTTCTCTTTGAATTTCTAATTTCAGCTGTAGCTTGGTTAAGTGCTTCTTTATAACTGTTGTAGTCTTCATCATTTCCAGTAAATCTATATAACTTCCACCTCATTTGTTTATACCATGGTTAAAATCCCCCATAATAATACAGTCCCGTTTGCTTACTTCCCTTATAGCGTTTTGTATTTTTTCATTCTCTTCTATGCTTATGTTTGGACTTCGATAAACTAACCCAACTGTTAACGTTGAGTTTCCTGTAACTGTTACACCAAACAGCTTGGTGTAACATAGTTCTGTTCCAAGCATACACATGAGGATATGGAGATAACTGTTTTGATAGCCATGATGAGCCATTGTTCCAGTATCAAACAGAATGCCTCCATGTGGGCTGTAACTATAATGTGATGGGAAATCCCTACTGCACTGGCAGAACCTGAGACACTTTAAAACAACAATATACATAATTATCAATGCAATCTAAAGATATGATCTAGGATTAAAATAACTTAGGTATACTAGAAAAGATTAAAGCATACTTCGCCAACATTATAAGGAATATTCAATTTTGTTACTACACATGTTGCAGCTATTACTTCACTCCAATTCAATAAGTATTATGTCATTGTCATTAATTACTACTGTGTTAAAGTAAAAATGCATGCTATGTAGATGTACCTTGTAAACAAATAAAGTTTTATCATAGTTCATCTCTTTCTTCTTTCCATTCTGGGGGAGGGTAGTAGGGGCAAAATGAGAACAGAAAATGTGTGCACATTTTCTTAAACAACCACTGACTGTGCTACATGCGTGATTGCAGCTCACCAACTGTCCTGCAAGGTTTCTACAACCATTGGAAATCGGCATAAATAGCAGAGTACTGGGATTAAAACAGTATTTACAGTATTTTTAATAACACATTAACTAATATATACAAAACTCACAATATAGTCCAAAGGACTTCAGGACCTCTTGGCCTATTTTAAAATTATATTTGCAGATTTCGCTACACATGCATATTTGATGATCATAACTATACATAATTGAAGAATAATTTGTTCAATAGACCTGAGGCGTTCTTAGGTCGGCAAATTTTCCATTGAGCATTCGCATAATTTAAACGAGCCTATTTTAAAACATGTTTTATTTTATTAATTTAATGATTAATATATAAGGGTAGCTGAGAACTATACCATGTGACTAGAAAGGATGATGCAAATATCAAAGTTATGTTCATTTTGTGAACCTGTTTTATGCTTATTTTTATTGTAAATATGAAACTTGAAATTATAAAATGTTTGTCTTTCAGAACAAATAGCAGCACAGATCGGTGCAGAACTAAAGCGAATGCAGCGTCGTCGCCAGCTGCAACTACCTCATGCCAGCTCGTCGGGCAGCCCAAGCTCTTCGGGCAGCAGCTCACCAGTGCACGTACAGCAGGATGGCAATTCACAACTAGCACAATCTTCCATGTCATCGTTATCATTCTTTGGAGGGCTGTCCCCATCCAAAAGGGACACACCACTGTTTACTTTCAAGCAAGTCAGCCTAGTCTGTGATCGTATGCTCAAGGAGCGGGAAGAGCAAATCCGCGAGCAGTACGATAAAGTATTAACATGCAAATTATCAGGTGGGTTTGTGCATTGATTATATTTTATCGTGTGTGTGGTTAATGTGATGTCGAACATTGGTGTGTATAACATGTCATGGAACAGTGTTTTGGACACATTGTGCTTTATCAAACCACATCGGTGGTTAAAATGTATTCCATCATCATCATTGTGCAGTCGTAGTGTCCCGTGGTTGGGCGAAGGCCTCAGCATGTCGTTTCCAAAACTGCCTGTCTTATGCTATCCTCTGCCAGAAAGTGCCCTTCCAGTACTCGTCTAGTTCGTCTCCACCATCTCGCTGGTCTTCCTCTAAATCGTTTCCCATCGTAAGGTCTTCAGGTTGTGATACGCGGTGTCCATCGGTTATCTTGTAGTCTGCTAATGTGCCCTGCCCAGGTCCACTTCTGTCTTCTGATTTGTTCTATCACGTCTATGACCTTTGTCTTCTGTCTTACCCAGATGTTTGTTTTTCTCTCCCGATATGTGATGTTTAACATACTTCTTTCCATCTTTGTTTGTGTGGCTGCTAGCTTGTTCTTTGCCTGGATGGTGAGTGCCCATGTTTCCACGCCGTATGTCATCGCTGGAAGTATGAATGAGTTGAAGACTTGTCTCTTCAAGCAGGTTACAAAGTTACCCTTGAAGATGTCCTGGTTTTTGGCGAAAGCGGTGATCCTTCTTTGAATCTCCTTGTCTTGGTTGTTGTCTCTGATACTATATCGTTGTCCCAGATAGACGTAGCTTTCAACGTTCTCTATCTTCGTCGTGTTGATATATATTGGTGTGTCATTTTCTAGCATCACTTTTGTCTTCGAGATGTTCATCCTTAGACCTTGTTTTTCACTTTCATCAGCTAGCTCCTGCAGCATGTTTTGTAGTTCTTGCAGTGTAATAGCGCATATGACTGTTGTCGGTGAAGCGAAGATGGCCGAGATATTCTCCGTCTATCCTCAAGCCTCTGGTTTCCCAGGTCAGTCTTTGGCATATGTTTTCGAGTGTTGCTGTGAACAGCTTGGGCGATATGGTGTCACCCTGTTGTACTCCTCTCTTGATGTTGATCTTGTTGCTCTTTTTGTGTAGGTGGACTGTAACCAAGCTGTTAGCGTAGATGTCTTTCAGGAGATTTATGTACTCATCTTCTATCCCCTGTTCTTGAAGGGAGGTCAGTATTGCTTGAGTTTGCACTGAGTCAAAAGCCTTCTCGTAGTCGATGAAAGCCATGCAGAGCGGGATATTATATTCTTGGCATTTCTTTTTCAGTTGGTTTACAACGTGTATGTGGTCTGTCGTTGAGTACCTGCTTCTGAATCCTGCTTGCTCTCGTGGTTGGTTTTCGTTGAGTGTCTTCTCTAGCCTATTCGTTAGTATCTTTGTGAGTAATTTGTAGATGTGTGATAACAGACATATCGGTCTGTAGTTCTTTAAGTCTTTCTTATTTCCCTTCTTGAAGATAATCACCATCTTTGCGTTGGGTATTCGTCTTTCTGATAAGCATTTAGTATACAGCTTAGCCAGTGTCTTCGAGATCATATCTTCTGCTTTTAATGTTTCAATGTTTCAATGTTTGCATGGTCGTTGCCTGATGTCTTCCCATTCTTCATACCTCTGCTTCTACCTTCCATGGTGTTATCGCTGGTACTTCTTTCGGGTCGGTGTGAATTATGGTACTCTGTTCACTGTCGTATAGCTTGGTGTAGGATTCCTCTATTCGTTCCATGATCACATCTTGGTCTTGTATTTCTCTACCCTGCTTGTCTAGAAGTGTAATCAGTCTGTCTCGGCCTAATGCCTGTGTTCTTCTTGCTTTGTTCAGGCTCTTTGAATCATAATTGTTTCTCGTATGATCTCTTGTTCATACATTCTGATGTCCTCCTTCGCTTTCTTTTTGATGGTCTTGCATATTTCTGCATACTCTGTTACGGTCGCCGTTATCCACCATTTCTCGTCGATTCTTCATATTCCATAGTTTGACTTAATCATTGTTCCCTAGATTGACTACCGAGCTCATAATAGTTCCAAGTCTGGGCCTGATTGGCTCATTAAAATTTAGGCATTTAATTCCCTGTCGTGCCATGATGTGTCCAACCAAGATAGTGACATGTATACTGTCTGCGACATATAGAAACCATCAAGCGTGACTGGAAGATTAGCCCATTCTGCCAGTTACTGGAAAACTTTCATATTATTCTTGTTGATCACATGCTAATCACGGCTGTGTCACTAAAGTTGGGAACCATAGTCGGGGAAGGGAAAACTTTAATTATATACAGGAGGTAAATTTATACAGATCAAAAGTATGGATCCATTTTGCATTTAGTTGTCAAAAAATCATTGACATCAAAAGCAGTGTATAAGCTATGTCTTTGAGAATACCAGATATACCAACCATTACAATATTGTGCCCCGGTTGCGTTATGACAATGTGCAGGGCTCCGATAACAGTGGCGCCACACTGTGGATTTAGCTACAAGTGTTAGCTGACCTGGCAAGAGGGCACGGTATAAAAAACGGCAAGATACCATACCGCAGTAATTTGCATTAGTTTTATCCATTGCAACAGAAGGAAGTCGAATTATTGATATCTTAGCTGAAAAAAACACTAATTCTTCGAGAATTGCAATTGAACAAATTATGCTAATAATGATCTTATTCAGCCATACTTGCATAAACTGTCACATGCGCACGAATATGTTTGAGAATATGAATCCATATAGGGTTTGTGCTCGAAGCATTGCTGTTATTCCCGCGCGTGAGCATTGTTTTGGCTGTGTAATATGATGCGAAAACGCCATGTCATCTTCGGAAAAAAGGTCGTCTACAGGCCCTGTACCCAAGCGTAAAAGGGTAAAACAGTGGACCAACGGTTCAAGAATACATTGCTAAATACCCGATGTTGATTTCATCACAAATGAGTTGTAGCAATGCATTTTGTACGGTTTGTCGTTTGGACATTAATGTGGCACATGGCGGAATGTACGACTAAGAAACATGTCGGTTCGGCATCACACAAACAGTGGGCAGGTGTTGCAGCTACTTCCAATAAAATAACTTCGTTTCTGAGCACATCTTCAGAATATAACAGTATCAACGCGGAGGTGATGTTCACAAACTTCATTATTGAACACAATCTATTCATTGCGGTGTCGGATCACGCAGGTCACGAATGGCCAGCTCATGTATAACATGTTGGCAGAAGTTATGCTTGGAATCCTAAAAAAATTTCATTCCAATGCCAACAGCGAAAGAGCCTTCAGTGTTGTGACAGAGAGCAAAACCAAATTCAGACCTACCTTTAGCACTTCCGTGTTTAGTAGTATCATCAGACATAAGATGTCTCCATTCTAGTGGTGTCTCCATTCAAATTTGTAGCAAATAAACTTGATAGTATAGATAACTATACATATCTAGTAACTATAGTGGTGCATTTTCTAAATTAAACACATTTGTATGATCAGACAAACAGCAATGTCTTCATTCTGAAAAGCTGCGAAGTTGGAGCTTCGTGTTGACATTCAGTCAATAATTTTGTATTCCCTTGTAAGGCATATGCAGAGCTCTTGCATTCTGTGTATACACATTCATGATGTATATTAGTAATTATTTACTGAGCATTCTTGTCTTGATATTGATTGTTAAGCATATGTTTGCCCATGGAATGCACAGAAAAAACTTGGTTGGTCATTCAGCATGAAATCTTCATTTTGGAGAAACATCTATTGGGCAATCCAAATTGATGTTCAAGGTGAAAGCGTTCACCCCAGACCACACCTATAGGCAAGAGAAAATACCCCTCCCATACCTTACCATGCCTTCAATGTTTACCGTGACTGTCTTCAGCATTCATCGTAATGAAAAACCCACGAGATTATTACTCTGATATATGGTTGCAAGTTGGCATCTCTGGAATACCAGCCTAGGGCACCTGGTAACAAGTCGGCCACAGCAGCACCATGACGACAACACACAAACAGCTCCTTGGTTTCCATGTATTTCTGTCATTGAAGCAATAACTAGCGTGTCAATTCTGATATCAAGTTACTGTTGATCAGTTGCTGCTTCATAGTCATTAAGTTAATACCAGAAATCATGGATGTCCATTGTTATTGTTGAGCTTTTTCTTGCAATCTGTTTTGGTGGAGGACCCCCTAGATTTAGGAATGTAGGCCCCTGGTGGCACTGACTAATTTGAGGCCAAATTCTAACCCTGTCATTGATTCAACGTAATACAATTCTTCGATACAACTTCTCGGTATCATGGACGTGTTTGAACTTCATGTATACTTAAAACTGCACAAAGTTGTTAAGTGTTGAAAAATTACAGATGTGGTCATTGGAATTCTCCCAATGTGTTACCAAAATAACTTGTGGCATTGTATGTGTGAATTTTTCCATATACCTGTGAACTTGTAAGTTCTTATTTCAATGTAGCTTGTTTCACAATTATTCTGATGAATTAATCTAAGCTTTAAGCAATATGTGATGTGTCTGCGGGGAATGTGGTTGTTTCACTTAAGTGTGGATGTTTCAATTCTACTACTGGTTACCAGCCATTACACTGCACGCAGAAATAAATCTGTCACTTGTATTATAACGCATTTTGTGCTGTGTGTTGTAGAACAATATGAAGCCTTTCTAAAATTTAACCATGACCAGCTACATCGACGATTTGGAGAGTCAGCTGCTAGTTGTAAGTACCACACCATACGTATTTGGCTGCATTAATTTTCTCTAGTCTGTTCTTCCAGCAGAAATTATATAAACTTGAATAAACTAAATGCAGAGGTATGGAGTCATGAGTGGGACCAAAACAATATCCAGTTTCTAGCCATTTATTTTCATACCATATGAAGGAGCTAATATGAACCATTTATGGACAAAGATAAGTAACTTTTAGCAGACGGAAAACAAATAGTATCAGCATTGCAAACATTTGTTTATGTAACATTGAATGGTTTGTGAATCAATTTACATATAAGAGACCTTTGGTATGAAAGTTTGTATCCAGTTTTATAAAACAGTCCACAGTACAGTCTACACTGACCTCAGCTTTACAAGTCTGGTCGGTTTTACTAAATATTTGTACTGAATAATGTCAATGAATGCAAGTTCTCAATTTATGAAGTTGTTGAAGTTATGTACAATAGTTTGCAACGTTGTTTATGTTTTCTACAAATGTTCTGAGTCATGTAATGTTTATCGATGTTTAAATTAATTCTTTTGTATTGTACACCCTCCATTGCCCAAACAAACATGTTTCTTTACTATGATGCATACATGTAAGAAACTCCAATGTAACAATTTCATATAAACTGATGTCCATAAAATATTGCTAGAAGTGTAAAGCTATATTAGAAAGTTACATGTATTAAGTATAAATTATTTGTACACATTTTAATATGTGGAAGTTCTTGGACACTTTCTCTGACGTGAAAAATTATTCAAAAGTTTGACATAGGACGATACAGGGATTGATCTGAAAAAAGTCATGCATGTCTTCATAAAACTACGTGCCTTTTCGAAAATTTATGTGCCCCAAACCAGTTGATTAAAATTGTATTAATTAATTTCCATGATAGTATGATCGCTTAAATAACCTGGTAAATGTGAACATTACATTTTTTTATATTAGGCATGTAATCATGTTATTATTTAACTTGTTTTGAATTCTATAAAGGACTGCCTGCGTTACATATTTCTGGGTACATAATATATGACAATCAATATAAAATGCTCAGAAATGTTTTTTTTTTTAAATATATTACGTTACAAAACTAGAGACATTCTGGGTAGTTTTGTTTAGACTGATCATGCTACTACAATCTACTGCTCCAAGGATAGATTCTAACTGAGAAGTATACAATGCAGCCGTTTGTGACATTAAGTGATAACAATTCACATACGAGAGAGCACCAGCTTAAAATATGCAGCAAAGAACCATGTTGATTAAAATAAAAAAAACTCATTTATACATTGATGAACAGATGTATGGAATAGTCTCGCTCAGTCTGTGGTTGAGACTGCATCGATGCAGTCGTTTGAAAAGAAATTAGGTTACAAGTTGTGGGAAAATCACCCAACTAAATTATACTATACAGTAAGACTATTAAATATAAAACTAGAAAATAGAATTGTCTTTTTTTTCAAAGTTGATGTGATGGGGGCATATGTAATGAATGTACTATTTGTGAGCCTTGGTGACAGAGGCATGATATATAAACATGCTTTTAAAAATGTTTATTTTTCATTTATAATGTACTCCACTATAGTGGGCCCGGATTATACTCAAGTGCACCTAAATTTTCTCGTCTTTTGGGCACATGTGGCAAAAAAGTATGCAGCTTTCCCGCATACAATGCATCATTGACACGTTTCCGCTGTCCAAAGGAATCCCTGCAATATCAGCATACCAGCCACAGGTTACGATTGCTATTTCTGTTTGGTGAAGTGTGTCTTCGTCTTGTTTGCAGATGTATCGTGAGCATCCACCCACAGGCATCTGGCAAGGGCACCTCATTGCTATCATTACATTTGTGATAGACTGGAGATTCGTCCTGAGCAACCGTCGATCTGGGATGTCGTAATGGGCCAGACCTGGCGGATCCTGCATCTACGACCAGTACACATGTCGATACAGTAATGACAAAACGATGGTTTATTGACTGGATGAGCTGCTTGTTCAATTTGTGCTGCCGTGCCAGAGGACAGCCCAGAAGTACTGTTGTCCCATCCTTTGGACGATCATTGTGGATTTAACCTTGGACCCTCATGCTAGCCGTACAACAGATGCTTTTCCGGTCTCGGTTCTGCTCGCTCAGTATGAACTGTGGCTGGCTGAACAACTCGGCACAACAACAATCCAACAGGTTGTTGCGGTGTCCGTGCTGCACGTAAAACACGTGCATTGCATCAGTGAATATTACTACCCGGGTGTACTCGACAGCAATCGGCATAGTGGGCCGCCTTTAAGATGGCACACATAGAGTATGAGTTGCATTGCATCCTGGGGGATGTAGATGTCTTGCCACAATAAATACTTCGTCAGCGTCATTTTTCATGGCTTTTTGAACAGCTCGACATGGAATGTGAAGCGTCACACTTGTAGCTAGTGAATATTTTCTTTACTAGGTGCATGCCGTTGTAGTGTACAGTGCACTGTGCTGTACGTTTATGTAGCCAACCTTTCCTTTTTACCGTTAACTTTTCAGTTTGTACAGGTGATCTGTCTCGATGCTATATTACGTGGTGCCAGATTTATTCTATCAGTACTCGAGCCTTAATTTTGTTTGTATTTATCATTTTGTGTACTCAACTATTTGGGCTGATGTGGCTATAATCTGTAGTGTCCAGATTGTGGCAGAATGCTGGATTCATTACTATGTCCAGTGCCAAAACAATGCACATGGCTTGCTGGAGTATGTCACCAGGATTCTTCTGCACTGTTGGCAAACAAGTCAGCATGTAGGTAATGCATCATATTTCTGCTCTGGCACCTTGTAATCATAGAAATATTTATGTATCTATATATATATATACAATTATCTGTCATGACCTGTAAATTGAATCAATGTTATTCTATTCTTCTTATGTGTATAGTTATTACTAGACATTTGTCAGTAGTTTTGTTTTTTGTTCCTTGGGTTTCCTCTCGGAAAAAACTTCTGTATTTGCCTATTTGTTTAATCATGATGCCAACAGTCAGTTGCCTGTAATTAATTTACATAGTTTTTCTACTCATCTATTTGATTTAGTACTCTGATTGTGATGCTTCTCTAAATGGGTACAGATATTATGGCTTCAGTTTTTTTAAACAAAAAGTTGTTTTAGGTTTGGTAAAATGCAATGTTTGATTTCATAATGACTCATTTTACTAAAAGTAGAATCTGGTTGGGCAAAAAACTGTTGTTCATTTTGTTTAAACGTTATCTGTCAAATTATATGATGCTCATTGAAACGCATGTAATTGTCATGTGTCCTTGTGTGATGTAACTGATAACAATTGTCGTTGCACTGTTGCATCTAAGAAGTGGAAGACAGTATAGATATAAACACAAATTGTGTGGCCCTCTTTCCCCTTGATGTTCTTGTGTTGTGTTCATCATTTTGGTGACTGTTGTTTTAATTTGTCTTGTTTCACGGGAGATGCTATGATATTTTCAGATCTGGCTGATGATACAAAACTTGAAATGTGCACACTGCAGTTATTGTAAATGTAAAGATGTATGGCATGCATCAAGCACGGGCTCAGACACACATTCTATGTAAATGTGCTGTGTTGAAATTAATTTTCATGCTATGGTTACTAATATCTACTGTGGCATGTTGCTAACCTGTATGGAGTTCCATTGTACAATTGAGAGTAACCATTTGATAATAAAGATATGAAAAAGCTGGATTCCATCTTGATGTCTGGAGGAATGTATGGAAATATGATTTAGAATCTTCACCTGCGTTAGGGATGGTCTCATAAGTTTGCAAAGACAAAACATGTATTTACCATGGAAGTATTGCTTCAACCCCCTCCACCAATGTGGTGTGACTTTTTGTATGGACCAAGATTGGTATTGGCATAAATTTGCATTGCATTTCACTTGCTATGTGGTGCCACTAGCAGTATCCTTTCCCTGCGATATGTGGTGATGACCAAACCATCATCCCCATACATAATGCTCAACATAGTATTTTGGGACTGCGGGCTTATGTGACCCATTATGCATCTTCAAAAGTAGTTTTGCTGTTGTTAATTGTGAGACTGTGAGTCCTATTCTAACAAACGCACATGTACACATGTAAAACTACAACCAGTCCACATAATGCAAAATGTTTGATGAGAAGCCTAAAGTCCACTGTTGTTTTTTTGGGTTTCTACTAGAGATTGATGTGTATCAGTAGTGTAAACATCGTTCATACAATGAGACAGTTGTTGGAAGGAGAGTATTACTGTACTCTGTATGTCGATCCTTTATCTGGGGCAGTATGATAGAGTACAACAGCGTATTTGCAAAATGTTCATAATAATTGCTCAGCACAAATTATGGCGGGTCATCAATAGTAACATTTAAGCACCTGGATGTATATATACAATATTCGAGTAATTTTATTATCTACGATATTGGTTATCGGTTGATCACCAGAGGGAAGCACATGCGCTTGGCATGTTCCAGTGATCTTCAAGAAGATAATAAATAAGTATTGTCCAATAAGTGAAGTCTGGTTACAAATCTGTATATTGACAAACATGACTGGTTTGTCTACAGTTAGGTGTACTATCTAATTCAATGTACAACTGCATCTATGAAATTATAAATAAATATTTCATTATTTTATTTTGTTAAATATTTATTATTAAAATATGATAACCATGCATTGTATCACACTATGCCAAATTAATTTAATCTTTAAATACGTATAATTAAGCAGTGCGTATCGTCAAATGTCATTAAAATAAAAATGCGCCAGCTGCACAACATACGAGAAGGCAAACAAGAAAAGTGTATGTCTTTGTTTGCACGGAATATCTGGCGTTTAGGCTGAAGACTTAAATTATTTCGCCGCTTCGTTCGACAGGTGTCACTAACGGCGCACCTGCACACCTGATGACGTAATGCCATTTTTCATTTTACTAAATCCATCCGCAGAATTCATTGTTCTCATATTCAGTAACAGATTAACATTCTGCTAGTCTAGTCATGGCATTTGTTTACACTAGACAAATATTTGGTTACCTGTGCATAAAATTGAATTAATACTGTCGTAAACAACACGTTGTGTGTGCACTATATGTTTGGTGCGTGAATCTGACGTGTGTCGAATCGTCGTGCGTCCTTTCACCGGCTTACCTGTGGAACGTTTTTAGCGGAAGTTTCTGTGATTTCCACAGTAAATACACAGGTAAGTGCTTTATTCGAAACGTACAATTGACCCTCCAAATTAATGGACTACATACTTATAGCATGTAGGCACGACTTCAGATTGAAGTATTTCATAGTTTCTGCTCCCGCTTGCTGTTTCAATTGTTTGGAGCTGGCAAAGCAAAGGCAAAGGCCTACCAGAGAGACGAGGAGAATCGTGTATGCATTGATGCCTTTACAAAAAGCAATTCGTGCAGCTGACGTGTTCATAGACACCAGTCCCGGACTTTGTATGGTATTACCTAATTGATATACATTTTAGTTTATGTAGAAGCGCGTCAGATATATATGCGGAACTACTGACACTGTAACTGTTGCCAGACTTGGGTGTTGGGCGTATCAATTCTCGCCCCCGGCTCGTGTAACATTTTTCAAGCCGACTGTCGATGGAGTCATTAAAAACGTCGTCTTTCTTTGTTGTTCAAGAGTACCTTTCGTTTTATAGTAACCGGCCAACTGATCAATAACACGCGTGTCAGCAAATTTGTCACTCTGTACTTGGTTATCATTATTATGGCACACACGCACGCACGCACGCATGCACACACACATACACACACATCCCAATTTGTGCCAGTCGCACACATTTGTGCAGTCACACACACATGAGCAATGTGGCTGTTAATATATAATTCTTCTTAATATTCACGAGGAGGCCCCAATGTATGAGTATTTAAAACTAATTACAGCTAAGTATACATTTAGTTGTGTCTATTACATTTGTTTAATAACAATATTAAAAACTGTTAATTAAATAACTATTTGCATGTGAAGAAATGTGCAAGTTTAAATGACCCTCTTTCTTGCCTCACATTCTACTTTCTGTGTAGGCAACTGTTTATTTGTTTGTGCATTTTTGATTTCAACAAATGCAACCCCTTTATCAATATCAAAATATGATGACTCAGGTACATATATATCCCAACTGTTCTCAGGCTCACACCCTTTTGTTTGAAGTTTTAATTTGCTTATAGTAATCAGCTTCACTTGATGACACCTTTGATGTTGAGCAGTATTATGTGTACAGAACACTTAGCTGAAGAGTCCTGCTTTTAGACTAGTCAAACACTTCACATGTAAAGTCAAAGTCAAAAGTGTTTATTCAAACAATTCAAGTGTAGAAGTGAATGAGAAATACAAAACCCATAGGTGACAAGTTTGAAAGGAGAAGCATAGAAGTAGCGTTACTTATAAAGCCATGCTTCTCCTTTACAAATAATGCTACTTCTATGCTTTTCCTTTACAAGTAATGCTACTTATATGCTTCTCCTTTCAAGAAACATAGATTGTACATCATATAATTTGATGGATTTACAATAGGATGTGCTTCGATCCTGTCAAATGACTGCCTATGAGGCATGAGTTATTATTAAATACTGCATTACTTTAAAAACTTATGTAGACGATTCCAGTATTATTCTGCACATATTGATACACGTTTTACACCAATAAATGTTTAAAGTTCTAATGTTTTGAAAACTATCTGAAAGCAACAAGCAAAAAAACTTACATAATATCATAGTGTCTTGTAAGACATTTACTAAATTATAGACAGTGTCAGATGTAAAAAATATACACTTATTCTTTCCACTTTCTCATTTGATGTTTGGCTTTGTGTGGGTATTATTTACCATAATGTCGATGAATGACTTAATAATACTATTAATAAACGAGACATAGGATGAGTCGGATCATCAGTCTATTCACAGTTCTCTTATTTTATCTCACTCATGTAGCCTGTAACATTCCGTGCACAAGAAACATGTCTCATATCAACCATTAGCATTACCACTTTGTGTTTTGAATTTTAGAGTCTATTTATAAATAATACACATTGGATAATAGGGTGAATGGAAACGTATCATACGTTCACCTTTAGAATGGCACGTGTACTTTCATTGATCAAATTTGTAACTGCATACATTTGTAATGTTTTAAATAATGATATGTACATTGGTTCACATAAGACAAACAGAATCAGAATAAGAATCAATACTAAGTGATTCTGTCATTTCTCTGTCAGTTTCTTTGAATCCCAGGTTCAACTTTCATGCAAATACAGTCTCTCTCTTGTTCACCAACATTTTCTTATATGACACTTCTGCTTCGTTCTTGCTCTTTTCTGTCCAACAATAAGTATATTGTGAATGCATTTCAGTGCTGTTTATAATAAGCACGCATTCATGTGTATTTCTTTTAGGGCCCACCCGTCTGCCTCACCTAGTTAACATGGTCTAGCGTACTGCCCAGGCATACATCATTGTAACCCCTATTTTGTATTCCTACCATTATGCTGTGAAAATCAATTTCTATTCAGTTGTTTCCACCTTAGTACTGTCTGATATAATTTGTCGTAAATTATTAATTTTAAAAATAGACGTCGGTAACTCCTTGCCAGGCAATGCCTATCACCTGTAGTGTGTGGCAGGTGACAAGTGTTTGTCTTGCCTAAGTGGAGGTCTCTGGTTGAGTATATCTACACATATAGTACTTAAGAGAGTCATCAGGCGAAGGGATCAATGCAGATGATGAGCATTGGTGGGATCAAATAAGCAGGGCGTGACCAAATGGTAAACACATGAGTCATCATATATATTTATCTGCAGGGTAGATTATCATGGATATCAGATAGTATCCATTCAGGCAGACGACAAAATGAAAGGAACAAATTAATAAAATGAAATTATCTACTGACTGATTGTGTAAACATTAGCAGTGTGAATACATTAAAAAACTTGACCCACCTGAAGAAGTGTTGGTTATACAGAGATAACAAAACATTTGAACTCTCTAACCAAGATAAACCAAATGTGTCCATGTCCACATGGTGCAAATCTGGGGTTTCTGCTAGATGGATGGCAGTCTTCTTAATATGCTCTGGTAAATAAAGAATGTCAACAATAACTAGACACATCAAATGAAGTCACGTATATAGTCACACTGCAAATGCAACATGTGAACATCTTTGTTATAAAACAGTGCAATGCTCTGTTTGTTTGTTGA
This sequence comes from Paraescarpia echinospica, assembly GCA_020002185.1. Lineage (NCBI taxonomy): Eukaryota > Metazoa > Annelida > Polychaeta > Sabellida > Siboglinidae > Paraescarpia > Paraescarpia echinospica. The sequence continues at coordinate 15,083,218 of CM034542.1, forward strand.
CCCATATCTCCATTAGTTTTGCATGTATGGCTGAGATTTTGTGGGTAATCTAGCAGGCCCTTTGGGGTGGTTCATAGATTTATATTTTTTCAGGTGACTCGGCTAGTTATCTATACATTTAACATGGCGGCCATTAAAAGCAAGCTCCAGACGGCAGATGGACTAAGAAGCTATTTGCTTATGATTTTATTATTTTGTAAAATATTTCAAACGCTACACATTTTTGCTTAGTATCTGGTATCTCAGTTTACTCAGCTATAAGAAAGAGTATGTCACTGCCGTGATGGAATCATGTGATCGAATCTATTTTGCAGTACAGTTGACTATCAGTATACATATTTGCAAGATCTAGACTGATCAAGAAGGATTGAGCTTTACGCTATTTCCAACAATTTCGTTTAAGTGTACAGTTGCATTGTACATATAGGATGAACCCCAATGGCATACTTTAACAGGAACTTTAACAAGAAGCAGATACGTCCAACTGCCTAATTCTACCAGGAAGTAAATGTCTGAAACCAGGCTTTTAACTCTATCTGCATAGTAAACCTTTCTGTATAAATATCCTTGTGCACAGTGGGCATGTGGAGATGACCGATTATCATTGTGCATACTGAACAGTTGTTATTACTGGTTGTTTCTTATACCATAAGCCATTACCTGCTGTTCCCTCACTGCCAGAAGATATAGCACTGGGTGATATACCCTGTTGTTGAGATTGTGCGGTGAACCGTGATGTTGGTCTCTGGTCTCAGTGTTCACCTGTACAGGCTTAGTTGACCTTGTATAGGTCGTTTCATGTCCTTCTGTTATCAGTCAAATGACCTAATGTGACAACTACTACAGGATCTTGGACAAAAGTTGTTGGACATTCAAGAAGATCAGGAATTTGACTTCCATGTGGGGGGAAAGTCCTGCCTGAAACAACTGTCTGTGATAGTCAGCCTGGTCAGTTCAGCGGGCTATGAACGCCCATGATATATATATATATATATATATAAATGATTGTTTGGGTTATATTCAGTGGCACATGCTTCCTTGTCTACATATATATATATATATATTCCGTATCATAGGTAATTTAAATGTACACTAGGTTACCAACTTACCATGACAAAATGCATGACTCCTTGCAAGCCACAGCTCCTACAACAGCACTGTCTGTATCCATTATTGCTTTTCTTTGTTCCTGAAGTCTAAGGTGAGGCTGGCGTCGATACCAGCTGCTAATCTACAACTGCCATTTCATTGCCATCTCCACTATCCACCATCCATCTCCACTCCATAGACCCCATCTCTCATTCTCCACTCTCCTCTTCTAAGACGTAATACAGCCATATCTCTCTTCATACAGTCCTCCCATGGATCTCATTCAGTCTTCTACCCATCTCTCTTCACTCCATCCATTCCATGTGTCCAGTCCACCAATGAACTCCTCACCAGCTTCCTCCTGACTCCATCCACTCCATGTGTCCAGTCCACCAATGGACACCTCACCAGCTTCCTCCTGACTCCATCCATTCCACGTGTCCAGTCCACCAATGGACTCCTCACCAGCTTCCTCCTGACTCCATCCATTCCACGTGTCCAGTCCACCAATGAACTCCTCACCATCTTCCTCCTGACTCCATCCATTCCATGTGTCCAGTCCACCAATGGACTCCCCACCAGCTTCCTCCTGACTCCATCCATTCCATGTGTTCAGTCCACCAATGAACTCCTCACCAGCTTCCTCCTGACTCCATCCATTCCATGTGGCCAATCCACCAACGGACCCCTCACCAGCTTCCTCCTGACTCCATCCATTCCATGTGTCCAGTCCACCAATGAACTCTTTACCAGCTTCCTCCTTAAACTCTTTCTCTCCAGCCGTTGTGCAGACAAGTACAAACTGTACAATGTATGTGTTACGTGTACTGTACTCACTACTGTCTTCACATCTGCTTTAGAATTTTAGGCTGTTTTTGTCATGCATTTTGTCACACAACAAGTGTTTGGATTACCCAAAGTTATACAGTAGGTGTGGTCTTAGGTCTGGTACTCCAAAACAACCCAATCTTGGGCTAACGCAGGAGTTTGTCGTGTTTGTGCACATGCGCTGTGGGTTGCTTAAATTAATAAATTATTTAAAGGCAGTTAAGGTGATTGGGTGTGCTGAATGGAAGGTTCATGAAGGCTGTTTGAAAAACAATGGGGCTTTCTATTTTAGTCATATTTGTTGGATTACGGATTGCCTTGGGGTAGAAGGAGAAAACAGCTGCATTAATGCGGAACCTAGGGGCTACATAGTGTGTAGACACCTTCAGTAGGCACTGTTATCAAGAGAAGACATGGGAGTGATTGAAACCCTGCCCAGCAATGTCAGTTGCATACATGTATAGTCAGCTACTTGTATGTGAAGGCTTGTTTCTTGTTTGTTATTTTATGGAGTCCTCACTATCACATTACTGTCTCAGGTGTCTCAACTATCAATGTCTTTTTGTGATTCTCTGTCAGGAATGTGTGAAGAGGGTGTACCCATTGCATTAGGTTATACATGTACCCTGTCTAGGCCAGTTTCACACCTAGACGGTGGTTATATTACACAAGTACAAGGTAATGAAGGGCCATTTCTGCTCATTTACACAATTACATAGGCACTGACAGGGAGTAATGAACATTTCTGATGGTAGCCGCAGGGGCGTACCCAGGGGCATTTTCTTGTTGCCCAGAAACCCCCAAGAAATCCCAAACTGTATGGGAATGTACAGTGAATGATGACATGCAACGTCCAGCTTTACAGAGTGATACCCATTTGGAAACCCCCAACATATCAATCCTGGGTACGCCTCTAAGCCATATGCCAAATCATCCAAAAGGATCTAGCATGGATCTGTCGATATACCAACTCAAAGACACTAACATCATAAACCTGAATTTCTATCATACTGGTTGTTATATATAACTCATTTTATTAATGTATAGATACATGCACTACACACACACACACACACACACACACACACACACACACACACACACACACACACACACACACACACACATACACATACACACACAAACACACACTACCATCATCATTCACACTGACAGGTGAGTTGGTAGCTGGCTTGAATGTTCAAATGAACCTAATTATTTGCCATTTAACTAGATGTAAAATGACCTTGTGTGTTCCACATTTATGAATATAATTTGAATGTTTCTCCCATGAAGCATTCAAATTGAATAAAAAACGTTCAAGTTGAAAAACAAGACATTAACATTTTTAACACAAGCTACATGTCGGAGACAGGTGGGGTTAATGGCCTTACCCCAAGTTCCTGATTGATTTATCCAGCGAGTTCCGTGCATTTGTATCGGAACCATAATCTAATGCTGTTACCAATACAACAGCTTTATCTAAAGAGTAGAGACCCACCCTACTATCATTTGGATGGGTGGAAATTTGAAGAGCAAACCAACCTTTTATATATATATTATTGGCTCATTGTTATTTACATATAATAATAATAATTTTATTTAGAGACTAAATTCAAAGTAGAACTCTGCTCAGTAGTGTTGACAATAGTCGTTACAAATTATAAGAAATAAATATAATAATAATACAAGTAAAACATATGAATACATGTAGCTAAGGCTTTGTTATAGAAAACTGAACAAGAGAAACTAATTCAAAGATGACATTAATGTAAATGATATTATGTATCATCAGTAGTCAAAATAAGTATATATATATATATATATAAAACAGCTATATAGTAAATTGCAAGATAATATATGTCTATAATTTTTTATCAAACTTGTGTATGCATGTTTTATAACTTTTATTGTACACATATGTATTTATATATATTTACATGTTTGAACTGGGTTGTACATGTTCACCCATGGATGCACATATATAACCGGGACATTTTTGGACTGGTAAAAATGTGATTGTGCATAAAGGTCTGTTGTATGCACCACCTATCTTGGTGCACATATGCATGGAAATGGCAGGCATGAGACTGTTATACACATTGGCATGAACTGGTTATCGAGATACAGGAAACAGGAAAACTATTCACAGCATCTGTGATTATATGCTATGGCTGCCAACTCAGAAACAGGAAACCACTTCATAGGCAACCCCACCCAGTTTGATCATGTGCTCCAGATAGATAGCGCAGTGGAAACAGGAAACCTGTTGCATTTATGTTCTACGGATGCACACACTAAGGATGTTACTGAACAGGACAGTAATAATTTGATGTAGCAGACAATACACCTAAGTCTATGAAAGAAAATACAAATTGATGCTAATATTTAATAGCAGTTTTGGAATATAAAAATTGCAAGATCCCAAGATCCACACCACATGTTGGTAGGAGAGGGGGGTTTGAACCAGTAATAAATGCACCTTTTTTACTTGATAAATATATGAGACGATTCTTAAGCAAGTTTATTATTACATATACAGTGTGTATCACACAGAGTCACAGACCATATATAAGCACCCAGTACTTTGACAGTTGTATTCAATCTTTATGAAATGACTACCATGCAGCCTTGGTTTGAGTCCAGTACCTCCTGGTCATGAAATAGGCATGAGACAATTTAGCCATGCATGAGCCAATTTATGATCCCAATCAGAGCTTAATTTACTCCAGATTGTGTGTTCATTTTGGCAGTGTTGTAATTTTAACTCTGCAGTGCTGAATGCCCAAGGAGGTGGGGTGTGCCCTGTGTGGCATGATTAATGAAGTCCTGGGGTGCTGACATTGCTGTTATGTGAATGAATAGTGACCTGGCGTCTAACTTGGATTCTGCTGAAAGGAAAATGGTTTGTCTGGTGTGTAGAACACATGCATGCACACATACATGTGCACACACACCTACTCACACAAACACACACACACACACACACACACACACACACACACACACACACACACACACACACACACACACACACACACACACACACACACACACACACACACATGCAGTCTTATATAAATGGTCTAAATTGCAGAATGCAGATGTGGAATGACATTGTTAAGGAAATGGGGCGACTGATACTTATTGTTACCCTACCCCTAGTTATTACATCACTAGGCTGGAGTCTTTTGTGTAGTACTGAGCAGAGTTGCTCTGTCAGTCACATGCATATAATGTATCTCTCTTGCAATGCCACCATAGGTCATGGAGCACCAGGTTTCCTAGTTATTTTGTCATGTGCTTTAGCACCTACAAAGAATATTACACAGCTTACCAGTTGATAATCACTGTGTTCATGAATGAGATAGTTTATAGGTTTTTGCACATCATCATCACCAAGCTGTTGTATTGACCCAGTTGCTGATGTAGGTAGGTAGTTAATAGTAAGAGTTTGTATCAGTAGTGAAGTGAAGTTTATTTGTTTAGATATCTACATACAGAGTTAAATGGTAGTTTGTGCACATTTTACATGGTCTTTATGATCCAGGGAGGCCCGCACTAAGACCTGAGAAATCACTATTGTGCAAACCTCCCTATAACTGTATATGGTGCAGTGGTCATTATTGGTGCTGTTTGACTAGAGTGTACAAAAAGTGTACATATATAAAAATTATGAGTTGCAATTTGTGTCAACAGATATAACAGTGCAGTAATACTAACATAACTAATATTACTACTACCGTAAATCCTGTATTTGTCGTCTCGGCTTTAATTACAGTACTATGTAGCCGCAATGAAGGTGTTGATGGCAAAGTTGGGGTGCTGCTTTAAATATACCGGCATAGTTATTTGCTGAAAATATTGTGAAAATTGGCTCATTGGGTTGTCAGTAGTAACATTTATAATAAGTGAAAACTTACCGAAAAAACGGAGTTGGATATATCAATAAACCATTGTATTACTACTGCCACTGGTGCAAAAAATTCATTACATAACACATAAAAACCTGCATCCATAAAGTGTTCAGAAACAAAGATCAAAACATATGAAAACATTAAAATCCATCGTCATCGAAGTCACTTTCATCGTCACCGTTGAAGAATGCCATGCCTTTCCGGCGGTGTCATTCCATGTATCCGTGCCACGCGCACCAAGTAAACAACTTCAAATATGATGGCATCATCCATTTCACAACTAAATTCCTCCAAAGTCACTTTCATTGTCGCTATCAAAGAACGCTGCCTAGAACAGCAGGTTTGCATACCTTATAATGTTTTCTGGTCCCCGGATGAACATCACAGTAGCCGTGGCTGCATTAGTTTGTAGGTTAATTTTTACTGAGTAGAACCATCTAGACTCAGATCATTCCATTGTTGTTGTGGATATAAAGCCATAATTGTTATGCTATCAATCAAACTTTGGGGTATTTCAAAATTTTACACGTTGACAAAAAGGCTTAATTGTACTGCCATTTGTACACTTTAACAAAGTTATAAATAGGTAAATGCAACAACAGTCCTCCTTAATTGTAATACATGTGTGTCAGATTCATTAAATTTGTTGACATCATGGGTAAAATCATATCTGAAAGGGCTTTCAACGTGGCAGTATCCTGCAAGTATAAGTACTGCCCTGCCTGAAGCCATAAATGAAGTTCCTGTTGCTTTATGATTGACGCCAGGCAGGATGTGTCTGAATCATTATGCTTGTCCACAGCGCCACACCCTGTCTGTCACCGTTGGTAGCTGCCATTTGAATTTTGTGTGTGACCATTCAGGTAAATTATACACAATAGATAAGATCTCTACCAGTCAGCTGGTTGTGGTGTATTACTGTTTTTAAGTTAAAAAAAATTGCAAAATTGGCTGAAAATTGATATTAAACAAATTCCAATGACAAGAACATACTAGTCAGAAGCCCGTAGAATCCCTGTAGATCTGAAAGCATACAAGAGATTGGTGACCTGGTGCAGTTGTCAGCATGAAGGTTGCCACAGGTGTTTGTGAGTGAGATAAGGGTTCCTGGTTGACCCATGTTTTCAGGCCTTCAAAAGTCCTGGCAAGTAGAGCGTGACGGTCATGGTGTTTCGTGACGGTCACAAACAGGTCGCTTGTCCTCTGGGTCACTTCAAGCTCAGAATAAATAAATGGAACAGGAAGTCTTGGGCACCACTAGCAATAGCACTAGCAATCATATAATGACAATTGGCCTAGTGATATACATAATTTAGTCTGTATTTCGAAGGTAAGAGGAAAATTGCTATATGTCCCAGTTTATGTTTTGATCGGAAATATCAAACTGCAGCAGAACAGATTTTGTTAAGGCAGATATGTCTCCCTATGAAAGTGGCCAGGCCTGGGGTAATAGCAATATGTAATAGTCATAGGTTGAGCAAAAACTCAATGTAATAGTAATGGTAATAGTAATAGGAACCAATGTAATAGTAATTGACCTATTACTTTTATATTACTATTGAACATTTCAACTGAATTTCAACTACATAACAATTCCATTTGATTAGGTTGTAGATTCCACTAGTTTCTCCAAGTTTTATGGTTGCTCCCCCCTTGTCAACTTGAGCATGGCCCTCATGAAGTTTTACCCTAGACTTTTATGAGCATTTACATAGCAAGAGACACTGGTACAGTGTGTCTGCTGGATTGACTAAAGGGATTAAACTGGGCTTTCACTGCTTTTACACCAGTTCTGCCAAGTGCCAAGTTGCCAACAAACCTTTTCAAATAAGCCTATGGGTTTAGTGACTGCCTCCATGGTGCACACAATTCAGCCTAAATTACAGCGGGTGTGAAAAACATCCTGATGTATTTGTACTTGAGCCAATAAATAACTGAACACCAAGCACCAAACGGCAGGCTTTGATCTTTCATTCCAGTATGGTATTTAAATATAAAATGGAATGTATATGTTCTACCTTTAGTCAATGTAGTTAGTATATTGTACTAAATATGGTATATACTATATAGATATATTTTGTTGTAAATATTTATTATTTGTTATACCTTGCAATACGTCCCTAATGATGATGATGATGAAAGTACTCGACATTCTCAAATATGATTTCGAATATTTTGGGCATGGGTATCAATAAATGGCAAGTTAAATTGTTTTATTCACCTGTCTTGTTTAACTTCTTGAGACTGAGTCAAACAACTGTACTTATTATATTCATGCATCTGTGCATTATACCATAAAATGTTCTGATGAAAAATGTAATAGTAATAGGAAGAATTCAACATGTAATAGTAATTAATAGGAAGGAAACAACGTAATAGTAATAAATTACATTGCAGGCTTGAAAGTGGCATTCATTTGTCTGATTGTTTGCCATTGACGTAGTTTTGCCCCCAGTAATTCAAACCCCCAGGGCTGTTAACATATACACATGTTAAACCCAGACTGGTAACGTCAATAAAGAAATGGTGTAGAACAGGAATCAGAAACTAGGAAATATACATAATTTGTTCTCACAGATGAGTATAAAAGTAGTCAGTCTTGCTGACTATCTTATGCAATGTCACCTAGCCCAGATCTTCACTAGAAATGTTTGATTGAAATGAATGAAATCATAAAATATTCGGCCAATTTAATGATTTCCAATGGGTTCTGACACCAGAATAATAATAACACAAGTTTATTAGCAAATCAACTGAGTTAGATTCACAGTATACAATAAAATGCAACTAATAAATTGAAACTTAATACAGTATTAATACACTGAAATGTCATACAGTATAAATACCAACCATTTGCCCTTCATTCGTTATTGGCAGTTGTGTAATCCCCATTTGTTTGGGTTATTGGCAAAGGGTACACATTACGCTGCCTGATGTCATATTTGGTATATGCCTTTTGTCAGGCAGCAGATGGTTTAATCTGTGTGTACTAACTTTAATCTTATTGAAATATCTTTGACAAAAGCAGTTTTGCTTTTGATGTCTTCAATTTAACATACCTGAGTATCTCAGTGTCACTTATTGCAGGAAAAATACTTTAATGCTCTTTTCTGTGTCATTTCAATATTGTCAGATAAATATTGTGGCAAGTTGGTGTGCCATACAGGGCATGCATATTCTAAAACATGTCTCACAACACTGACATATATAGTGACCAGATCATTCTGGCTAATTCCTACTCGCTTTAACTGATACAACATGTACAGTCATTTCCCAGCCTTTTTCATAATATTTTCCACATGTTTATTCAATGTCAGATCCTATGAAATTGTAACACCTACAAATTTGGCAAGGTCTACTTGACCTACATCTTTTCCATTGATCTTTATATTCAGGATAGTGCTTCGAAAATTGCAACAGATGATCATCTCTTGATTTTCCAGAATTAATTTTCATATCATTCTGTTCTGTCCACCTAGCAGCAAGGTCAACAGATTCTTGTATAACAGATACACCCTTTCTATCGCATACTTCGAACAATGTACTGTCATCTATATACTTATATAATGAAACAGGCGATTCTAAATCATTTATCATATTTTATGTAGACTAGGAAACATTTAGGTCCAGACAGTGTTTCTTGTGGTACTCTCCCATTGAGAAGAATAATGGCTACAAAAATAACTTAAACTGTTATCGTAACTATACTGCATTAAGAATAAGACACAGGATGTCTCTATGCAATGTCATATTTGCAGGAAACACATGGCACTGATTAGTTATGTTAGTGCCTACATTGGATGTATTCAGTCACTATAGACATCGCTGTCAATATTCCAGTGACTGTTATGACACATGAGTCACCAGAGACACAGTGACGGTAGTGTGTAGTATGCACAACAAAATGTTGTCTTTCTGTCATGGCTTCACCATGGCAGTCACAACACTGGCTTTGTAAATATTGTGGAAGTTTTCAATGTCAGAATGTCAATGTGTCATGGTAGAATAGTGGTTGTGGCTATGTAGAATGTCAGACAATCAACAAAGCCCGGGTTCAAACCCTCCTGCAGTCTTTTTCAAGTTTGGACAATTTCGATCACACCATATTGTTGCCTCTGTTTTATGTATGAATTGATTGAATGTATGTGTATATATATATATACATATATATATATGTATATATATATATATATATATGAGTACTTAGATGACAATGGCTACAGAAAGTGGTGACATATGTTAATAAATACCTTTTGCATAGTAATTGTAGCATTGCTGAATGTTCTACTGAGAAGGTGTTGAAATGAGCTGGGCCAGTTTCGTGAAGTATTCTTATAGTTACGCAATTACTTATATAAGCATCATGTGTTTACATGAACTCCTATGTTCACTTATTAACAGATTTTTTCAATCATCTACACCTACAGAATGAGGACTGGAAACAATTAGGAGTTTTCGGGTCACTAACCCCCATGAATACTGACAGGAGTTTGGTGCAATAAGAGGATCTAGTTTCATGGTTGCTGGGTAAATTCAATGCCAGTGACATAAATGTCTCTACAAGAACCAGTACAGCTGGCTGGTGACTTGTGTTGGACTTGGTGACTCATGAGCAAGTCATGGGTGTCTGTTCATTGTGTGGCTAGCACGTGGCACATAAGGAAACAGACATAGAGAACAGTGAATCTGGGATAAAATCCATGGGACACAATATACCCAGACAAAATGCCACAGAATGTACAGAATCCGAACAAAGTATCAAGGGATATATAATGTACCCAGACATTGGCAGATAACATACTAAGGGACATATTGAACCTGGACAAAATAAGCTACTTAATGGCTGCACACATCTGTGGAAGTACCTATTTATAGCAGCATGCACATCATAATAATACAAATTTTATTTTATAAATGATAATTTTTATTGTTGCTATTATATGATAAAGATATTTGCATATACGAATCATATCAACTGATGCTATGAAATATAGCATCTACAATTCTTTTGAATGTATTCCAAATACGGCAACACATATTGCTGTTTTCAGTGTTAGCCCTTTGGACCTTACACCATTTTATGGAACACTCTCCCAATCCTTGCAACGCATGCACAAAACCACCAAGATACAGCCCCACCTAATTTTATACATTAACTTTTTTTGTACTGTGTTTCCTAGAATAGAATATAATAGAACTTTATTTTGGTCACAATACAAATATCTGAACATATTTACCAATGATTACAATAAACACATGTTGCAACCGAGGAGATCCTCTGGAAACCCCGAGAGACTTATATCGAGGACCACCAGGACAAAATCGTTTTCACAGTTACTTTTTTGTTCCATAAAATTACAACATATCATTAAAACAGTACATTCATCTGGAACAAGGTGAATAGGATATACATGAATAGGTGTCTTTTTTATAATAAAATAGGTTGTCTACTAAACAAATAAATATAGTTACACATGGTATAGTATTTTAACTAGATTAATGGTTAAACGTAATATAATAGAGTTCAGAGATACTTACACAGTAGTAGTTCTTTGAGTTTCTTTTTAATACGGATGTTTCCTAACATGGCAAGTTGTGTTTAGCTTAAAGATAATTGAATTCTTCACAAGAAGCGATATCATATATCAGAAATACCCTTTGTGCAGAGCAGATACACTAAAGAATCCAGTGACACAAGCTATATATAAGTATCTAGGTGATGACGCCATCTCCACGTGTTTTTAAAGTTAGAAAAAGTTTAATGCCGCACCAGGAAATGGCTGTTCAATGTCTAAAGGGTCAACTGTTGCATTCTGTGTTTCAGATACTTGACCCATGATGGATGGGGACAAGTTGGTGTGGGTGCCCCACCCCACAGAGGGCTTTGTGCTGGGTCGCATTGTCGACATTGGGTCTGACACAATCACAGTCGACGCAAAGGGACAGGTAAGGATGGTGGACGAGACTCGGGTTGATCATAGTACGAACTATTTCAGGGGATCGTTTCACCATGATATTGAGCTCATAAGAAATATTATTACCCATTAAATGGACTCTGGTGTTAAATTTAAGGGTGTTTTCAGTGTGCAAAAAGCCATTGCTGTTTCACGGGGGAAACTATTTCTTTGACACACTGGTGAAAGTGCCCGGGTGGCTCATCCTGGTATTAATAGTTTTCAGTATACAAGATCACAGTTAAAAGAGCAAAATTGATTTAAAGAGTAAAATTGGGCTTATGAGCTCGTAAGAATGAGTGAACCGGTGCCCAGGACAGTTCAGGTCAGAGTTCATGTCCATAACCTGCGTTTGATTCTTGATGTAAAATGGCAGGACAAAGTCACAAATCTTGAGATCTTGCAATGCTGCATCATCCATAGCAAAGAAGGGGGAGAGAAAGTCTGTCCAGAACAATGTCTGAATGGAATACTTTGTATGAGGGAATAGCGGTTCCTCGGCCATTTGTAGTGCCACAGAAGAATACAGATGTAGATAGAGACCATTATGAAGATGAAAGACGAACAATTCAGTGGAACAAAATTGCAGGAATCAGGGATGAGGTAGAGCCTGCTGGATTCCTAAATATAACAAGTTCAATTTTTAAATGAATCCTGTTTGAATGTTGCTCTCCACCTTGTTCCCTGCTGTGGAGGGGGTGAGGACTCTCACCCCTCCACAATAATTCTGAACCACTCAGTGTATTTTTTTCTTTCCAAAGTTTTCAGTCCGTAGCTCCCTCTCTTCATCAATAAAACTGTTACTAAACATTGGTGGTACACTTCATGCAGTGTGGCTTGCCTTTGTTATTTGGTTCATCCACAGTATAGAGCTGAGACTGTAGATGTTGTGGATGCGTATGGCAGGGTATATTTTGGAGTATATATCCTGATTACGCTGTGATATTAACTATTTATAAAACACACCCCATGAGATCTGATCCCGACCTCCGTATTTTAAATGTACTGCATGCAGTGGTCGTGTTTAAGGAATCCACATTGAATTAATTACATGGTACAATAGGTCACTTTTTGGCACTTTGTGTACAATTAGTTGCTCTTTATTTAGTTAGATCCTGTTGCTCAATGAATAAGTAAAGCATTCGCCTTCACAGACGCTAGACAAATATTGATTGTTGCGTATGTGGCACTCTTCAGTGATCGGTCATTGTCAAATAAAGAAATACAGGCATTGTAAATTCTAAGAGGGTACCTTTGCAAAGTAGCAAGTTAGATATCAAAATTACACCCATTATTAACAAATAATTTGCAAAATTTTCCAATTTTGTTTGTAGTATACATGAAATTATGCATGTATACCTCCCTGGTAATCCCATGGATCTATAAGACATGCGGCTTCCTAACTTTCTTTCAGTATAGTGTCTGTAACGGTTTATTCTGCTAGTGTGTTAAACAGATACTGATACAATTGTAATGACAAGATATTTGTTTTTGTAGTCTATCAGCGCCCCTTACGATCGAGTGTTTCCGTGTGAGGAATATGACTACAAAGATGTTGACGATAACTGTAAGTATGGAGCCATGGGGGCCTTAGCTAAGACCTTGAAAGATCCTGTAAATTCTCATCAGCTCATGCTCTAAATCTGGTGTGTGATTTTAAATTGTTAATTATAATATGTAAAGGTTTAATTATAACATAAAGAAAACGAAATCAGACAACTAAAGAAAACTTAACATTGTTTGTAAAATATTCATTGTTATTTGCAAACACAATTAAGTTAAACGTTTTTAATTGTTATATTATTTATTATTCCTGTATGCATACCTCTTTAGCCAGCCATTTATGCTGCCTACAGTGTGATTGATTGGTGCTAATTAAGACTATCAGGTCAATTAGTAAATTTATTATGGGAAGTTATTGTTGTTGGTGCATATGGATGAGTTCCAGGTTTAAGTTGTTGTTGGTGCATATGGATGAGTTCCAGCTTTAAGTTGTTGTTGGTGCATATGGATGAGTTCCAGCTTTAAGTTGTTGTTGGTGCGTATGGATCAGTTCCAGCTTTAAGTTGTTGTTGGTGCATATGGATCAGTTCCAACTTTAAGTTGTTGTTGGTGCATATGGATCAGTTCCAGCTTTAAGTTGTTGTTGGTGCGTATGGATCAGTTTCAGCTTTAAGTTGTTGTTGGTGCGTATGGATCAGTTCCAGCTTTAAGTTGTTGTTGGTGCGTATGGATCAGTTCCAGCTTTAAGTTGTTGTTGGTGCATATGGATCAGTTCCAGCTTTAAGTTGTTGTTGGTGCATATGGATCAGTTCCAGCTTTAAGTTGTTGTTGGTGCATATGGATCAGTTCCAGCTTTAAGTTGTTGTTGGTGCGTATGGATCAGTTCCAGCTTTAAGTTGTTGTTGGTGCGTATGGATCAGTTCCAGCTTTAAGTTGTTGTTGGTGCATATGGATCAGTCCCAGCTTTAAGTTGTTGTTGGTGCGTATGGATCAGTTCCAGCTTTAAGTTGTTGTTGGTGCGTATGGATCAGTTCCAGCTTTAAGTTGTTGTTGGTGCGTATGGATCAGTTCCAGCTTTAAGTTGTTGTTGGTGTGTATGGATCAGTTACAGCTTTAAGTTGTTGTTGGTGCATATGGATGAGTTCCAGCTTTAAGTTGTTGTTGGTGCATAAGGATGAGTTCCAGCTTTAAGTTGTTGTTGGTGCATATGGATGAGTTCCAGCTTTAAGTTGTTGTTGGTGCATATGGATCAGTTCCAGCTTTAAGTTGTTGTTGGTGCATATGGATCAGTTCCAGCTTTAAGTTGTTGTTGGTGCATATGGATGAGTTCCAGCTTTAAGTTGTTGTTGGTGCATATGGATCAGTTCCAGCTTTAAGTTGTTGTTGGTGCATATGGATCAGTTCCAGCTTTAAGTTGTTGTTGGTGCATATGGATCAGTTCCAGCTTTAAGTTGTTGTTGGTGCATATGGATCAGTTCCAGCTTTATGTTGTTGTTGGTGCATATGGATCAGTTCCAGCATTAAGTTGTTGTTGGTGCATATGGATCAGTTCCAGCTTTAAGTTGTTGTTGGTGCATATGGATCAGTTCCAGCTTTAAGTTGTTGTTGGTGCGTATCGATCAGTTCCAGCTTTAAGTTGTTGTTGGTGCGTATCGATCAGTTCCAGCTTTAAGTTGTTGTTGGTGCGTATGGATCAGTTCCAGCTTTAAGTTGTTGTTGGTGCATATGGATCAGTTCCAGCTTTAAGTTGTTGTTGGTGCATATGGATCAGTTCCAGCTTTAAGTTGTTGTTGGTGCATATGGATCAGTTCCAGCTTTAAGTTGTTGTTGGTGCATATGGATCAGTTCCAGCTTTAAGTTGTTGTTGGTGAGTCTGTTGCACAATATGTGTATTTTGTATTGCAAGTGTTGCAACATCTGTGTTCTGTCTTGAAAGTGTTGCAACATGCGTGTTCTGTGTTGTCATATGTGTTTTGTGTGTAGAAAGTATTGAAGTGTGTCTGTGTGTATGTGTCTGTATGTGTGTGTGTGTGTGTGTCTGTGTGTGTGTTTGTGTGTGTGTGTCTGTGTGTTGCAGTAGGTGTGTTGTTGTGTTACAGGTGCCTTGATGTACCTCAATGAGGCGACGCTGTTGAACAATGTCCGGTTACGATACATGAAGGATTCCATCTATGTACGTATGCACTAAATAAGATGATACTGAATCTCTTGCGTAACCTGTGTATTAATAAACCCAGTTTTCACAGGAAACATCCTGAATGAGACCTCACAGATCTATCAAAGTCTAGTAACTACAAGAAACAGTTTAGTCTGAACACAACTGGTACTGGAAAAGTAGAAGATGGCATTCAAATTGAGGGGCATGGCAGCAAAGTGGTTAGAACATCGCATTCTTAATTGAGATGTTACAGGTCCAATTCCTCTTGCCACTATTTTGAACCTTGGGCAAGTTCACTCTACATACACCCGTTCACTCAGCTGTATGACTGAGTACCTGGCTGTAGACAATGGTGGATATTTGTGTATAAATAGTCTTCATTCAGTAATTGCAGTGTAGCTGAATTCTTCCAAGAGAAATCAGTGAACAGTTTCAAGGACTGAATACCATGCTATTTAATAACTCACGTTTACTTATAACTGTACACATAAAGTGATGTGTGATGTCGTGTGTTTTCAGACATACGTAGCCAACATCCTGCTGGCTGTGAATCCCTACTATGACTTATCAAAGCTGTACACAACAGAAAAGATAAAGGCTTACCAGGGAAAGTCACTAGGCACAATGCCACCACATGTGTTTGCCATAGGTGAGTAGCTCCATTGTAGACCACTGATTAGTGCACTTCACATGACTTGATGTGCCAAAGTTTTATTATTTACTAGCCAAGTTACCCGAAGTCCCTTGACAATAATTGTCAAGGTGAGTTAATTGCAACACCCTTTTGATGTTCAGCACAGTCAATTCAGCAGACTTTCTGTTACAAATTACTACACTGGCCGATTCTGAGTAGTGGAACAGACTGTCTTGCTTTATATTGCTACTATTACTATTTTTGTGTTTATTAATGTTGTTATAAATTAATAATTGAAATAATGCCTTTCTTATTGGCATGGCACTAGTTCAGGTCTGATATTTTCCTGTTATTATTAAAGTGATTTTCAAGTTTTACCCGCAGTTGTTTCACCCCCGTGACGGTGATGACGTCTGATTGTTTCAGCGGACAAGGCCTACAGAGACATGCGAGTGCTCAAGCAGAGTCAGTCTATCATAGTGAGTGGGGAGTCTGGTGCAGGAAAGACAGAGTCGACGAAATACATACTCAAGTACCTGACTGAGTCATGGGGAACGCATGCGGGGCCAATAGAACAGAGAATCATAGAATGTGAGTATACAATTGGGGCACAGGAGCATAGTGTTTAGAGTGGCGGGTTCTCAATCGAGAGATTTCGGGTTCGAATCCTCTAGTTTGTTGGTTCAAACGTAGGGTAAGTTAATTCATTCCACGTTGCTCCAGTTTACTCAGCTGTATGGATGAGTGCCTGGCTAAAGACAGTGGTGGATTAAAAAACAATACACAATATGAGTCGGAATGACCTCGTTTCTCAAAATGTTTCTTTTGTAAAGTTTGCTTCCATTTTAGCAATAACACAAAACCTACCGAAGATGTTTCAGTAAATGAGGTAACATGTTAAAGCTCATGATCTGTATAATCCAAAAATGTAAAAAAATCAATTTCATCGTTTTGAGACTTAATACCCACCTTGCTGTGTCAGGTCACATATTGTCACCCAGAGTTCTTACTCAGGTGATTGCCAGTGAAATGCAGTAAGGTGCTATGACTTTGTGAATGAAGTGTGTATTGTATCAATGCAGCCAACCCTCTGATGGAAGCCTTTGGAAACGCCAAGACAGTCAGAAACAACAACTCCAGTCGATTTGGAAAGTTTGTGGAGATTCACATGGATGCGAAGGTAAGCCGAATGTTAGTGTTAAACGTGTTGTAATAGTTGTGGATGTACCTAGGTTTGTATATCACCAGCTATGTGCTGGAGAAGTTATGTATGAGTGTGTTATGTTACAGATTTACAGTACTGTATGTTGGATTGCTGTTACATTTGTTAGGTTACTGTATGTTGTGGTATACTGTATATTGTGTTACATTTGTTAGGTTACTGTATGTTGTGGTATACTGTATATTGTGTTACATTTGTTAGGTTACTGTATGTTGTGGTATACTGTATATTGTGTTACATTTGTTAGGTTACTGTATGTTGTGGTATACTGTATATTGTGTTACATTTGTTAGGTTACTGTATGTTGTGGTATACTGTATATTGTGTTACATTTGTTAGGTTACTGTATGTTGTGGTATACTGTATATTGTGTTACATTACCATCTGTTGTGTTACATTATCACATATTGTTTTATAGTTTCCTACCATGTGTTGTTTTACCGTAATATGTGTTATGTTACAGTACCAAGTGTTGTTTTACAGTACCATGTGTTATTTTACAGTACCGTGAGTTATGTTACAGTACCATGTGTTGTTTTACAGTACCATGTGTTATGTTACAGTACTATGTGTTATGTTATAGTACCGTGAGTTATGGTACAGTACCATGTGTTGTTTTACAGTACCATGTGTTATGTTACAGTACTGTGTGCTGTGTTATAGTACACTGTGTTGTGTTACATTATCACGCATTGTGTTACAGTACCACATGTTGTTTTACAGTACCATGTGTTGTTTTTAATAATTTATGTGTTGTGTTACAGTACCAAGTGTGTGGTGGTTATATCTCCCACTACCTGCTGGAGAAGTCTCGTATCTGTGTGCAATCGTCACAAGAGCGTAACTACCACATCTTTTACCGGATGTGTGCGGGCGCCCCCGATGACATGCGACAACAGCTCGGTCTCAAGTCTCCCGACAACTACCATGTAAGCAAGACGCTTGTCTCACCGTCATTGTCATAGGTTGACTCATTTAGTACTTTATTTCCTGTCATCTTCTTGGTAAACAAAACAAGTTAATCACCATCATAATTATATTACTTGATCATTCCGAATACTTTGGCGCAATATCATAATACGATTTGCTGAGCGTATATATCCAGATCCTGACCTATTGATTTTCTCACCATGTTTAATTATTAATTTGTTATTGCCTTCCATAAACACTTAATGTTCCATGTGAATACAATGTCATAATAGTCAAATGTCTGTGTTAACTTTTTGTGATGTGTTTGATAAATTTTAATATTTGATTACTGAAATTAACAATTTAACATATATAAGTTGCACCAAAAAGTACATTTATAGTTCATCACATATTAAAGTGTACGTGTGAATATCTTAAGTATTGTTAACAAATGCTTAAGATATTCAGATATGTACGGTGATATTTGCCATTGGTCATTTGTTAAAACATACACAGTGTTTTGTTAAATACTCTTGACGAGTTTGTGAACAAAATTGTAAGTGAATTGCTCTTATTATGGAGATAGATATTAACTTCAGTACACTTTTTACAGTCCGTAGACACTTGGTAAACTAAACAGTATCATTGATTGAGGTAGTTGTATAAATATTGTAAAAAAGTTAATCATGGTACTGAAAATAAATCCTCGTACCATAATGTTGGATCGGTGTATAAATGGAGAGATGTAGACTGCATGGCTGCCTCTTAGACATGATCCCTTGCGTTTCTCCCGCAGATGTTTTAGTCGTCGTGCTTTTGATAGCGTCTCTGCCTGGTAGATGTCTTCCTTGTTTGTTGTTTTCTTTAGATGTTGTACCTGATTTTATGTTTAATTGCCACTCATTCAGAAGGGAATAATATTTGCAATCTTAAAGTGGTTACCTACATGCAGTGGCCGACCTCCCTACTGTAAGCATTGAACGCACACACTGGAACCTCCCTATTAAGGTCACCTTTGGGACTGGACAAAAGTGACCTGAATAGCGAGGTGACCTTATTAGTGGGACTCATTTCTTATATTGTTACTGGAATAAATTGGGACTATACCAGGGGGACAATAATTGCAAGGTGGCCCTATTACCAAGGTGACTGTAATACAAGGTTTAACTGTACATTGTCCAGTTTGTATTTTGGTGTGAACTGGGGTTTTGTTGTGGAAATATCCTGGTCTCCTTTGAATAGTGGCAATTAAACATGCAAAGTGAGAGTGAATACTTGTAATAGGATATAGAGAGTGTGTTACCAATTAAAACAGGATATGATTAAGTTTCTTAAATTTGTCTTTGGTCATGTGACAAGTTTTTAATAAGGATAAGTTTGCATTGTTTTAATATTTGTTTTTGTTGTTATTGTCTGATAGGCTACAGCTGATGTTGTTTAATGTAGGCACAATATAATTTTGGTTTGGTTTAGTTAACATGTCATTATTCATATGAATTACATTTATGTTGAAGCTAATTTATTTATTCATTTTTTTGGCATAACTTGTAAATGTGGCCATTGTCAAAATATATTTAAAATTAGTTAACTTATGGAAAAAAATAAAAAAATAAAAAGAGGTTTAGTAATAAATAGAGTTGATCACTGTAATTCACATTTAGCTGTCCACCTTTAAAATAGAATACTTAGTTATCTTTATGTATCACATTAGTATATGTTAATGAGTTCATATTAGATATAAGTACACTTGTTCACATAACAAACATGTATGTATGACTTATATATTAGGCTAGGATTATTATTTAGTTAAAAATACTTGAATATGAATATAACTAACAATTAATGACTTCATTTTTTAGTTTAGTCCTGGTGTGTGTGCACACACGCTTGTGTATGAGCATGCGTGTGCACACACGTGTATATGTTATCTCCACGCTTGCAGTCATCTAAACCCTTCGAAGTACATGTGACGCATGCATGCTAAAATCCAAAGGTACATCCACTGTTTCTAACACGTACCAGATTTAAACATGTAAATGCAGCACTCCACAAATACACACGATTGTCTTATTCTCCCTGAACCCGGTGCTACCGCTCAACCAGCTCTCTGCTGATTTCTCTATTGTGTTCACATGTTCCCCTTTCTTCTGTGTCTTTTCTAGTTCTTGAATCGTGGATGTACACAGTATTTTTGTTCGCAAGACACTGAGAAGTCGCTGAATGCAAACCAGAAGAGTGCCCAGGTTTGTTGTCCTGTCAAATGTTTTGCAGCAATTTAAAGATGCAGATTGTGAGATGATGTCTTGTTTTGTTGTGTTTTGTGAAGTGGTGGACTGTTGTACTCTGTAGACCATTTCACAAGGACGTCCTTAAACAGAAAATCCGTTGTTAAATATACAGAGCATTTTCAAAATGTAAAAACTATCACTGTATTATAAAGGACACTATTTCTGTGACACACTAGCGGAAGTGTCCCACTGGCGCATTCTGGTGTTGACAGCTCTCACTATAGAAGATCACTGCTAAGGAGCGATCGATTTTAAAGAGCAAAATCAGGCTTTTGAGCTCACAAGAGTGGCAGCGAAATGGTCTCCAGGTCTGCGTGTCTGTAGTAGTGGACAGTGTTGTGAGTGTGAGACAGAAGTGCCCAGTTATACTGCACAGAAGGTAGCACATCTACTGCTTTTCATGATGTGAGGATGGTAGATGGCAACACAAACCCTGCTCTGATGGTAATTAAAAGTTGAAGTGAAATTCTGCTCAAGATAGAATCATTTTAAATTTTAGGGTATATTAAAAAAGTTGTTGCGAATTCTTGTGAAGTGGTATATTTGCATTCAAAATGTGCACGGTTTTTACCTCAAAATTCTGGTTTATATATAGATTTTGATCAAATTTATCAGTAGATTCCATACAAAAAGTGAAGAAAAAGCAATAGTTCTGCCGTGAAAGCGGTGGTAGACTTGGTTCCTCGTGGGATGAAGAACGTTAAGAGAGCAGACATGCAGATAGACACACAATCGTATGTGTGTTTACGGGCATGCGGTTGAGTAAGGTTTTGTGTTCCCATGTCTTGTAGCCCTGCACTTTTGTGGGGTGCTGGTGGTGGAATAGTCACTAATCCTGCCGCATATTAGATGCTGCTTCAGAAAGAAGTGTAAGACCGCTTACTGCTTAAGTTTAAGTGAAATTTTGTCCAGATAATATCATCAAATATGGTCATTGTGTTTATATATATATATATATATATATATTTATATATACAGCATATAAATATATTATATATATTTATATATACAGCATATAAATACATTATATATATATATTTCTGTATACAGCATATAAATATTATATATATATCCTATTAAATTATCATGTTATTGAAGGAACAAATGGTAATTGTTTTTTAATAAAATCAGTTTATTTAGTATACATTATATCTATTCTCACAGCGACTGTCCAAACCTGTTTTAATGAACATATTGAAATATACTTCAGGGGTTAACAGATTAATTTGAATGTGTTGGTGCTAGCATCATGTTTAGGATGCATTCAACTTAAGGAACATAATTTTATGGACATTAGTAATGATAAGTGCATCATGTGATCCCATGAAATATTGATGAACTTTGTATACAAGTTTTAGAAATGGTCAACAACTGTTTATGGATATACTGAAGGACAAGGCAGATAGTCATGAACAGATAATGACCAAATAATGTGTAAACAATTCTGGTTCGTTGTAACATATTCAGGCAGTCAATATGTTAAAATACATATAATTAGACTATTTAATATGATTCAACAATAAAAATGGTCTGTCCTTGCACCTCTAAAGAATCCATTATTTCCTGCCAAATTTGACCATATTTGTAATGCACGAAATCGCCAAAGATAACTTCTGTAGAGAGTTGTTTTGAATTACGGTTGTGGTTTTATACCACATTTACGGTTCTTGTTTCAGATGTTGAAAAGTGGGTCCCTTAAGGATATCCATTTGGACGACGCGCGGGACTTCAAAGTCACTGACCAGGCAATGGCGGCCATGGGAATGAGTGAGAATGAGCGAATGTCCATTTACACCGTTGTTGCTGCGGTGCTTCACGTCGGGAACATCACCTTCGAGGAGGATCAGAACGACAAGAAAGGTGTGTTGCCACTCTTGTAAACTAGGTGTGATGTCTTCCATATATTTCCATGTATAATACGCATTTTTTTCTTAACTTATACTGATAGTTTATAATTATAATATATTTGGCAAATTCTGTGTTGTAAGTGTTGTTGTTGAAATAAACTAATATATGAGGGGGTCAGTGCAGTATAGTGCTAACCCACACTTTAAAAAAAATGAGTTAGATGCACCGACATAGTGCTAGTGCTAAGCGATATATCTACAAACCCACAAAGTTAGAAGTTACAACAAAGTATACTACAGAGCGCACCACGATATTTGCATATTCTTGCCCCCTAAGCATAGGCAGTGAAGCCTTAAAAACTAAAACATGGTTATCTCTGAATCAACATGTTATGTGTTAGCACTATACTGCACCGACCCCATTTCACTAGTATATATATATATATATACATATATGTATATATATATACACACTAGTGAAATGGTTCCCTGATCCATTTCTTGATGAAACTTTTAGGACCTTTGTGATCCTTTTGTCAGCATCAGTGTGAGCTATTTGCTGTCATTGACAGCACGCAATGTTCCTGACCAGGGGACCGCAATGATACAGAAAGCTGCATCAAGCAACAAGTCAGGATTCTGTAAATATATTACCAAGATGAATAGTTTCACAATCAGGTATCAACTGACATGCAAACATGGATCTTGTGTTTGCACCAGGTGGCAGTATGGTGTCGAAGTCTGCCGAGGGTGACCTGAGTCGTTCGGCAAAGTTGTTGGGTGTGAACACTGATGACCTGCGCGTGGCACTAGTGAGCCGCGTGATGCAAGCCACGAAGGCTGGAGTGAAGGGAACAGTCATCAAGTATGTGTCTCCACCACACCAACAGTTCCGTGTTTAAACCCTAACCAAAGTAACTAAATATGTGACCTTCCACAGTTAAAGGGGTGCTAAGTTGCAAAATTGTAAAACGGAATTGAGTGTCATTTTGGATTCCACAATTCATGAGCTTTAAAATGGTACCTCATTTGTTGAAATATCTCCAGTAGTTTTTATTTATTGCTAAAATTGAAGCAACTGTTTAAAAAGTTACATTTTGAAAAACGAGGTCACTTTGATTCATAGCGTCTGTGGTTTATTAATATGTGGGTTCAGAACTGCATTATTTTTCTTAGTTTGGGATTATTTGTCGAGGAAAATAGACAGGACATTGAAAGATGATATTATAAAGCAGGCATTTCTGCCAAAATCATAACATTTATGGGACACAACCTTGGAAGCTAATTTTGGCTCATGTGCAGAGTAGGCCTGAGTGGCTGAATACCCGATTCGCTGTGACGGGTCACATGTTAATATGCTAAGTCTTGGGGCATTGTAAGAGCATCTCCTTCCAGTAGTGGAGGTTCACCCGTCTCTTTGTATGTCTGTTTGCCTCCTTGCACCGATCTACCAGTTGGTGATGTATTTCCGAAAACACACCAGTATTTATTCTGAGTTATGTATTTGTACAAAACTTTGAATTTGCTAATACATTAGGCACATGAAATAAAATAAAGTGGTACCTGGATGGTCTGCATTTGCTGTAATTGTACTCGAATGCTGCTGCCATGCCCGATTGTTTGCACTACTCTGCCACCATCTCATGTGATTACAGTGACATGCAATTTTAAAAGGTACCGTCTGATGTAATAAGGTCATGAAAGCTCAGCTGAACATATGTTGATACATTGAAACGTACCTTAATGTGAATGTCTCAGAACCTGATGCGAACTCAGATGGCAATGTCCCTGTGTTTCTACGCCAACTCTGACATCAACTGAGACATGTCTGCCTTTGTGCTGTGTTACAGAGTGCCTCTGAAGATGGGAGAGGCAAACAGTGCAAGAGATGCTCTAGCGAAGGCCATCTACGCCAAGTTGTTTGACTACATCGTTCAGCGCGTCAACCAGGCCCTGCCATTCTCTTCTTCCAAGAGTTACATGGGTGTCCTCGACATCGCTGGCTTTGGTGAGTCTTCTCATTCCATTTTATTTCCACTGGTGATTTGTATCATCGTAGGAGGTTGTTCAGCCAATGCCAGTTTGTCGTGCACATACTTGACCAGCAACAGTGAACCGGGTAATAAGGTGCACAGGCAAAAAACTGCTATGTCACGCCCTTCAATTTGGGGAGAAACTTAATACCCACAATGCCGTGGCAGGTCGTATATAACATCCTAAGTAAAACTTATTACGCGCCATTCACTCATACATTATCTGTTGCTGTGTTACTTGTGTTCTTGGCTAATGTCTTATTTGTTTTTGTTTCACCCAGAGTACTTCCAGAAGAACAGTTTTGAGCAGTTCTGTATAAACTACTGCAATGAGAAACTGCAGCAGTTCTTCAACGACAGGATACTGCGAGAGGTTGGTACTGGTCACTGTTACAAAGTGACCTGATTAGCAAGGTGACCTGATTAGCAAGGTGACCTTATTAGCCAGACTAATTTCCTACACTTTACTCTTACAGAAATAATTTTGGACTGACCTCGGTTGACCTTAATTGCGAGCTGGCTGTATTACCGAGGTGACCGTAAGGCGAGATTTGACCGTAGCTGGTTTAAGAACTTCTAACTTTGATATCTGTTGTATGCCAGCATGGTCACCAGTTGAGGGTTTGACCAATGCATATCTACTTGTGGTCATGTCTTTTGTACCATTTGACCAGCCGCAATTAAGGGTTTCGGGGCAAAATGTGATATATCCATTTTCTTCTTTTTGAGAAAGTCACTTTCGTGTTTTAACCTTAAAGTTGAAACAAAAATCTTGTAAATAAAGTTGGTGTATATTAAGAATCCAAAGTCATAGCGAATAGTAACAAAGTCTGAAATCTTAGTTACAGATTTGTTACGCAAATTGGGATATTAAATTATTTTGTTATAAAAATGTTGTATATTCATACAGCGTGCGCCGTCACTGTAGCTGAATGTGGGGCAAGGCGATGCTGATTGGCTGAAAATGGATATGACGCGTTTTTATTAAAGAATCGTATGTCGCTTATCACATTTTGAAAACAAACTCTTTTGAGTATGCCGTTTAATGGGGATTTATTGCGGTTTTTTTTATAAATTATACAGTAGCCTAGCTCAATATGTGTTTAAACAAATGGTTCGTCCTGGTTTGGGCAAAATTTCAAAAATTGTGTTTATCGCATTTTGTCCTGAAACCCTTCAAATAAAATGTGATAATTATGACAGTTTTGAGAGTTTATTATATAAATACTTGCCGTGTCTTACCATTATGATGACCATGGCATAAATGCCCTATGGGTACAGCTGTGTTAGCAGTATATGAAAAGCCAGGTGTATGTTTCAGGAACAAGCATTGTATGCGAAGGAAGGACTGAACGTAAAGAAGATAGAATACATTGACAACCAGGACTGCATTGGTGAGTTGTCTTACTGGTTGTTGCTTTGTCTGAGCTACAGTCGTGGAGATCCTTGAGTCATAGAGATTTTTGAGTCATTGAGATCTGTGAGTAATGGAGATCCTTGAGTCATGGAGATCCTTGTGTCATGGAGATCCTTGAGTCATGGAGATCATTGAGTCATGGAGATCTTTGAGTCATGGAGATCCTTGAATCATGGAGATCCTTGAACCTTTCAAGAAAACAAATAGATTAGCAATCATCTCAGAACGTTGATGTCTGACATCAGACAAAATTACTTACAATTTCGTCTGGCATCAGACATTGGTATTTTATATTTCAGACTGATACTGTTAATTTATTGATATCATGTTAATGTTTACAAACTTTCGTCTAACTGGCATGACTTGACTTGCATATCATGTTTGTAAGATCATGGTCACATGTAGCACTGCTATATGTAACACTGCTACATGTAACACTGCTACATGTAACACTGCTACATGTAACACTGCTACATGTAACACTGCTACATGTAACACTGCTACATGTAACACTGTTCAAAGAAGCCGTTGAATCTTTCACAGATATATGAAAATGTATTAATTGTGTAATCATTAGACTGTCATGTTGACCTTTATCAGATATATATGTTGTGTCTGAATACTTCCTGTTGTGTTGACAGAGCTGATTGAGGGCAAGCCGACGGGGGTGTTCTCTCTCTTGGATGAGGAGAGTAAGCTACCCCGGCCTACCCCAGATCACTTCACGGCGGAGGTCCACGGTCGGAACAAGACCCATTATAGGCTTTGTGTAAGTCTAGTTTCAACCAAAGCTTGATCTCCATTCCTTTTGTTTGGCATAGCTTTCTTATGCTAAAATAAATAGGTTGAAGTTGTAGGCTTGCTGCCTGCAAAATTGTGTTTAATAAGCCTGAAACTGTGCTCACAATTTGAAATGTGTGGATTGTATATAACATTCATTTTGTAAACAACCATTATTGGCACTTATTGCAATGACTTGCACATGTACGTGCAAATACCAAAAACCAGAAAACAGGACAGATATTAAACTTGATTTACAAACAGTTAAATCTGGAACTAATTGTGAATATGTACAAGCAAAAATTAATTGTGAATATATACCAGCAAAGATTTTATTAATCATATGGTAAAAACATTGAGGTTAATTGAAATGTTTTTAATGCCTCATGCATTCTATTTAATCAGTTTTAATATATCCAAAAGATCAATTACCTTGTTGAGGTTTTCATCTGCATATCATGCATCTTGGTCGAATTACATTATCGTACACACGTGACAGGTCACAGCTGCCCTCGTCTCGATTGATTGGTGTTTTCATTTTGCATATCCAGATGGCTTCCTTCAAACCTCCTAGTTTCATTCCCTTCAGGACATCACATATACTGACAAATCTTGTGTGATATGTAGGGAAAAGTCTCTACAATATAACTGACATTTTTTTATATGTTAAAAGATATCGATTCAATGAAATGAATTATCTTGAAGACCTCGCCTAACCTATCCTCTTCCGGCCTTGTGGTCCATAAGGCTGCTGTGCAACTTCGCCATCTCACTCTGTCAATGGATACGCATTTTGTTTCGCTCCATGTTTTCCATCCCAGTTGGTCTTGTTGTTTTTGGGTGATCCATTTTCTTCTTTCCTTTGGGCATCCATGTCAGTGCTGTCAGGCACTGATTGTTGTCAATCTACCTCAGCACGTGCCCGATCCATGTAAAGATTTTATCAATTCTATCGTGAAGAGTGTTCAGTAATCTGTTGTGTCATGTGACCAGATCCCGCGCAAGTCCAAGTTGAAGTCCCACCGAGAGGTGAGAGATGACGAGGGCTTCTTGATCCGGCACTACGCCGGTGCTGTCTGCTACCACACTGTGAGTACTTATTTGTGTGCTTCCTCTGATACCTCATTACCCCCCCCCCTGTGCATCTGTGTTATGGATAAGATCATGCAACCCTTTCTCTGCGTGTATTGACATACATCAGTTATTGTGTAGGTTGGTAATGGGCAATTCAACTATTAACGACAGGGACTGCCACTGTGGACATAATGTATATCCAGCATTTGTACACAGCTAGGTACATATGCAGATTACCCTTTGACGCACCACAAATGTTGGTATGTACCAGGTACTACAAGTTTGCATACAGTACCATATATTTACATTAGTTCTGAAATTTAGCTGGTAAACTGTCATAAAACAGTTATGAACCAAAACATTCTTGTTGCTGTTAGATATGATTATAGCGTACACATTTTAGAATATTGAATTCTTAAAATAACTGATAAAATGGTATACTATACTATTTAAAATGTTAACCTTATTACATTTATGAGGATGATCTGCAATATTTATAATACTGACATTATTACAGTTAAGTATTTTTAATCGACACTAATTATTGACATGACTGATTTAGAAGTAAAGTTTTGCAACAATGCCAAGAGCCCCTCATTTTATAATCATAATACTAAACTTCTGTGGCATTTAAATCCCCAACCGTAGCTGAAAAAAGTGCAACAAGCTAGACTTAAATGCCTAGGCCAGCTTGACCCCCCCGCTGTATTGGATGTTACACTCCTACATTTTGTCCTGTCTAGAGCACACCATTCTGCTGTTAAAAGTCCAGTGTCTTGTCTAACTTGGTCAATCCACCTCTCCCGTGGCCTTCCTCTCTTTCTTCGTTCTTTGAAATCCTGTTTGAAAGCTATGTTAATGAGATTTGTGGTGCACTGCAAACATGTCCAAACTACTGATGAAATCTGAGACGGATTTACAGGTGAATGTCTCCTTTCTGATCTGGGTGCTGTAATAAACGTTATTGTTATATAAATTGTAATACATATTATTGTTATGACTTCAACAGGATCAGTTCATTGAGAAGAACAACGACGCTCTGCACTCGTCCCTGGAGATGCTGCTATTGGAGAGCAGCAATACCCTGGTGAAGATGATCTTCCAGGAGAAGGACAATGGCACGAATGGGCAGAAGTCTAGCAAGAGCGGGAAGTTGGCCTTCATCAGCGTGGGGAGCAAGTTCCGCTCTCAGCTCTCACAGCTCATGGAGAAGCTACGCAGCACCGTGAGTGATACTCGATTCAAAAACTTAATTCTTGAACTGGAACGTCTTTATTTCACAGATAACAAATACAAAACATGTAACAGCATTTTCATAAAAGAAGAAAGTTCTGCCGGGAGACTCTCACTATGAGGCTTACAAGTGTGCCGCTGATGTGAGAGTCACCCACCCACTAGTAATTGTAACTAAACATTCCTACTATTCCCACCGTGGTATACAAACCATATTTAAGTGAAAGATATACAAGTGCTTATAGATTGAAAGACGGCAAGTGATGTATGTTGGTAGGCTAAATATGTAGCTGTTTGTGTCTGCAAGTATCTGTATTACATCCATATAATGTATAGACTAATCTATGACTAATCAATATAAATATATAGCAATTTCCATCAGTGACGACTCATTGGTGACACGTATATTGCATAGTGCTTATAATGCCATATTTAAGTAATAGATTAATGCGTCATGCAGGACTGTTAAAACAAACACGATATAAAATGTACACTAGGATATTTCTATGTGGAACAGTTGCAAATATACCTTAGTAAAACTAGGTCAGTTATATATGTATGTATATATATATATATTCTCATAATTTGTATAAATCGACAATGACACATGTGTGGAGTCAGATCAATTGTTCAGATCAACCATATTTTTGTATTCTGTGTTTCTAACCTTGTGGTAAGTTGTAGTGTTCTAAAGCGGTGTGTTCTTCTGACAGGGAAGCTGCTTCATCCGTTGTATCAAACCCAACGTGAAGATGGTAGACCACTTGTTTGAGGGCTCCCAGATCATGGCCCAGCTTCAGTGCTCAGGTTAGTCTTGGTGTTCTTCTAATGCTTTCACTTTCGTTTTCGTTTCAAATGCAGGTGGTACAATACTTGTGCTCCTGATACATCAGGAGTCTGTGTATAAACACTAGGATTGATGCAGTTGGTAGTCAAACTGATACCTCAGGAGTCTGTGTATAAACACTAGGATTGATGCAGTTGGTAGTCAAACTGATACCTCAGGAGTCTGTGTATAGTTATAAACACTAGGATTGATGCAGTTGGTAGTCAAACTGATACCTCAGGAGTCTGTGTATAAACACTAGGATTGATGCAGTTGGTAGTCAAACTGATACCTCAGGAGTCTGTGTATAGTTATAAACACTAGGATTGATGCAGTTGGTAGTCAAACTGATACCTCAGGAGTCTGTGTATAGTTATAAACACTAGGATTGATGCAGTTGGTAGTCAAACTGATACCTCAGGAGTCTGTGTATATGCAGTTGGTAGTCAAACTGATACCTCAGTCTGATAGTGGATTGATGCAGTTGGTAGTCAAACTGATACCTCAGGAGTCTGTGTATAGTTATAAACACTAGGATTGATGCAGTTGGTAGTCAAACTGATACCTCAGGAGTCTGTGTATAGTTATAAACACTAGGATTGATGCAGTTGGTAGTCAAACTGATACCTCAGGAGTCTGTGTATAGTTATAAACACTAGGATTGATGCAGTTGGTAGTCAAACTGATACCTCAGGAGTCTGTGTATAGTTATAAACACTCGGATTGATGCAGTTGGTAGTCAAACTGATACCTCAGGAGTCTGTGTATAGTTATAAACACTAGGATTGATGCAGTTGGTAGTCAAACTGATACCTCAGGAGTCTGTGTATAGTTATAAACACTAGGATTGATGCAGTTGGTAGTCAAACTGATACCTCAGGAGTCTGTGTATAGTTATAAACACTAGGATTGATGCAGTTGGTAGTCAAACTGATACCTCAGGAGTCTGTGTATAGTTATAAACACTAGGATTGATGCAGTTGGTAGTCAAACTGATACCTCAGGAGTCTGTGTATAGTTATAAACACTAGGATTGATGCAGTTGGTAGTCAAACTGATACCTCAGGAGTCTGTGTATAGTTATAAACACTAGGATTGATGCAGTTGGTAGTCAAACTGATACCTCAGGAGTCTGTGTATAGTTATAAACACTCGGATTGATGCAGTTGGTAGTCAAACTGATACCTCAGGAGTCTGTGTATAGTTATAAACACTAGGATTGATGCAGTTGGTAGTCAAACTGATACCTCAGGAGTCTGTGTATAGTTATAAACACTAGGATTGATGCAGTTGGTAGTCAAACTGATACCTCAGGAGTCTGTGTATAGTTATAAACACTCGGATTGATGCAGTTGGTAGTCAAACTGATACCTCAGGAGTCTGTGTATAGTTATAAACACTAGGATTGATGCAGTTGGTAGTCACACTGATACCTCAGGAGTCTGTGTATAGTTATAAACACTAGGATTGATGCAGTTGGTAGTCAAACTGATACCTCAGGAGTCTGTGTATAGTTATAAACACTCGGATTGATGCAGTTGGTAGTCAAACTGATACCTCAGGAGTCTGTGTATAGTTATAAACACTAGGATTGATGCAGTTGGTAGTCAAACTGTGGACATGTCTTACTCGACTTCACAGCTGTGGTACTACAAATTGAGAGTGGGGCTTCTATATCTTGGATGGTGATTACTGATAATGAAAATGAAAGCAGTTTCATTTATGCTACACTTACCCCATTGGCTGCAGGAATGACGACTGTGTTGGACCTGATGCAGCAAGGCTTCCCTTCAAGAACCCAGTTCTCAGAGCTGTACAACATGTATAAACAGTACATGCCTGCCGACATAGCAAGACTCGACCCTCGCCTCTTCTGTAAGGTACGTGGGAGGCTCTATCATGGTCGACAAGTGGTCCAGTCCAGTTTGCTTATCTAGACACTTTAATATATTAATATAGTACATATTTGGACACCCTTGCAATCTACAAAATTTTGTTATTTTGTGTATCTTATGTTCTCCGATATCTCGGTAAAATTATTTTTCTTTGTTCCTCTGTAATCGGATACAACTAATTATTTGTGACTTCTATAAAGTATAATAATAATTATAACTTCTCACTGATGATGTTACAGATCCCTATTAACACCAAGTACATTGAACCCACATAAATGAATGTATTTTTTTGAAAAAATAAAAATTCCAATAATGATGTCACTACTGTTGCCTGGGTGTTGAAACGTGCCTCACTGTTCACAGGCGCTGTTCAAAGCCCTCGGTCTGAACGAGAACGACTTCAAGTTCGGCATGACAAAGGTCTTCTTCCGACCGGGAAAGTTCGCCGAGTTTGATCAGGTGATGAAGTCGGACCCGGAGAATCTCGCGAGACTCATCGAGAAGGTGAAGCGTTGGCTCATCTGTTCTCGCTGGAAGAAGGCACAGTATGGTGTATGGTCGGTCATCAAACGTGAGTGGAGAAATGTTCTATTTTCATAATTGCCGTGTATCTTCTGGGTTAGGATTTATTGTTATGTACTCTTTAATGTTGTGCTTAGTATATGCATAGTGCAGTAGTTTAGATCCTTGATACAAGTATGTCAGAAATACAAAACATTGTAAGGCCCAAGTATTAACTTATGCTTAGTGCAGCTATTTAGATGTTCTGGACAACTGTGTGAGAAGTAGAAACATTGCAAGGCTCAGATATGTACAAATGCAAAATGATCTGTCTTCATTTTGTATTTTCACCTTTTGCTAGGCAGCAAGGGTTGTAATAGAAAGGCACAGCAGTAATCATGAGAACTAGAATTACATCTTCAATTGCAAAATCAAAATCTCTCACCCATTTTCGTTGTTTGCCATCTGGTTTATATGTTGGATCCAAGTTTGTAACAAGAGATGTGCTTGATGTGTGCAGTGAAGAACAAGATCAAGTATCGCTGTGACCAGTTGGTGACCTTGCAGAAAGTCATCCGGTCCTGGCATGTCAGGAAGCAACTGCTACCAAGGTGTGTTCTTATTTCTTATCACTCAAACTTGTCTTCTGTTTCGAGCTGTTTGGGTCATACTAATTATAAACTGTGGTGCTCCTGGAGATTGATTGACCACTCAATTTCTCATATGAAAAAAGCAAATAACTCTAAATAACTCTAAATAACTACCTTTGCATAAATTCAAATACATTGCCAGTTGGTATATCAGTGGAGCGTGCAATAGCGCAGTGGTAAGAGCTTCGAATTCTGTGTGGCAGAGTCGAACCTTGGGCACGTTCGTTTACTCTACGTTGCTTCAGTTGTCTCAGCTGTGTGAATGATTACCTGTCTATAGACAGTGGTGGATAGCTGTGTACGAATAGTCTCCGTGCATTAATTGCAGTGTGGCTGAATGCCTCCCAGAGAAGTCGAGATGGTGTTCGATTGAACAGGTCTGCCAGGGAGTAAAGTGTAAAGTGCTCTGAGCAGTCCTGAGGACTGGATACTGTGCTATATAAGAACTTACCTTTATATGAGAGACCAATTTTGCAAGGAAGCGAGTGAAGACAGAAAGGGGCGAGTGAACCTTGGCACCAGGGAGGAGATACACCTGCAGTGTTCCAAAGTCAGCGCATTAATGTATAGATATCTTCTTCTTCCAAGAAATGGCCACATGCATTAGATTTTACTACGGCATTGGAAGTTTACAGAATGAGATCACAGCTCAGTGAGTCTACGGCAGGATTTTTACCATTTCCCTGCATGGGATTATTTACTTACTCTGGCATAGACTCCAGATTGAAAGGACCAACAGCATGGAGGGTCTTCCGAAACACACAGGCAACGTAGGGTGAACAAAATTTCCCTAGTTTCGACATGGTGACCGATGCTGGTACCGAACCGTCGACCGGTCGGCACCAGAATTCAAACCCCGGTTCCTCCAATCGACTGTCTGGCACTGTTCATTTTGTCTTCCAATAAAAACAGGTAAAATGGGATGAATTAAGCTGTTCAAATTTCAAAATAGCAGCAGTTGGAATTGATTCCCATTTCTCTTGATCGATTATCCAATGGTCTCGCCACCAGGCCAGATATCTCTCAGTAGGGCTGGTTATACATAGATAACAATTGTTCGACTCTGTAAGCTGATGGCTTTCTTGTGTCTTTGCCATCTGGATTTCTGTTTGTGATAGTAAACTTGTCGTAAGTTGTTAGATCACTGCATGTGCACTGAAATGTTGTATATCGCAGGATCCACGGCATGCAGAAGATCAACAACTTGTACACACAGCTGGATCCAATGAAGGCCATGATCCAACAGCTGAAGAAAGACAAAGACTCGGCCCTGAAGAAGGTCGAGAAACTGAAGGTGGAGATGTCAGAGGCAATGAAGAAACTCCAGGTAAGTTGTTACATGTCCAGACAAACAACTGGACGTTTCAGGGCAAAACATGATAAATGCCATTAAAATAAATTTGCCTAAACAAGGATGGAATGTTTGTTCCTACACATGTTGAGCAAGGATAGAGTGATGTGCACAAAAGAGCGATTGTTTTCAAAACGTGATAAACTCTATCCATCTTTTTTTATCAAAATGCGATACATATGTATATCCATTTTCATCCAGTTAGCCCTTGCCACTCGTGCTGCTAAGCACTTTGGTGGCACCTGCTATATGAATATACCCCGTTTTCGTAAAATAAACATTTAGTGAGTCATTGTATGTCCAGCTAAATAATCATAGGTTTCAGGCTGATTATTCTTCTCCCTCGGTTGCTTCCTCTCTTAACTGAAGTTGACTCAATCTGAATTTTTCTCGAGATTTCTCATATATTATCTTGAAATTTTAATTTCAATTTTTCTCTTCTCCTTCAACAACCCTTTTCTATTTCCCGTGCTCTTTTTGATAGTCTGTATGTATTCGATCTTCTCAATTGTTGGATGTCTTCCTTCATCTGTAACTTACAGGGTGTCACGGCTTGTAACATGCTGTGATCTGCAAGATGTTAGGATCTGTAAGATGACCATGATGACAGGGTCTGTAGGATGTCTTGAACTGTGTTGTAGACAACCGAGATGAAACAGAAGGAGATTGAGAAGCTGTGGGAGACTCTGATGAAGGCGATGGACTCGAACCTGGGAGACATAAAGAAACTGCTGGATAAGCAGAAGATCAAGGAGGAACAGGAACGCATGCGCAAGATACAGGTGAACTCTCTCACTTCAGTCCAGCCTTACAAGTGGTTCACATGGGGCACGATGGTCAAGTAGTAGACCACCATACTGTCCACCAAGGGGAATTAGATTTGAATTCAATGAATTGGATTTGAATTCGAATGTCTGTCTGTCTGTCTGTCTGTCTGTCTGTCGGTCTGTGTCTGTCTGTCGGTGTCTGTGTCTGTCAGTCGGTGCCTGTCTGTCTGTGTCTGTCTGCCCATCCTTTTGTCTGGAGAATATTCAATACTTTTGTATGCAAGGATAGGCGTGATGTATGAGACTGGTGCATTGGTTGTACAGGAACAAATGGAGAGAGAGAGGAAACTGAAGGAAGAGGAAGAGAGAAAGAGGAAACAGGAGGAGGCAGAGAAGAAAGAGTAAGTGTCTCACATTTCAGTCTCATCCATATTGATTTTGTTATGCATTTTTACAGTCAAGCATGCACAGTTCAGCCATAGATAGGTTCATATTTAAAGGTGGAAAGTCTGATGTTTTTTCATATTAATAACTATTATTTTAACATAATTATAGCAATATTGTAAAAATAATCTAATAAATAAACATGAATAAAATAATTATTGATATAATAATATATGTAATATTAAATTGCACTTCAACATAATTATTGCTAACTTATGTGAATAAAATTCCAGAAAATATTAATTATCAAATTGCCACGAGTAAAGCAAGTAGAGTGTTCGTTTGCTGATGACATTAAGCTGTTGTGTTTGGACAGGAAGGTGGTGATGGAGGCTCGGAGGCGGAAAGAAGAGGAGGAGCAACGGAAGCAAGAAGAGGCTGACAGGAAACTGGCGGTGAGCACAGAAAGAACAAACTGTTGGAATGGGAAATATTTATTTAAGTTATTCCTTCTGCTAGTTATTGACGGATCCAGAAACTGATGGTACAGTCAACTTATGAACTCGACCTCTGTCAAAGTTGCCTTTCCAACCAAGTCTGGTATGTGATACCTGATGTTTGTTACTGCACACCTGTCTTATTATTTAGCCCAAATAGTAGTCTAGCATAACACGATCATACTTGTTTCCTGCATTGTGATTTGCAACATGTAAACAGTAAAACCTGTCTATAGCGCACATGGTCAGGACTGCACAATATGTCCATTACAGGTAGTGGACAATGCAGACTAGTCATTCTGGACATTCTAAAGTGTCCCTTGTACACAGGTTTTTGTTCTAGACAGGTGTCAACTAAGGCAGGTTTTACTGTACCGTGCTTTATGTTATCTTTTGATAGCATTGTTTTCTTGAATGTTTTATTATTTTTTTCATTTGTGATGAACATTATTTATTATCATTCAGGCACAACTTCAGAAACAGACGGAGAAGGAAGCACAGGAGAACGAAGTGAGGTAAATAATAATGTTGGTTTTTGTTTAATTTGTTCTGGGATTATTGAACGATACTACCAATTACCTGGGATGCATTTAAGTTAATCCTGTTTTACATTGTGTTCTGGTTAACCCGATGTTTTATATTATGTGTCCCGGTTAACCCTATGTTTTACATTGTGTCCTGGTTAACCCTGTGTTTTACATTGTGTGTCCTGGATAACCCTGTGCTTTTATATTGTGTGTCCCAGTTAACCCTGTGTTTTACATTGTGTGTCCCGGTTAACCCTGTGTTTTACATTGTGTGTCCCGGATAACCCTGTGTTTTACATTGTGTGTCCCGGTTAACCCTGTGTTTTACATTGTGTGTCCCGGATAACCCTGTGTTTTACATTGTGTGTCCTGGTTAACCCTGTGTTTTACATTGTGTGTCCTGGTTAACCCTGTGTTTTACATTGTGTGTCCCGGATAACCCTGTGTTTTACATTGTGTGTCCTGGTTAACCCTGTGTTTTACATTGTGTGTCCCGGTTAATCCTGTGTTTTACATTGTGTGTCCCAGATAACCCTGTGTTTTTACATTGTGTGTCCCGGTTAACCCTGTGTGTCCCGGATAACCCTGTATTTTTACATTGTGTCTCCCGGTTAACCCTATGTTTTACATTGTATGTCCCGGTTAACCCTGTCTTTTAAATTGTGTGCCCCTGTTAACCCCGTGTTTTAAATTGTGTGTTCCAGTTATCCCTGTTTTACATTGTGTGTCCTGGTTAACCCAATGTTTACATTGTGTGCCTCTGTTAACCCAATGTTTACATTGTGTGCCTCTGTTAACCCAATGTTTACATTGTGTGCCTCTGTTAACCCTATGTTTACATTGTGTGCCTCTGTTAACCCTGTGTTTACATTGTGTGCCTCTGTTAACCCTGTGTTTATATTGTGTGCCTCTGTCAACCCTGTGTTTACATTGTGTGCCTCTGTTAACCCAATGTTTACATTGTGTGTCCTAGGTCCCAGCAGATGGAGCAGGAGCGGAGAGATCGTGAGTTGGCACTTCGTCTCGCTGCCGAAGACCAGAACCAAGTGGAGGACGTCGTTCCACTCACCAGGTAACGCAACTGTCTGTGATGAACTTGATTGACAGGTGTCATCTCAAAACGTCATGTAAACTGTAGACATGGTATAGTTATGCTACATTTGCTTAGTTGAATATGTATTTTTGACTTGAAATTCTGTTTAAATCCATATAATATTTTATGCAGTGGTTAATTGGCGTATCGTTTCCAGTCGAATGTCACTGTCTATCAAGCTACGAAAGTATACCCTGGTCTTGGCTACCATTTGCTTTCACGTACAAGCTGCAATGATGGAAAAACTATTCAAAATATATGGTACATCCAGTGATGTGTTTGTGGGATGCTTTATTATCTTTTTGATATCATTGACAAAATTAAGATTATGTAGAATACGTAAAGATCCAAAACCTAACTGGACCACCTAGGGTGAAATTTAAAAAGTCTAAATCTAAGAACCACCAAAAGGACCCTCTAACACGCCTACAAAATGTCATCCTGATACATGTGAAACCGACGGAGATATGGTGGACAGACCGACTCCGGTTGGAAAGAGATGCACATTCTGCTTTATATTATAGGCAGAGAGAAATATATCCTGTGAAATATTTGTGCTGATGACATTAATCAGATATATCTGTTTTTATACCAGAACATTGTAAATGTTATGGTAGGTTTAAAAGGAGTCTGTTCCTAGATTTTTTCATTTGTTAATTAATATATTGTTCTTAAGACTATAATAACAAAGTTGAAGGCATGCTGTCCACCAAATTGTTGTTCCCAGTTGGGAAGGTATGCCCCTGAAGTGTGTTCAAGTGGTAAACAAAAAACAAACTTTATTGGCAACATAACTGAGTTAACCACAAAACTCTTTGATATTCAACAATTTCCCATGTTCAACACGGCAGACATACTGTTACAAATTACTATGCTGGCTAATTCTGGGGAGAGGAACAGACTGTCTCCTTTTAAAAAGCCAAATGCCAAGTTTATGGCAAAGTGAGAATACATCTAACACTATTGATTGCATGGTGCTAGGTCTAACACAGTGATGACAGAATACATCTAACATCGTTGATTGTGTGGTGCCAGGTCTAACACAGTGATGACAGAATACATCTAACATTGATGATTGTGTGATGCCAGGTCTAATACAGTGATGACAGAATACATCTAACACTGTTGATTGCGTGATGCCAGGTCTAACACAGTGATGACAGAACACATCTAACAGTGATGATTGTGTGATGCTAGGTCTAACACAGTGATGACAGAATACATCTAAGGTTGATGATTGTGTGATGCTAGGTTTAACACAGTGATGACAGAATACATCTAACGTTGTTGATTGTGTGGTGCCAGGTCTAACACAGTGATGACAGAATACATCTAACACTGTTGATTGCATGATGCCAGGTCTAACACAGTGATGACAGAATGCATTTAATGTTATTGATTATGTGGTGCCAGGTCTAACACAGTGATGTCACAGCGAGCTTCAGCGGCCAACAAGAAATTTGATCTGTCCACTTGGAAGTACGCAGAACTGCGTGATGCCATCAACACTTCCAGTGGTACGTGCTCTTTGTGATGGCTAGCTCATTCTCGTCCAAATTAACAACACAGGTTTAGCAGTATCCACTACTTTTACACATAGTTTGGAGTCCACAATAGTTGTACTTATAGTGAAGGTGCATCTTAGATACTGAAATAATTGAAAAGAAACATAGAATTTGACATTCTTTTATATTGTTAAGATTATTTCACTATCTCTCTTGTCCATCAGAGTGATGAAGATCATGACATCGTCTATTTCTTGTGACAGTTAAACTTCTCTATAAAATAAATAATCATTACTTACCTCTGTGGATATAAGGTGGAAACAAGGCCATTTCTTTTTTATTAATGAGGTATGTATAAACTTAAATTTGATAATGGAAGTTTATTAATAAACTTCCATTATCAAATTTAAGTTTATATTTGATACAAGGTAATTACCTTGTATACTTTCCATTCTGCTTTAAGGACTGTTTACATAAGCAGCTTATAATAATGGGGTGTTGCGCATGCATGAGGGTATAAACATATTTGACAACGGCTCGTCAAATTTTTATTACAAAATCATATTTACACTTGTGATCAAAGTCTGGAACATCCCCCATTGATTGGGATTGTGTCACTAAATCTAGCTTACTAATATAGTGTACATGACAAGTGCTACAATCTCTAAAACATAACTGTGAAACGTCCTGCTGATTTCCCAAAAAACCGCCATGTTGGATAAACATCAATAACGCCAACGAAGAAGCCATGAACCCAAACTACTAAAGAGCTAAATACATCAAATATTGCCAGCTACATTTAATACTTACAATTGTGATTATTTATTTTGCTAAATAAGACAACAAACCAAACTTGTAGACCAACATTAGTGCTAACTACATGAAGTACATAACCTCGACCTCCGCTCCTGGCAACGCTACGTTTCCGTGGCATGAAACACAAAATTAATAAAGCGCGCAATCCACATAAAACTACCAACAACAAGTCCATAATACAGGCTGTCAGCAACAAACTAAAAACCAACACCGTACACAATGAACTGTGCACTAACAGGCCTTTCGCCAAGACGCTGTTTGCCCAGCATCGCTCTGGGGCCCAACCGGGGTGAAGAACTGCCTTTCCATCGCACTGCACTAAGCATCATGGAATCCATTCAGCTACACGTTTTGCTCTAACTCGCAAGATTATTATAATATTGCAGCCTATAAAAACAGAACTTTTAATTTGCATTTTAATTATGTAAATACATGCATGTAATAACGTCATAATCTTTTATCAACGACTAATTATTTTTAACTGAATATATTAAATTGTGTGTGGGTG
The DNA here is from genome assembly GCA_020002185.1 of Paraescarpia echinospica. Taxonomy (NCBI): domain Eukaryota; kingdom Metazoa; phylum Annelida; class Polychaeta; order Sabellida; family Siboglinidae; genus Paraescarpia; species Paraescarpia echinospica. The sequence continues at coordinate 15,123,424 of CM034542.1, forward strand.
TATCTGATTTAACTTTTTTAAGTGTTGGTGTTCTTAAGAGCGTGTTTTTTTATATCACACTGTTTTACCCATTTCTAACTAGACACAATGCAAAGGTGAATTATGACAGGCTCCATGCATCATGCAAGATGCACTTTTAAATATACAATGTTCATGCTTGCATGTTTGCAAATCACTTTTAGACTTTTTAACAACTCTGAATCTGAGAGCTTACAACTTAACAACTTTCATAACAATGAGAACTACAATGTCGTCACCAAACCTAGACAAGATACCAACTCAGCCACAACTTACTCCATTTACAGTCCCATCTGGAAAACCATTGCACACCTAAAATGTCTTAAATCCAGCAGCTCCACCAGACTACTAGTCATTCCACCACCATACAAGCCCAGTACAGACAGGACGACAACAGAACTCACTCTTCTACTATGCATCACTGTCAGGAGATGTCCACGTAAACCCAGGACCCACTATGTACATGTAAGAAGTCAATAAAATCCAATGGACCCAGCTTAACATGTAGTTAATGTAACAAAACAATGCGCATAAAACGTGCTGGAAACTTGAACACACCGTGGCATTGTTCCAATTACTTGGCATCCTGTGAAATTTATAACAGGAAAGTCCCAAATGACCACCATGCAATACAATATGACCACTGCCAAGACTGGATACACACATACTGCTGTAAAATAAACGACACTGAATATAAAAGATTGATTAATTCGTCATGCTCATGGGTCTGCCCCAAATGCTATAACATCAGCTTCTCAAATTACTTCTTTAGAGACACATACATTTCTACAGCTAATCCTTTTGATTCTCTAGATAGTGGCAACCAAAATCACAATGAAGTAGTGCATCCCAACACAGCTGAAACTCCAGACCCAGTCTTTGGACCAAACCCCCAAAATGCATCAACACCTGAACATCCCAAGAAAACCAAACGCAACACACTCAGTGGTAATTTGATAAACACCAACAGCATCAAGAGCATCGAAAAGACAACCCAACTAAAGGCAACAATTCAGTCAAACAATCCTGATATTATATTCCTAGTCGAAACCAAAATAGAAAACTATCCAATATACTCATTTCTACCAGCAAACTATGATGCCATCAGAAGGGACAGAAATGTCCATGACGGTGGAGTACTTATAACCTTTCACGATGACATCGTTGCAGAACCACTTCCAAACCTTAACTCAAATGGTGAAATAGTATGAACAAAAATCCACTTTGCACGAAACAAATCCATATACTTTCCATCTTATTACCGACCTCCCAATGACCATTTCCAATCTCTTGAAGCTCTCCATGAATCTTTGATGAACAGATCTAAAAAAATCCCCCTAACATAGTCATAGCAGGAGACTAACCTTCCTGATATCAACTGGGGCAATCAACAAACCACTGACAATAGAACTGCCAAGCATAACAAACGTCTCTAAATGGTGACCGAATTTGGACTTCAAAACATGAATGACCTCACACAAGTCGATTCTGGCAATTTTCTTGATCTAATACTCACTTCAAATCCATCCATAATTATCAATACACATACCACCCCAGGCTTGAGTGAATATTGGGCTGTTTGGAGTACACAACCCAAAATCTGGAATCAACTCCCTATCGCTTTAAAATCATCTGAGACTATAGATACCTTTCGTAAAAAAAACCAGACTTAGGTTATTTGAAATTGCATTACAACCCTTACTTTCGGCGGTCCCTTGTTCTATATGACGACTCTTTGCTTGTACCATTTTGGATTCCACAGGTCATAAGCTATGAAATGATACCTCATGTTGAAATATTGCCAGCAGTTTTTTATTTATTGCAAAAATTGAAGCAAACATTAAAAAAACAGCATTTTAAAAACAGTGTAATTTTAACTCGTACTGTCTATTGTTTTTTGATCTATGGGTCCGTAAATGCTTGTATTCTATTAGTTTGGAATTACCTTTTGGTGCAAATGAACTGGGTAGAGAAAGGTGAGGTTATAAAGCAGGCATTTCAGCCAACATAAAAAATTATGGAAGATGACCTGGACAGCTATTTTTGGCTTTGGTATAGAATAGGCCTGTGCTACTTAATACGGGATTTACAGTGGCTGGTCAGGGTAGCGATCAGTTTTTATCATAGTAGGAGTCTCCCTTCCCACAGCAAATGTTTTTCTTTTCTTTTTTTCTCAAAATATATATCTTGTTAATTAGATATTTTGTTAACTTGTATTGTGTATTTTACATTTCAAAATGTGTATGTACCTGTATGATTTGTACCGCTTTGCAATGCTGTTGGGAAAAATACAGGTATCCTTATCCTTAGCCTACATCTGGGTGATTCGTTATCCTATGGTCCTGCTCTAATGTTGTGATGCCCCCCAGATGTTGAGTTGCTGGACTCGTGTCGGGAGGAGTTCCACCGCCGCCTGAAGGTCTACCACGCCTGGAAGACAAAGAACAAGAAGAGCAACATGGCTGCCGTCTCGGAGGAACGCGCTCCCAGGGCTGTTGTAGAGACAGGTCAGTCTTTTTATTTCTTCACGCCTGGTCATGTGATTGTCATCAGGGAACCATTTCACAAAGCTCATCAGCTTTTACAAAATCTGCCACCATATTACCGAGGACATTATTTCCGTGACACAACGGTGAAAGTATCCTGATGGCGCCTCCTGGTGTTGACAGTTTTTAGTGGACAAAGGAACTTTGAAAGAGCGAAATCAGGTTATGAGCACATAAGAATTTGAGTGAAATGGATAGTAGAAGCCCCATCCACAAACCAATTATTAACATATACGAAGAAATGTGGGTCACTGGATCAGGCCAAGAGTAAAAAACCAGTAAAATGTGGTCATCAATCCCTAAAAGATATGTGAGAAGAATTCAGCCATGCTGCAGTTATTACATAAAGACTACTTGTACACACATATCCACCACTGTTTATGGCAAGGTAGTCGTTCACACTGCTGAGTGAACTGGAGCAATGTAGAGTGAATGAACTTGCCCTATCTTCAAAATGGCAGCTTGAGGATTCGAACGCGGAATCTATTGATTGAGAGTCGAGTGTTCTAACCACTTTCCCTCTGCACCCCACGTGAGAGGTGGTGAGAAGTGCTGGTTTGTTGACATGTAACAACCAGTTAAACCATTCTCGCTATATTTTCAATAGAAGGTTGATTACACAATGCCTGAAATTGTTTGCAGAGCATGCAGTGCAAAATGTACATTTATGAAAAATCAACATCTCAAGGGTATCATTTTCTGTTTTTCTTTTTAATAAAATGAAAACTGTATAGCTAAATCTAATTGGTTCTAATGTAAGGCTATTTGTAAGTGAAAGTAAAAGCAGGTTATAAGACATACATTGCAAAAAGGAGATTTCTACCAAAAGCAGGAGATTGGCACTTTTGTAATGCGATATTGAGTGTGAATGAAGATATATACATAAACATGTTGACGTTGTTCAATGTTTGCCCTACAGCGGAGAAGCCAGTGAGCAAGGGGAAGCCGAAGAAAGCGACGGCGGACCAGCGATACTTCCGCATCCCGTTTGTACGTCCGTCTGACCAGAACCGCAACCCCGACCTGAAGAAGAAGGGCTGGTGGTATGCGCACTTTGACGGCAAGTGGATTGCCCGCCAGATGGAGCTGCATCCTGAAAAGAAGGCCGTCATGCTTGTGGCCGGTTTGTACAGTTGTTGTTCTTCTCAGTATCCATGTAATATGGGGTGAGGCTTGCCTCAATACTGCTCTTCAATTCGTTCCTTTCCCATCACAGCTCCAGCACTGCTGTCTTCACCATCTGTCTCCTCTACCCCAATCAGTCTCACTCTCTCAATCCCTTCAAATCTCTCTTTACACAATCCTCCCATCTCAGTCATGGTCTTCTCCTTTTTCTACCTTCCACTTTGTAGACATCCGCTCTCTTCACCAGCTGTTCTCCCGTTCATGCTATGCATTATAATGACCAGTGTACATATGATTTTTCTTCTTCACCTTAGGTGAGGGCACTTGAACTGTTCCACCCTTTACACGAATCTCTTCTAAACTTCCACCATTCTCGGCGGTCCACCCCCACGCTTTCAAGATCTCTCTTAATACTCGCTCTCTCTTAATTTTAGTCTCTTCTACCAACATCTTCTCTTTTCCATGTTCACTTTTATAAACAGGTGAAAGTTCATCAATTGACTGAGCACACAAAACGTGTAGAAATAGTAAAAATCTCATTAGTTTCACCCCGGATCTGTTACTCTGCTGTAGGTGTGGACGACATGAAAATGTGTGAACTGAGTCTGGACGAGACGGGTTTGACTCGTAAACGAGGTGCAGAGATCCTTGAGCACGAGTTCGACGATGCGTGGAAAGAACACGGTGGCACGGAGTACCTGATCGGAGTCCAGCAACAGGTCTCCTCAAAATACCTACAAGAGAAGTTTGGCAATAAATGAAAACCTGCTAAACGTTCTGGTACTAGCAGAATGTGGTGTACCTCGTTTCGCATCAACATAGGTCATGTTTCTGGCTGATGTAACGACCGTGTTAATTGGTCAATGCTGTACAGAGTTGTCTGTTTTAGCTATGCTTGAATGCTGCTTCATAGTTCAAAATTATTGCACAACTGTGTTTGGTTCTTTGTTGTATCTGCAGACGAAGGTGATTCTCAGCCATTTTATTAGATTAAGCTCATCTAATCATGACTCAAGACTATGCTGCGATTTTGCCATTTTCTTAATGTGGTCATTGAAATAAAAATTGATATTAACAGGTAATTACGTAAAATTAAATGTGTATTTTTGCATTCGTTAATGCTGTTAAGGCTTTTTATTAACAATAGAATATAAAAGTAACATAATTTTATTTTTGTCAAAATGTTTTAAATTAATCTTTAAGAATAATCTTAAGCTAACTGACTTAGCCATTGTACCCAGTGTAGGCCTAACTCTGTTGAATTACGTAAATGTAAACTTGTGTAAATTCTGTGTAAGACAGATACCTATTTAAATTGATTATAAATCAGTTAATTGTAAAGCAACGTGCAACCAAATGCATCATAGAACCAAAATTAAGGGTTTTGCATGGGCCATTGTTGTGAATAGTTAAAACAGAATCTCTTCATGGAGTCTGTGTGCGTATGTAGATTGTTAACATAGCGGCATTCTAATATTCTGTTAGTGTAGGTGAAGTTCCAACACAGCAATTTAACCGGGTGTAGGGTATGCCTGTAAATAGACGAGTAAAACATTTTACAAATTTAGGTTTAACAAGTTTTTAGGTTTGTCACAAATGGGGTGGTGACACAGGTTCGCAAGGTCCCAAAATATGTTAAGCATTACACGGGGGGTTGGTCATCACTATGTAATGTATCATGGGGAAAATGTATTGCTACAGTGGTGCCACCTAGTGTGTGAAACATGTTAATGCAAATTGATGCCAACAGCCATTTAAGACTGCGAGCTTATGAGACTGTCCCTAAACACGAGGCACATCACAAATCGTTGAAACAACCACCTGCAGAGGTGAGCTTCTTTGTTGAAGTGTAATTATTGATGTGCCAATGCTGCCTTAGCATCGTTCATCGTGATTTTTTGCAGACTGGCCTGCTTATAATATTCTTTCTTTAACAAGCCAACAAATTGGCGAGAATGTGTGGCACGTGATGCTTTTGTTTGTCAGTTGTACGTACACATAATGTGTAGGTAATTCTTGTGTATTGCCGATATAACTTGGCATCTTGTGTAATGATTGCCATTGCCTTTCTGGTCATGGCAAACGAACAATGGTTTTGATCATCGTAACTACACGCGAAGACAGTAACACTTGTTGTTGTGCTTTCAGTAGCTTCTCTTGTGTCAAAATACTCAATTCTATCCTTTGCTCACTGTAGCCATTTTGTATTCTACACTTTGTATGTTATATCAAAGAGATTTAAATCTCAGTGCTCTGTTAGATGTTAGAAGGCTGGAGATCGTGTCTGAAGACTAGCAAAAGAATTGTGGTTTTGCATGAAGAATAGTACAATAAAATAATTTAGCTGACCATGGAAAGTACTTATTGTAGCACATCTGTAGAGTAAAAGACCGGTGCTTTTCCTGGAGACCAGCAAAATAAATGGGTTGACCATACATGCTATGGAACGTTACTTACTGGAATGTATCTCTGGAGGACATTTTCCTTGACACCAGCTGGAGCAAGTTGCACATGTTGATGTCTTTATTCATTTTTGTACTTTAGCAATACACAGAACTATTAATTTATTATTGTTACGCACACTCCACCGAGTTATTACATGGTGTTTGTTGATAACAACATTCCAATAAGGTATTTACAATGTGTTTTCTTGTTTGTATCATTCCAAATTATTTTTTTGGCCAATTGGATTGGAAAAATGGATTATGTAATTAATTAATTTTCTGTGGCATAGTATCTGTAATGACCCAAGAACAGTGTCTACTCTCTGCATTCACGGCTTCGATTACATTGGTTGTGCATACTTGTGGAAGTTTAGAAATGGCATTGACAAAATATTTTCCAAATGTTAATGACTCCTACATTGATCATGTTGACATGTCCACAGCTTATGTGGTGTTGTTAGTATAACCAAGAATGTGTAGTTTTTTCCAGTTGGTAGCAGTTGGTCAAGAAATAGGAGACCAAACGTTTTGGTAATATTGTCATATCGTTAAGAATGTTTGCACATATCTCAGAAAACTATTCTCTGAAAGTGTATTCTTTTTTAACTAAGTAGTTCATTTGTTCTATTGTTTTGGAAAGTGGTATCTCATCTCTTGCACGCTTGCACGTTATGTCCTGTCGCAGTTGTGTCCAGTGTTCCAACTGCAATGTCATTAAAAAACACAAATACATCGTATCATTGTTTTTATTTGACTTATCCTTAGCCTAAAATAATATTATGTACACTAGGCCTGACTAATTGCTTGACGAATATGCAACTGTAAGTGGTCTGTTGGTCAAGCCTTTGTTGAAGAGACACAATTATATCTACAATGATATGTTATAATGCTGAAGAACTAAAAACGCAACAACTCTATGTACAATGTTTAACTGATTGTCTTTGCAGTCAGGTATTCGATATCAGAACAATGTGTTACTGCTTATAGAATGGTTATATTTATATCTCATACCCTTTAATATAGTCAGCATATTATGCCAAACACAATTTTAAAACCTATATTTACAGAACCAATGTAAACTGCATCAATATAAATAACGATTCAACAACGTTTCATAGATAAGTATTACCTTTTAAGCACTTCGTTTGTCAAGAGACATTAACATCTTTGTTGATTGTGTCGCGTTGCAGGATGAAGTCACAAAGAATACTATACACATGGATTTGGAAATATGGAGTTACGTTGTCTAATTCGCGATATGTGGTAGTGTAACAAACATGTGCCTTAGTTTTCAAAATATATACCATAAACTGGTCTAACAAAGAATCTATTTGCCCTTATATATAATTGTAGAAGACAACTTCTAGAACATCTTTGCCGAAACAATTGGTTGTGATGAATAAACGAACCGTTGCTTCAAGCTGAAGCGTCACCCACACAAAGAATGTAATAAGTATATTGTGTAGGTGTGGCATATTTTCACGGATTAAGCAGATCAACAACTGGCAGAAGGGGTGGGAGCATATACGTCACTCCACATCGGTTTCATCTGCAGCAAATACCATCAAACCGTACAGCTCATATTAAACATACCTTATTTATTCTTTATTTTAAAATATAATGGTCTTAAATAATTATAGAATAAATTATCCTGGAGGCATACAGTCCACCAAACAGCGCTTAATAAGGCCGAAACATTGTTCGCAGTTTGAATGCTACGCCCACAAAAACATACAAATTGAAAAACAGCTGTTGCGGAGAGGTGACGCTAACCGCAATTTCCTGGAATTTGGTGCGACCGCCCTGCTTTCCGCAATCAACACAGCAAGTGGGATGAAGAAAGACAAATTAAGCTAAGTTCCTGAAAATAATTATCACACCTGGCTTCAGATGACGATTCCGTGTAACGGATAAACAGGATCGGTTAGAACATTACAACTGCACAGACTCAGCTGGCGTCGCCAAGCGAAGTGCGAACGTTTGTGACTTCGACTTTGGCGTTCTTTCGCAGGAGAGCACGTACCTCAAGCACGACTTTCTCGTGGTATCGCAGCAGCCGTTCTAGGTGCCTCGTGCACTGCACCTTGTTAACGGCAAGCCGCCGCAACGCATTCGCACTGTCCGAGCTGGACACATCGATGACGGTGTCTTGACCGCGCCTGTTCCGACTCTGTATGCGCAAGAATGCCGTCGATGGATCGACAGTAGCTCTCGGCGACGATCGCTGCAGCGTACGGCTCAGCTTTGTCCTATTCTCGGCCAACTGACTTTCGCTGCTAGATCGTTGCGGCGTTTTCCTTATCTTCGTTCGGCTCGCTGCAAACTCATTTTCGCTGTTGGATCGCTGCAGCATTTTACTCAACTTCGTTCGGCTCTCCGCTAACTGACTTCCGCTGGAAGATCGCTGCAGCAGCATTTGCCTTAGCTGTGTCCGGCTGTCGACCAGGTGACTTCCGGCGCTAGACGCCGGTGTGCTGTTGACGGGCGCGTCTTGCAAAGGGACCAGACTCGCGGACGAAGACGTGAAGATCAGCATGCAGTTTCCGCCGGAAACTTCGCGCGGTGTCGTCGGCGTCTGGCCGACTCCTTGAAGACTCTGGGTTCGAAGTACTTCCGCGGCAGATCGAGAATGACTGCTTGGCGTGTCTAGTATGTCTTCGGTCAATGGTGAATCGATGTACACAAAAGGTCTGGTAGAACGAGCGGCTCTTGCAGCGGAGCGACGGCGGGTGGTGTGAATGGTACTGCTGTCACTTCCGTTCACCCAGCGAGCCTTGTTCGCCCGTCGGCGTTGTTCCGTTGCCCTGTCCAATCTCCCGCCGTCACTAACGGGTACAGGAGGCCTATGTTGGGCGACGTTGTTCTTTCGCACCAGCTTGATTGTGGTCGGACCGAGTTGTTTGCAGGAGTAGACCGATTCCCGAGGCGGTGGCTTTGTCACGTACACAGACTGATGCTGCGTGTACGTGTCAGATAACGGCACCAGTCTAACGGTGCAGTCCGTTATGTGGTGTGCAGATAGAGTAGATACATCATCGAAGTAACCCAGTTCGTGTTTGATTTTCTTCGGAAGCAACTCTAGATTTTCGTCACGAGCTTCATCGTGCGAAGTTTCCGAAGTGTCATCTAGCGGCTGATAGTGTTCATTTGTTGGCATACTCGATTGACATGTTAACATCACGTTGTTTTCGTATGTGAAGTTGTCCGCGTTGTGGCGTATGTTTTCAACGTGCCAATTCGAATGGATTTCTTGATCGGTCCATTCCGACTTGGTGCTGTTGTACTGGCTACCGTGTATCTCACTTGTGCTGATATTGTTTAAGGGTAAACGAAGCTGATGACCTACGCCTGTTTTCTGGGTATTTTTGTTCGGCATTGGTTGTACTTCCGAGCATGGACTCTGATGTCGTATATTTCCAGAATCATCCGTATTTTTATGAGGGACCTCGTATTCTGGGTAAAACTGGATATCGGCGGTTTCTGACTTGATATTCGGTATGACTGTCTTGCTGATGTTGGGCTGTTGGAAGTCTTCCTGTGCGTAGGTCGGTATCTTGGTCTTGCACACGGCGTGTTCGATAAAATCGCTGTGATCACCCCACGAACGAGAGAGACTGCAAAAATGCGCAATACGAATTGACGTCAATGTTTCATCGGAACTCTCCTCGGGAACATTGTTAGCTTCTTGTTTAACGTCACTCAAGTACTGTGCCGGCATACTGCAGTTGTTTGACATGTGTGTCGTCACGATTCCGTCATATGCCGTGGTTTCACGAGACGACCCGGCATCGTGGTTATACGACAAGGCATTGTCATACGATAACGCTGCGTTGTAATGTACAGTATCTGTCAAACAACCTTCACGGTTACCCCACGTTAAATTACTACCCAACGACGCATCGAAGTCTGCTACGTTGGCATCGTTCATCAGCGAGGTGTGTTGTGGGAGGCTGGGTAATCCAAGGGCGTCACAACCCAGCTGTGTAGTCGCATCCGTGCCGGTATCACATGCGGGGTAAGTATACTCGAGGGTTGATCCGTCATGATCATAGGAGCCTGCCCCGCCGCCGGCCGTAGCACCAGAGGTCTCCTCGCGGGGCACGCACAGGCGGATGGACGCCTCGGGGGCCCGAGGCACGCGCTGACACCGCCGTAGCGCCCGCGACACGGCGTCGCCGGACATGTCGACGGGCAGTCCGCGCGCGTTCGTGCACACGGGCACGTGTCGCGCACGCAGCACGCTCAGGTCGTCGCCGAAGGTGATGGTGGATCCGGCCGGCACGACGGCCCGCCGGGTCTCACCCGATGCCCGTTGCTGCTGCACGACGACCGGAAGACACTGGTCCATACGGCTGATGGGAACCACGAGCATCTTAACGACGCCGTTGACGCTCGTCCGCACGCACTGAAAGATGGCGATCCGCTGCTTCCGCACTGCCTCGTCAGGTGACGCGTCGATGTCGCTGCAAGAGACGCGACAGTGAGATCCTCATTTATTGAATCACTAACACATGCATACTGGTTATGATTTGTTGGTCGCAGAAGCTAGAGCATCGAACTCTCGGCCGTGAGAATCCAGGTTCGAATCCTGTGCTGCCATGTCGAACCTGGAGCATATTGGTTCACTCTGCGTTGCTCTAGATCATTCAGGTGAATGAGCTGTAGACAGTGGTGCATATTTATGTACAAATAGTCTTCGCGCATTAATTTCAGCGTGGCTGAATGTTTCCCAGATACGTCGAAATGGTGTTTGAATGAACTTGTCTGCCAAGGTGTAAAATGTACTGTAAAGCGCTTTAAGCAATCCTAAGGAGTGTAAGAACTTAACGATATATATATAAACTTACCTTTACTTTTTATCAATCATTATAAATATATTGCGCGGTGTCCAGTCCTTAGGACAGATCAACACGCTTTACACTTCACTCCTGGCAGACATGTTCAATTGAACATCCTCTCGACTCTTCTGGCAAGCGTTCAGCCACGTTGAAATTACGGCGCAAAAACCGTTCGTTTACATTATATACACACCATTGTCTATAGCCAGGCACTCAGTTTTACAGCTCAGTGAACTGAAGTAAACAATGTCGAGCCATAATCAGAGCCTTCAGCTAAACGAAATGTTGCACGCTTTGAGGCATTGAGATGGATGAACAAGACAAAGAAAGCAACTTAGGATTATTACTCTTTACAATAAGGACCGTGAGGTGAAAAGAACTGATAAGAAAAGTAGAAGAAGCTACAGAGTGACGTGGACCCCACCCCGCAAGGGAAAGAAGGATAATGGTGATGTTGCATTTAAATCATAATATTATGTGAACACGCATATGTTAAATAATATAAAAATAGATAAAATAGCAAAAAACTTACAATTCAAAATACGTTCCAAAACGCTCAATTCAACGGTTGTTAGAACACTTGATATTGTGTGAAAGGTTACGCTTTCTGCTATTGTAGCATGTAATTGGTATTCCGATAACCATTCCTAAAATAACCTATAAAAGAACATGTCTACAACTGTGCTGCTTCCGATGTCTTAGACACTGGCGAACGAGGTTGGTTCGTCGACACAGTTAATCCATCTGCCGACTTTCTGATGTCATGTTATATACTCCACCCATTTTTAAACGGCGCCGAAACTGACATTCTCGAAGTTGGCGTAACGTCACAATCACGTACATCAACCAACCAACGCAAAGAATGTTGACCCTTTGTCTCCGTTGGTTGGCTTACGATACTATGACGTCACGCCGACATCGAGAATATCGGTTTCGCCGCTGTTTAACAGTGTGTGGAGCTTATAACATAAAACCAAGAACTAGTGAAGTGCGCATGTATAAATCCTATGCAAATAACAGCGCCTCAATCGGAAGATTAAATTACCGAGTACTCGAAGCTACCATCGTTCGGAAACGTACAGAACACCGAAAACGACATGATTATTAGTCCGTTTATAGGTGTTCTGTGAATGGTTACAGGGAAATCTAGAATGATGCTAAAATAAGTAACTCAGCAGATCTAGTAACCGCCCTTGGGTGGCCAACTCTTGAATGATGGCGCATTATCAATCAAGCCATGACATGTTATAACATTTCAAATATCGTTATCAACATCAGCTCCCCGCCAGGCCTTCTAAAACAATCATTGCATTTCAAACAGCCATCATGAACCTTCCATTCACCACACCCAATCACCTTTAAAATAAATTATTAATCTAAGCTGCCCACAGCGTATGCGTACAAACACCATGAACTCCAGCGTTAGCCCAATATTGGGCTATTTGGAGTGCACAATCTGAGATAACACAAAGTGCATGCTTTCAAATGATATCAAGATCGTCGGGATCAGACGAGCTGTAACGGTGCTAGCAACCGTAGAATTGAATGTTTTAAATGTTTTAAGAGTTGTAAATTTTTCGCTCGCTTATCTATTTTTGATAATATTTAACATCTGCTTTTTCACAATTTGAATAATTACAGTTTATCTCCAGTTGGTGTAGATTGAAGTCTTTCTTTGTTTGAGACCGGTGTGTCGCCTTCTGAAGTTGCTGAAAGTTGTCCTTCATGGGCTGGTGTATTTTGTTCAACGGACTGCATTTCTCTACCCAGAACACGGATACAATAAGCAAATGTCAAAATATAAACATTGTTTTCTGATGGTCCAACTTTATCATTATCATAAACTTCCCGTTTACCCCTTCTACCGTAAGCCTAGCGCCAGCAAATGACCTGACATCCAGTGGCTTATATGTTAGTTATGTTTCTGTTACGCTAGCGCCCGCTAACAGAAGCGCTGTCACCCAGCGGTTTATATGAGCTCTGGGAGGTCTCTTTGTCATCGCTCGACCTCGTGCGTGTTGTCTGTTAATGTTCCAGACTAAGTTGGAGCAATAAAGTATTCTTATACAATCGTTGTAGTTCGCTCCTTATTTAAGATAACTACGGCATAATCTTTTCACATTGGCGTGGTGGCAGTGTCGGGAAACGAACTATGCTTTCGATCGAAGATTATCAGTTCGATCATCGCCGTTCGCTATTCTAGATTTATGTGTTAGACAACGGGTGAGCAGTTGCACATCTCGGCAACTGGACAATCTACATTGGTTCAGATAAGTGACATTATTAGCACACGCACGCCATGGCTAGCACTTACAGGGCGCCTAAGCAATGGTGCTTGGGCGAATATGAAATTGTCAATAGCTTTGAGAACTGGAAGCAGAACATTTTGTATACTCTTTCCCTCGATCAGAATTTCTTCCCATTCATCGTCGATGGAACGAGCCGGGGAAAAAGTCAAAAACGTTTCTTCTTCGTGGCTTCACAGATGATGCTGCACCCATCCCGCCAGAACGTCGGCGCACGGCTGCCCCAAAATGATCAATCTATAGCTCATGTTGGGCCAGATTGCGAACTATTGTCCGGTGCTATCACGTAACACCATCGTTCGTAACGCAACTTCTATACAACGACACATGACAAAGCATACGGCTTCACTGTTGCTTCCAGTCGACGGGGGCACATTTTCTCGAGTTTGCTGCCATTCGACTGGAGGCGGAAGAGAAGCCAGGGAACTTGTACAAACGCCTGGTTACGTTCGTGGAAGACAACTTGTTGAAACACGACGGTAATATTACTAACCACGGCGAACCGACCACCAACGATGGAGAAATGTCTCTGACAATGGAGAAATTCATTGTACTGACATGGTTACGATTGATTGACCCCCGAACTAACGAAACTTGTGAAATAGCGTTATGGCACTGAATTACAGTCACGTACGCATGCGTCCATCAAACCAGAGGTATTGCAAGCTTTGTTGTCATTGCTTAACGAAATGACTGCAGTTGGATATGCCAGGGTATTGCGAGTAGCACCATCGCATTTTCTACGGTTTTCCAGACAGCCGGGGACCACATTCAGTCCGAGTCCGGTGGTAAGCGATTAGACAGGTCGTTCCCTCTATGCAAAGAAGCAGGCAGAGCTTCCCGAGTGCTTGCAAGTATTTACCTGATCACGATTGCAGGTTTCTGACAAGGGCACGCCTCATCGGAAAAAATTACGGACGACCTAGAAGCTGAAGTGCAGGAGTTTGGTCTCACTACAGAAGAGGAGGTTATGGAAGACCAAATTTACACTATTCCAACTCACACGTTACGCGACCAGGTGCGGCACTCTCCCTACGTGGATACATTCCACAACCACCTTGCGGTCACGATCACCATAGACAGTGGCGCCACACGAGACATGGCTCGAGAATCAGCAGCCGTGAAGTTGGGATGGCAAGTCAAGATCACTTCTCAATCTGCCCACCAAGCTGACGTGTCGTCTCCTCTTAAGGTGGTTGGCGAGACGCATGTCGTGTTCATTCGTGCGGGAGAGAATTTGAGTTTGAAAGCTTAGTAGTTGAGAACTTGGACATCGAGATATTGGGAGGCACACCTTTCATGGAGAAAAATTACTTCACCATACGTCCTGCCAAACGCCAGGTCATCCTTGGTGATGGTGATGTGCCGAATTATCCCACCGTCCGACGTGCATGTGTACTGAGGGCCCCTGCCGAGAGAACGACGATCTGGCCACGCGAATATGTTGAAGTGACTGTGCCGAATGACTTGTCATAACTCGATGAGTCATTTGCGCTAGAACCTCGTGTCGATTTACCCAGTTTGAAACATGAGAAGCCATCACAATCATGGCCACCTCCTTGTATCATCTCGGGTGTAGGTGGGAAGATCCGCATCCCAAACCTAACCAATGAACCAAGTCTTTAAAAAGAATGAACAGTTCTGTCAGATACACCAGGTTACCGTAGCTATCATCACGGGAAACGAATCAGAGAGCGTCAGTGTGAACGTTGCTTCCCAGAATGCACCATCAACTACTTCATCTCACTCTGTAACCGTTCGTGTTGATCCTGATAGTATTTTGGATGATACTGTAAGGAAAAAGTTCCGGTCCCTGCGGCAGGAATATGACAATGTCTTCGACCCAGCAACCAAAGGCTACAATGGTGCTGCAGGGCCTTTCCAAGCTGTCGTCAATATGGGTCCAGTCCAGCTCCCACAACGCAAGGGTCGTGTCCACAATACGGGACAAACTAGACAAGCAACAACAGAAATTCAATGACCTCGAAAGAAAAGTAGTATTCGTTTAAGCAGAAGATGTCAGAATGAGTATCTGAATCCGTCATTCCTGGTCAAGAAAAGCACCTGGGGTTTCACACTAGTCACTGCATTCGCTGACGTAGGAAGATATTGCAAACCACAACCCTCCCTTCTTCCGGAAGTAGATTATGCACTTCGCAACATTGCCAAATGGAAGTACATTGTTGTTACGGATCTTACAAATGCCTCTTACCAGGCCCCACTATCTCATCAATCCATGAAATACTGTGGTGTTGCGACACCATTTAGTGGAGTCTGTGTGTATGCAAGATCTGCCATGGGCATGCCAGGATCAAAAACTGCTCTTGAAGAACTCATGTGCCGCATGTTAGATGACCAACTCGAAGGAGTTGTCGCAAAGATTTCTGATGATTAATACTGCGAAAAAGACACGCTGTCTGAACTTCTTCACCTTCATCACCTATATAAATGTGACTTGAACTTATCAGCATCGACGACTGTCATCTGCCCAAGAACCGCTATGACAACGATACTGTGATGGACCTAGTGCCTCGGCACAATTAGGGCGAGCCCTCACCGCATCGCTACACTATCATCATGTTCCCTCCGGAAAAGGTACGGGGCATGAGGTCCTTTCTTGGCGCATACAAGTTGTTGTCATGAGTAGTACCACGATGCGTATCCTGTCACGTCTCGAAGACGTCGTAGCTCGATGCGAATCCCAAGGTCGTATTGAGTGGCCAGTCGAACTACACGAAACATCCAGTCAAGTCCATAACAAACTGTCATCTAATCGCACAGTGGTCCTCCCACGATTTGGTGACCAACTGTGAATTGTGTCCGATGGCGCGGCAAAGTCACATGGCATTGGGGCTAATCTATACGTGACACGTGGAGGCAAACCATTGCTTGCAAGATTTTTCAGCGCGAAGCCCCGTGGATGACAAGTCAAATGGCCCTTTCCATCGCCATTGCAACGAAACATTCCAGTCCTTACATCGTTCAGTCGAAACACAAGGTGTGCATCCTGACTGACAGTAAACCTTGCATACTAGCCTTTGAGAAACTGTGTCGTGGAGAATTATCAACCAGCCCGCATGTGTCAACGTACTTTTCGTGTGTTAGCCGTTACCAAGCATCGGTGAGACATCTTGAGACCCATTTACACTGTTTTCTAAAGTTTGGTAAATATTGCTATAACGACTGTCAACTACCAAGGGGCGCATCCCTTCAGGTGACATTTTTGCTAGTTAAGTAAATGCGACAATGTATGACAGAAATGCACAATATGAACAGTTTGATTAAAACATGGTGTTTCCTTGCTCTAAAGCATTTTGAGAACGTGCTAGCCGAAAACGCAGTGAAATCGTTATAGCGAATGATTCATCGTCATCATCATTATCATAGACGGTCCCTCTAAACGAGGATGATGTCGACCAAGGGTTGGTCGTGTGTCCCCAGACGACTCAGAAGCCCAATTCTTGATCTACAGATCTGAATGCATTTGGGTAGGAAGTGAGGTTTGCCGGTCTCGGTCCTTCTCCTTTCTCCTCTGCCACATCTCCGTCTCATTCAACAGGCGGTCTCTATCGAGGGAGCCGGCGCTCAAAGGATGCTTAGCAGACGGCAGTCAGGTCCTCCAAATTGCTGTGTATTGTTGCCTTTTTTGTAAGGTAGACGTTCATTGCATCATTTTCTCTGGCGGCACCTGGTTCTTGAATCATGGCTTGGCTGGGAAAACAGTACTTCTCAGATAAACGTGTGTGTCTGCCATTCTTAAACAGTGGTACTGATTCTGCATGACAATTTTCCTCGGTGCTGTTTGTTTTGGCTTCAGTGACGGCGTTGGAGTTGGTGTAGCCGTCTTCCGACTACACGTGATACATCTTCCTGAGGCAGCGTTCATAGCATTTCTTCAGGGTCTTCAGGCGGTGGTGAAACTGACCCAGGCCTCATCCCAAACAGTCGAATGATAATACAGACTGCGTTGTAAAGCATGGTCTCTTTCCTGTGGTCGTCGAAGACTCGGTGGCGCAGATTCCCGAAGGACGTGCTGGCACAGCAGATTCGGTGCTGAATTTCATGCTCGACGTTGGCCTTCTGGGACAGATGGCTCCCTAAGCATGCGACGTGTTCAACAATTTCGATGGTTCTTCCGCGTCCTGGTTTGATGCGTGGAATAAATGATTGATGGTTTCCTGATGCTGACTGAGTTCTGTATTTTGGTAGGCTTCTGTAACGAGGTCCAAAGCAGTCTGGAGCTTTCGTGCAGCATGGACAAAGGTGAAACGACAATAGTCGACATACTGAAGGTCTTTAACGGCAGTCTTCATGACTTTAATCTTGGATGGTGCAGTGACAAATCCTAATTGACTGAATGAATGGTTATTGCTAGGCGCGCATCGCATGAAAAACTGCGCCGTGGACCAGGCGCTCGTGGACATATATTTATGAAACTTGACACAATCGTAGAAGACGCGCTGTGCGTTGCGAAAAACAAACGTAACCATCATGTGAACTATTGCTTAGCAAAAAGATCTTTCAGGCTTTCAAAATAACTGTTGTTGCAAGTATTCCTTTGTATATTTTAATGAAAGCCAAGGACCATTTTCACTAAGACAATGAGCGGACAATTCATAATTAAACAGAATCCTTTGTTTAAAGTTAAATCCAATGAGCTTTTAAAACATGCAAGGAGCCGCTACCGTATCACCGATATTACTATTTCTGCGGCAAATTGTTCTGGTGGCGCATCCTGCATATAGTCCAGCGGATATGTAAAAGATTGTGCACTTTGTTTTATAAAAGCAAGACACTTTGCTCATCTGTTTTATACACCAAGGGAACCATTTTATAGATTGGAGGCATTCCAGATTTTGCTAAGTTTAGAAATGGCAGCTATTTTTTAAAATGGCCGCCAAATTCAATTTCCCCATATCTTAATAACTGCGTTACATAAAGCAATACTATTTGTGCTAAATGTAGGTTTTAGGGGTCAAATATTTCATATTTGTTACTTTTGGGCTTCTCCGACATTCACATCCGCCATTTTTAAAGATGGCGGTCATCAATATAAATGTAACGATATCTTAATAACTATGTTACGTAGACCCGTATAATTTACGTTTTTGAATAACCTGGAGGATAGCAATTTCTAAAAGTATAACGTTTTACTTTCGTTAACATTCCTAATCCGCCATTTTTAAAGATGGCGCTTTTTAAAGCAAAGCATATTATTCCCATATATCAAGAACTACACAACACAGAGCCACAAAGTTGATGTCAAAATGTATGTTTTTTAGATGCGATGATTTCAAATACATTACTTTTTTATTTTACAATAGATCAGCCATTTTGAAAGATGGTGGCAGACAACGCAAACAAACGGGAGTACATTGCATCCACCATGAATTGTCATCCATCAAAGCAAACAAACGAGAACACATTGGCATCCCTACACTGCCACGACCAACCAGTCACAAACGATCACGACTAAGCAAATACACTTAACAACCAATTCTGTTCCGTGTTTACTCAAGAATTCTACCCCATCCCCAAACTAGCTCCATCCATCTATCCCGATATCCCCTCCCTCGAAATTGGGATCGACGGAATAATCAAGCAACTGAAAAAATAAACCAAAATAAAGCTACAGGTCCAGACAAACTCTCAGCCAGAGTCCTTAAAGAGACTGTAGTGGAAATAGCCCCCATCATCACACACATCCACCAGTCATACAACACTTGCAATCCCAGATGACTGGCTCCAAGCACTAGTACACAATTACACAAAAAGCCACAAATCTGCTAATTGTAGAATAATTTCGCTAACATGCATCCTCTGCAAAGCACATAAGTCTAAGCAATGTGTGGAAACACCTACACAAACACAACATCATCCTCCACTTCCAACATGGATTTCAGCCAGGTCTGTCTTGTGAATCCCAATTCACAGAGACAGTCCATGACTGGATGACTGTTATGAACAATAAGACACAAATAGACCATCCTACTTGATTTCGCCAAGTCTTCGACAAAGTCTCCCATAAACGCTTCCTATCCAATTGAACTTTCTATGGAATAACTGGAAATACACAAAAATGGATCAAATCGTTTCTATCCAATCGCAATTAGTCTTAGTCAATGGAGCCCTGTCGGAAAGAACAGGCTTTGTCTGCAGCCATCTTTCAAAATGGCGATATTTCAAAATGGCAGGTATATTTAAAGTCAATGAAGATAAAAAGTAATGTATTTGAAATCATCGCATCTAAAAAAACATTCGTTTTGACATTAAATTTGTGGCTGTATGTTGTGTAGTTCTTGAGATATGGGAATAATATGCTTTGAAGGGTGTTATCTTTAAAAATGTCGGATATATGCATGTCGACGAAGATAAAACGTTATACTTCAGGCTATTCAAAAACGTAAACTATACGGCTCTATGTAGCGCAGTTATTAATATATTGTTACATTTGACGACCGTCATCTTTAAAAAATGGCGGATGTGTCGTAGAAATCCAAAAGTAACAAATATGAAATCTTTGACCCCTAAAACCTACACACATATTATTGCTCTATGTAATGCCGTTATTAAGAAATGGGAAAGTGAATTGAATTGAACGCAGCAAAATCTGGAATGCCTCCAATCTTTAAAATTGTTCCCTTGGTGTATTGATGCGCATAATTATGATCGTGAGGTAGGCAAATAGTGACGTAGGCCTACGGTATAGGTTTGTGACAGTGACTATTGGACTCTTCAAACTTTGTTTTACCATGATGTTTGTAAACATACGTCGCATTACATTACTTGGGCGGCATGACATCTTCAAGATCATTCTTTCTGCTTTTCTCACTTAAACGATTTTGCTCGATTTTTTTGTTGCAAAGAAAAAAACAATTGCGGTCAAGATTTCAAGACAACTAACTAGGCCAACGCTGGAATGTCGGACAGAGCTTTGTACACGTGCCCAATTTGTAAGCTTGATAGATGTTGCTGCTAGGCAATATGTCACGTGATGGATAGGTCATGTACTACGCAACAATGTAAAGTTCCTTCGTACGAACGTTCTTGCGGATGACTTTGGCAAAAAATAAGCCCTCTAGGAAAACATCCAGAATCTTACGAATGGCATTTTTTAACTATGTTACAAACTTCCGTCAATATCCCTCTTAGGGAAAAAACTACTGCAGATATAAAAAATCAATAATTATCTAAGTTAGTTTCAATTTCACGATCATATATGCTTACTTGTTAAACGGGAAAAAACTACTGCAGATATAAAAAATCAATAATTATCTAAGTTAGTTTCAATTCCACGATCATATATGCTTACTTGTTAAAAGCGTGTTCCATACATGTTTTAAATGTAGAACGGTAAGCTAATGTTATACTTACAGGAAACATAATATGACACAATATGCTGTGTTTATGGCTGTGATGTAGACATTATGTTTCCTTATAGTTATATGTCTTGACGGAAGCCTAATGACTGTAGAAATGTTATTTATTCTCGAAGGCAGCCTATTTTTTTCAACAAATAATGTTACTTTCACGAAGGTTACCCGTCTCGGGCTTTTGAATGGATATATATAATACCTAGGCGTAGCCTTAAGTTAACGGTTTAAAATTTCATCGATTCATTTTATTTTTGAAAATACATGATTGTATAATTAAATCATGATGATAGCTATATATCCCCCTTACTTGATTAAATATTTTGCCATATATAATAGAGGGAACACCTGTCTATGGCAATAACACAAAAAGTTATATATTGAAAATCGCATAATTGTGTATTATTAACTTAGTCTTAATAGTTAACCTAACGTTTCTGCTAGTCTAGACCTCTATCAGTTCCATGTCATAGAACACCTGTCCTTAGCCTTACACTTAGGTTTATCGTTTATCTAATTGCTTAAGCAACCCCATTTTTAAGTATAACGTTTTCTTTAAAACATTACTGGATATCCGAAAACCGGTCCGATTACTCGACTCGACGACAGCGCTTCATTATTGACGATTAAAGTATTATTGATAATGTGCAAGTTTTGACTTGTCTTTAGCAGACTATAT
The DNA here is from genome assembly GCA_020002185.1 of Paraescarpia echinospica. Lineage (NCBI taxonomy): Eukaryota > Metazoa > Annelida > Polychaeta > Sabellida > Siboglinidae > Paraescarpia > Paraescarpia echinospica. The sequence continues at coordinate 15,144,753 of CM034542.1, forward strand.
ACCAGTACTGTGTGCTGTGTTGACATCAGAACAGAACCTTTGAAGATTATAGTTGATCAGTTACAGTACAAGTTACGGTCAACCATAACAAGTCAAAAATAAATATGAACGTCAGAATGATGAAGACGTGATTATTATAGGAAATATTAACGCAGCAAGTTAAATTGTACTTACCACATACTTACAACAAACACCAGCAGCGTCGTCACGAAATGTTTAATTTACATACATAGTTTAACAGAATTCGAATAAATCTAACGATTTTTCAAGTTTTAAGAAAAACGGAAAGAATGTTCCACCTTAATTTAAATGGCGACAACAATTTCGAAAATGAACGAACGCGAAATTGACAAATGGGCGTCCCTCACGCACGTTTTTTTGAACGTCAAAACGGAAAAACACGGCTCGTCAAAATTAATGAAAAGGTATTGCAACGGAATTGGGAATTTTTATGGCAGGATGGCTTAGAAAGTCCTTGAAAAAGTTAGCTCATTAGTATATGACATTAGTTGAACGTGTAGTTTTATTAGGTTGTATCAATACACGCTTCCGTGCCAGATATAACATCATATCATATTAGTACAGTCGCTTAGGGAATTGATCGTGACACGCTGCACTAAAACACAAACTTTGGCACAGTTGTAAGTTAGGCTGAGGCTTAAGACCATGACTGACTTTAGGGAGGGGGCTGCCCGATTTTCAAAGGTCAATGTCAGATCAAGGTAAACAAAATTATAAGCAAATACATGTATATATATATTATTTGATTAGGGGGACAGGCTGCGGAATAGAAATTTTTCGCCAATTTGTTTACCACAATCCCAAAACTTTCTGAAAATGTTGGTTTGGGCGCATTTCCAATAAATCGTCAGGAAAAAAATTGGTTGTCACGTGGGTGCTTTGGAAACGGCGGCCATCTTGCATTCAGTGCCTATTCTAGTTCTAGTACTTTTTGTTTCCAGCACTCGGCAACGTTCTATTAATTGACTATAGTCTGTAATATATTGTAGTTAGATGGTTGTGGACTAAGGTCTCATTCAATTAGTCAGCCTTTTTCAGAACATTATTGCCAAGCCGACCTTTCTATGCTGGCACTGAGGGTGGTCACCAGTATCACGCATTTGGCGTGAGTATTACCCTGTTTGTATTAATGTTTTTTTAAAATGACATTCATCACAGCCGTCTGGACTCCGTCAGGGAAGCCGAACTTTCGCTTGGTAGATGAGACGACTCTCTGAATGACAGCACCATTATTAAGCAACATAGTCACACACACACACACACACACACACACACACACACACACACACACACACACACACACACACACACACACACACACACACACACACACACACACACACATACACACACGCACGCACGCACACACACACACACACGCACGCACACACACGCACATATATATAATATATGTTTTATATATATATAATATATATATATATTACACCAACCTTTCTATATATGCTGGCATTGAGGGTGGCCATTGTCAGGGTGCTTAATGTAATCATCAGTGGTTCACGTCCCAAGTTGAGACGGGACTGACATTAACGTGATCTCCGAGTCACGTGGGATACACAGACCCCAATGTTGAGAGCCATTTTACACTAAATATCGTACCTGCTGCCCGGTCCGGCTTTAGAACTCAGAGCGTTGGCGTGCCAGGCGGATGTGCTAATATAACCATTACAATATCGCGCTGTAGAAGTCGTACTCACACATTTATATGTTGTAGTAACAAATAGAGTGAACGCATTGTCAAAATGATTCCCGAAACGTCGCTTTGAAAACCACGAGCGTTCGAGAGGCTGTGCAGCTACAATGCCACCGGCCAATCAGAAACAAGATGGCGTGAAACTGCCCGCTGATCAATATATAAGCATTTACGTTCTTTCCCAAATGTAATAGTCTGCCACAATAAAACAAAATGGCAAGGTTTTTTTCAACGAGAACAATACGTATGGTATTTCGATTTATCAGAAATCTGCCACACTACTAATGTTTCCCGGAGGTAGGACCCTATTAGGATTGTAACGCTGAAACCGAAACGTCAGATTAATTGCCTTGGTCAGATATGATTGTGACGTACGTTGGAAACCATGGCGTTAGACTTTGGCTCCGTCGATAGTCTCGATTACCCAGGCGCCGTGAGGTGGCAGCATTAGCCCCTCACTACGGCCTGGAACATTATGGCCCTGCCAATGTTACCGGTACGGGGCTTTACCCCAGATTCGGGTAGAGACGATGATTGGCTCTCAGGCCAGCTAAATATATATATAACGAAATAACAAATTAAATAAGCATACACTTTTATCAGATAATACTATACTATTAACAACTTTTCAACATTAAACTATATTGAAACATGTCACACACAAAAATAAACCGACATTAAACTTTTGTTCGCAGTTTAATGCCTTTTAATTACATGCATATTCACTAGGTGGCAGCTCTCGTGGCTGTCAACAAGTGGGCAGTCAAACGCGATTCTGAGCCAGACTATCTTCCTGGCGAAGTCACGCACCCAGGCGAGAGTTGGTTAAGCGAGACTACTCTTTCGATTCTTTGCAAAACAAAGGAAATCTCAGCAAGATAGGTGATTATATAATGCATTTTATACGCCGTAACTTCTGCTTCTACGCTGTCTCGGATACACTGAATACTGATTGATATCAGAAGACGGGGGGTTGCTGTTGAAAAATGTTCGCGGCGGTATTCGACGGGGGGCACATTCAACAGATATAATACGTCTGCATGAAAACAAAACAAAGAGGTTTATATTGGCTTCATTGATTACAGCAAAGCTTCAGACTGTGTCATTCATGGTCTGCTATTGAAAACATTAGAAACTATGGGTGGTCTAAAACATCTGATCAAACTCCTACAATCTTTGTATAATGATCATTAAGCCACAGTGAGAACAAACCAAGGAGAGACTCAATGGTTCAACATTGGGAAAGGAGTCATACAAGGTCGTATACTATTCCAGCACTCTTCAACATAGATCTACAGCGAACAAATAATCAGAGATTCAATGCAAACAACATATAAAGGCTTCATAATTGGTGGCCTGCTACTTCAGAATATGTGATATGCCGACGACACTACATTGATGGTGGCAAAATGGAGGATCTGGAAGAAATGATTAATGCCATCAAAGATAAAAGCAGAGCGGCTGGGTTTCTTCTCAATATCAACAAGACAAAAATAATGACAACTTCACAGATCAATGACATCATTATTGGTGGAGAAAAGTGAAAGTGGTCAAAGCATTTATATTCATAGGATCAAAAATCACCAAAGAAGGAAGATGCACTCCAAAAATCAACTGACGACTCATTCTGGGCAGATCAGCAATGGAACAATTTGGAAAGACCAGGATGTATCAATTACAAGAAAAACTAGAATTGTACAAGCCATGGTTTTCCCGTTGACAACGTACACAACTAAAGATAATCGACGGCGCATCTTAGCTTTTGAGATGTTGTGCTGGCGCCGCACGTTAAGGATCCGAGAAAGGACGAACAATTCAATACTTAATACACTTAATAATCCAATAACACTTGACAGATCTATCCTCCGCCGAAAACTAATTTACTTTGGTCATGTCATACGAACATCACATCTAGAAAAAAAATCATCATGCTGGGAATTACTAAGGGAAAGAGGATAGAGAGACGCCAAAGTTCGGACCCGACTTGGCGGCACAAGGTGACAAGGTAACACGTCTGCGGTGGCACATTCCACAGGTCTGGGGGACACCACTCTAGCGTTGATACAACGCGGCAAAATTCGAAAGATATAGAAAGACACTGTCCCTGGCTCGTCTGGACACACCTATGTTCACTGTTAATGTATATCCGCGTGTTCACATAGCATCTACACATTTCATATATGAATATTTTTACATATGTCAAAATAGTATTTATGCAATGTGATGCGGATAATCCGTCAACAATTCGTTGTCACGATAATCTACCAATGTTCCGAGTTACGTAAGCACCCAGGATCAAAACGAGGCTGGGTGTGGACTGCCCCTTTGTGTTGGAATCTGATAGCAGCGAACGTCTTTGCCGTTTCAACACAAAGGAAGATTTACTTCAATCAAGTTCTCGAGGTTAGTATAGTTCAACGTTGTTCATACTATACTTCGATCTTGTGTATGCAATTTCGTGCGTGGTTTCGCGGATTAGTACTTTGATAATCCTTGAATTATACTGCATTCAAATTTGCTCGTTTACCCCGAATTTTTTCCTTTGTTCGCCGCCATTTTTTAAGCCGTCGATCTTTTTCATTCATCTTATCATGTCCGCTATGGACTGCCCCGCCGATCTCTTAGTGATTGGTCACAGCTTCGTTAAGCGTTTACACGCGTCGCTTATGCATCGTGATGGTACGACGCATGTTGTGGGGGCAGATTTAGGGGTTTCCGCGCAATATTCGAGTGTGTTTTACCACGGTGTGGGCGGACTTAAGTCAAGATAGACGGTTTGCTGGCCGAGTTGCCGCTGATCAGTGAGCTCGGCCCGCGAGTGGTTATTGTCGACATCGGCACTAACGATTTGTCTCATGCCGGTGTCGTGCCCAGTCAGCTTGCCTCCCGTATTGTCGACTTCGCCCAGCGGGTGTTGGCAGTCGCTTCGGTGACAGAAGTAGTCATTTGTCAGGTTATGCCGCGCGTCGCAGTGCGCCCGCCCTGGCGCCAACAGCAACGGTTTCCCGCGCGTGCCGATTTTAACAACGCTCGGTTCGTAGTAAATCGTACGCTGGATGCTCTGACATCGGACCTGCCCCATATTCATTACTGGCGACACAGAGGTATGCACACTAACTGGGAGCAATATTTTGATCACTTTGGGGTCCATCTAAACGAAGTTGGGATGCGCAAATATGTGCGCTCCATTAGGGGGGCTGCCACATTTGCTGCCACACAGTGGTAAATGCTCCACTCCTTTCAGTACAGCCCATCTTCTTCTGGCTTTCCCCTCATTGTGCTGGAAATGTATATCACAGTACAATTTTGCCTTTGACAGTTTGTCTCCACCATGTGGTAATTACTGCATTTTGGTCCTTAATACTGTCACTGTCTGGGGGTTTATGTTGTTTGCAGTATGACTGGCTTTCGTTCAATCTTTTCACTGTTTTGCCACAATTGTATTTATATACGCTTTCTTCATTTAATTTATACTATCTATGGGAACCCTAACAGCAGTAATCACCAATACAATTCCCCCGTGTTTGATTGTTGTGTTACGGTAGTGTTACCAGTGCTGCCACACACAATAGCCTGGGGGGGGTCGATTGGTGTAGCCCACATGCTTAGTAGCTCCTTTGTACCATATAATGTGTGGAGGCGCTATGATACAGGCTGGTTGCTCTGTTTGTTCCACTATCTTATGATCCATGTGTTTTTGTGGGCGTGCTGTGAAACAGACTGATTGCTCTGATGGCCCCACTATCTTATGATCCGTGTTTGTGGGTGTGCTGTGATACAGACGGATTGCTCTGATGGCCCCACTATGTTATATTACACGTTTTGTGGGTGTGTCGTGATACAGACTGGTTGCTCTGATGGCCCCACTATCTTATATTACATGTTTTGTGGGTGTGCCGTGATACAGACTGGTGCTCTGATGGCCCCACTATCTTATATTACATGTTTTGTGGGTGTGCCGTGATATTGACTGATTGCTCTGATGGCCCCACTATCTTATATTACATGTTTTGTGGGTGTGCCGTGATACAGACTGGTTCCTCTGATGGCCCCACTGTCTTCTGATTTTCGTTACAATACATCATCAAATATATTACCCGTAATGAGCCTGAACTCTACAGCAAACTTGTCAGTTGTACACAATCAATTCTATTACCTGGCAAGTTCACCGACACATTCTTTCCATTGCCACTCTTATTCCACGCTGCAAAATGCACACTTCCTTTCCATTTGGTCTTAATAAATGCAATTTTTATCTCTGTTTACATATATGTGTGAGTATGTATGTGTGTATAGATTTATGGAGTGTGTGTGCGTGTATCTATATGGATGGTATATATGTATGTATATATATATATATATGTGGATATATCTATGTGTATCTATATCTATGATTATATATAATTTTTCATCTAGAGGTTATATCACCTCATGCTGCCCGTGGGGCGTCCACAGGATTATATACCATATTGGTCCATCCTGTTATGCAGGTAGATAGTGGGTGAGCTGTGATACTGACTAGTTTGGTGCCATGGTTTCGGAGAAAATGGATGTCGTTCCTGCCCTTTGTTTACTACTTTGCAGTATGCCCCCACGCGGACGTCCGCCGAAACCGGTTCGTGCCATGGTGCGACCGCCGTCCCAACGCCTTGCGGCCAGGAAACGCCCTGTCGAGTTTGAACCGCCCGTGCCAGCCCCTCCTGCTCGCCGACGTCGCCCTGTTTATGCCGCTGCGGGACGTCCGGAGGACTTGCCAGCCACGTCGGACAGTGTGCCGGTGACAACTACCAGCACTCCTGATATGGTAGCCATTGTCACCCGGGAAGTGATGAAACAATTGCGAGAGGACCGGGATGCCACGCGTGCCCATGTTGTCACACCCCCTGTGCCCACGCCATCAGTAGATGTCGCCCCGGAAGTCGCCTGGTCGATGCCAGACCCCACCACCGAGCAGGAGACTCCCATGGACTTTGCTGTCGCTGGTGCTCTCAGCACTTTGATGGACGATAGGGGTGAGCCCGCATCCCACTTCTCCGTCCCTCTCCACTCCACCACTTTGGGGGCTGACCTTCCGGAGCGCATTAAGGCCAAGATATGGGCCAACGAATTTGTTGAATTTTTCGATCTGACCCATATTCACCAAACCCAACCCCAACAAATGACTGTTTCTTCTGGTGACTCTCACCGCGTCTTCTCTTTGCTGCCCCAGACCAGGGGAAGGCAGATTTCCACCATCGACCAGTGGACTTCTGCCTTCTTGGTGTTTGGGGCAATATATGCCCAACGATTTCCGGAAGCAGCCCCCGGGTTGTTCAAATATTGCGATGTTGTCCGTGATATTGCCGCCACAGGTCCACCGTTGGCCTGGCGGCAGTATGACACACGATTCCGGTCGCTCCGACAATTTGATCTGGCCGGATTCCCCTGGGCGCAGCCCCGGTGGGATTTATTCTTTTCTTGCATGTATGCCAAGGATGTCCATGGGGGGTCAGCTCGTGCTCCAGGTCCCTTTCCCAACAAATCCCGTCGCCCGCAGTCCTTTCCCGTTGGCTACTGCTGGCAGTACCAGCGAGGGGGTAAGTGCCACTCCCGCTTGTGCAAATTCAAACACGTTTGCACCAAATGTCATGCACCCCATCCGTCCAGCTCATGTCGAAAAATCATCACTCCCAACACCAATAAATCCTAAACGCTTACACCAAGCTCTCCTTGGTTATGACCAGGTGGAAGTCACCTTTCTGGTCAATGGTTTCATCCATGGATTCAAAATTAACTATTTGGGTACTCCTTCTCTCCTTTCCACTCATAATCACCCATCTGCTTCAGACCACAAGGCTATAGTTGACACGGAACTGACAAAGGAGCTTTCGCTGGGACGCATTGCTGGCCCATTCATCTCACCACCATTCACTCCCTATCAGTCCTCCCCGCTTGGGGTAGTTGCCAAGAAAGAGCCTAACGCATTCCGTCTCATTCATGATCTTTCTTATCCAGCGGGTAATTCCATCAACGAAGGTATTCCAAAGGAATTCACCACTGTATCTTATGAAACTTTAGATCATGTCATAGCTTTGTTGGGTCAGTTTGGCCGAGGGTCTCTGGTGGGGAAGGCAGACATTGAGGATGCATTCCGCATCATTCCCCTCCACCCGTCATGCTACCATTTGTTTGGGTTCACCTGGGATACTAACTTCTACTATGATCGTTGCCTACCAATGGGATGTGCTGAATCGTGTCGCCTGTTTGAACGGTTTACTTGTGCGTTGCAGTGGGTCCTGCAAAGCAGGGGTGTCATGGCTGTTAGTCACATATTAGACGATTTCATCTTCATCGGCCCCCCAAATTCATCTCGTTGCTTTCACGATCTCAACCGATTCATGGCTCTGGCCAAGGAGCTTTCTATCCCAATCAAGCATGAGAAAACCTGTCTCCCATCTACGCTTATCACTGTTCATGGCATTGAACTCGACACGGTCAAATGGGAAGCTCGCCTCCCCCAGGATAAAGTTCAGAAGCTACAGACATCCCTTGCCGTCATGCGGAAATGGCGTTCTGTGACATTGCACCAACTCCAATCCGTCATTGGGCTACTCACATTCGCAAGCCGCGTCGTTTCCCCCGGTCGTGCGTTCATCCGTCGCCTCATCCATCTTACAAGAGGTCTTTCTAGGCCTAACCATCATATCCGGTTGACGGCTGAGTCGCGCGCTGACTTGGCAGCCTGGCATTGTTTTGTCTCTTCATTCAATGGAGTCACCATGCTCATCGATAGTAATTGGGTTTCATCGGATTCCATTAAGCTGTACACTGATGCCGCATCTACGCACGGGTTTGCTGCCGTTTTTGGTTCCAGATGGTTTAATGGTACCTTTCCGGAAATCTGGGATGGTTACAACATTGCTGTATTGGAACTCTATCCTATCGTAGCCGCTTTGGAGCTTTGGGGACAATGCATGGCAAACCACTCAGTCCTGTTCTTCACTGATAACCAAGCTGTGGTGGACGTGATCAACAAGCAGTCTGCTAAGAACTGTCACCTAATGCGTTTACTTAGACGTCTGGTCGTGACTGCGTTGAAATTTAATGTATATTTTAAATCTAAGCACATTCCAGGAAAGACTAATGTCATAGCTGACAAACTGTCACGCTTTCAGGAATCCGCAGCTCGGCAGATGGCACCTTGGCTCCAACCGCAGCCAACAGCGATTCCGGCAGCAATTCTTCCTTGGCAGCAGTGATGCTACATCTACTAAATGCTGCCTTGTCTGACGGTACTAAAAAGGCCTACAAACGATCTATTACATCGTATGCAGCTTTCAGCCGGAAACAATTTCCCAACTGTACGATATTTCCAGCTTCAACAGGTCATTTGGCTACATATATAGCAAGCCTTTTCTCCAAAGACTATGCTCCAGCTACCCTTATGTCTTATATGTCTGCTCTGTCGTATATTCATAAATTGTCTGGTATGCCGGATGCAACTCAACATTTTGTTATTAAAAAATTGTTGGCTGGGGCTCAGAAGCTGGCAGGTACACCTGACACCCGTTTACCCATCACTCCCTCTGTACTATACCAGATAGTTGACGCCTCACAATTTATTGCCTCATCCACCTATACCAGGTATATGCTACAGAGCATGTTTCTCTTGGCATTTCATGCATTCTTGCACATTGGGGAAATGACGGTCCATGCCCGATCCAGGAGCGACGCTGTCATACAGTTTGCAGATGTCACCCTTTCTCGTTCACACATTGTTCTAGTTTTGTGTCATTTTAAGCACAACACATCTGGGCGTCCTGTCACTCTGTCCATTTCGCAAACGCACAATCAGTATTGTCCTGTGCAAGCACTTTCTCGATTCCTGAAGGTTCGTGGTCCATTTAAGGGCCCACTGTTTGCATTTCCTAATGCCTCCTCTGTTTCTCGAAACTATTTTTGTCAACACTTGCATAAAGCTCTCCAGTGGGCGGATCTAGACCCCAGTAAATATAAAGCTCACAGCTTTCGAATCGGTGCCGCTACCACGGCAGCTGACATGGGGATGAGCGAAACACAAATTCAATCTATGGGCAGGTGGAAGTCCACTGCCTTTAAACGCTACATTCGTATTCCTATGCTGCACATGACCGGCACTTGATTGGTCTCGTTTTCCTGTAAGCGTTGGGTGCTTCAGCTTGGCTGGCGCCCATTCTGTACTGTAATATTCCTACTGATCTACCATATTATATATTATTGGGACACACTCTTTTCTCGATATATAAAATGTTGGTCTACTGCTGTAGGCAGGGGTTGTTGCAGCATGGCTGGCTTCCATTGTTTGCACTAGTATTCCCAAGGATATACAAAATGCCGTTTGTTTGAGACACTCTTTCCCCACCTGCTTTATGTCGCCCATTGTTGTTCGCAGTGGTTGTTGCAGCATGGCTGGCATCCACTGTGCATAGCTTGGCAATAAGGGGCACGACTGATCACCCTGGCATCCAGTTCTTGGTCACGTATCTGTTTAATGTGTGACATTGCCAGGCTAATTGGCGGTTATATTGAATAGACGCTGCAGCATGGCTGGCGTTTGTCTTACTTAAGGTGTATTGATACTTATTTTTCTTTTCTTCTGTTCGTACCCGCACGACTCCATAGGCAGTTTAATGCACTGGCAGAGCCCTGGGGTGGGGTTGGGCCTCTAATGCAGGAGGCCGGGTGGGGAAAAATTACCACCCACCTTTGCTAATCTGATTTGTCATTTAATAATTGTTTGTAGTACCTCGATGATAGTATCAGTTGTTTATCGCTTAAGCTTTATCTCATCGAGTGATGTATTTGGTTTGTTCCTGTTGGTTACAATTATTAAATGACCGTTACCAACTACATTAATTCTTGTTCAATTATTATAGCAAACAAGCTCAGGGTTCTGCCAGTAAGCATCAGCAGGGTATAAATGAATATTTTTACATATGTCAAAATAGTATTTATGCAATGTGATGCGGATAATCCGTCAACAATTCGTTGTCACGATAATCTACCAATGTTCCGAGTTACGTAAGCACCCAGGATCAAAACGAGGCTGGGTGTGGACTGCCCCTTTGTGTTGGAATCTGATAGCAGCGAACGTCTTTGCCGTTTCAACACAAAGGAAGATTTACTTCAACCCACCATCCCCCCCTTACTACCACCATGATACTTTGTTGCATGATACCTAATTATATTTAATTTCTTTGGCAGCAGGTTTTGATGAACCTGCTGCACTTGTATGTGCCTATGTTTTCCTTGTACGTGTTACCATAACGTTGGAGATAGTTGTGTTTAGCACGTCCAATTGTCTATTGTATCTGTGCTGAATATGTATATACACATTATTGTATGATATGGGGGTGGGGGAAAAAGTGGGGAAAAATTACCACCCACCTTTGCTAATCTGATTTGTCATTTAATAATTGTTTGTAATACCTCGATGATAGTATCAGTTGTTTATCGCTTAAGCTTTATCTCATCGAGTGATGTATTTGGTTTGTTCCTGTTGGTTACAATTATTACATGACCGTTACCAACTACATTAATTCTTGTTCAATTATTATAGCAAACAAGCTCAGGGTTCTGCCAGTAAGCATCAGCAGGGTATAAAACGTAGTTTGCATATTTCATGTTTGCAGTATTACGCATCACAACTGTGACAACATCAACATTACTGATGCAATATTTCTATACGTATGTCTACCGTAAAATCACCTGTTTAGTAGACCAACACTTTAGTAGACCGTCAGTCAATAAGGCCTGTAAGTGTATCGTGATACACTTACAGGCCTTATCGTGATACATGGCGAGATTCCGCGCGAATGGAGTCGACTGGCGACAAGAAGTAACTCGGCGCCTGCTTAGGGAATAGGGTGTTTTTTTGCCTGGGGGTGAAATCACATGAATTACATATAAAGTGTATAAACTCGATTACTGCAAAATTGTTACTTACAAAACTTCTCCCATCCATTTGATTTCTTACCATTAGTCGGAAAAAGGAACATCCACCAGTCTTCTGTATATTCCTGTGATTATACCCACAAATGAAAATATGTATCCTATTCCCTACGCATTCGACAGCGCAACGGATGTCGCCAGCTGACTCCTAAGTGAAAACGAGGCGCGAGACTTACAGGCCCTATTGAATCACCCCAGTAATATAAATTGATGCAGTAGAAGGTGGAGGAAAACACACACACACACACGCACACACACACACACTCACACGCACGCACGCACGCACGCACACACACAAGCACGCACGCACGCACGCACACACACACACACACACACAAACACACACGCACACGCGCACGCGCACACGCGCACGCGCACGCGCACACGCACTCGCACGCGCACACGCACACGCACACGCACACACGCACGCACGCACGCACACACGCACACTCGCACGCTCGCACGCACGCACGCACGCACGCACACACACACGCACACACACACACACACAGTCTTGTAATGTGTGTCAACCGGGGACAAATGCCTATAGTCCGCCAAGTGGGGACTGCAATAAATAACAACTCTACGGAGATGATATTATGTGGATTAATTACTCATACAATAAGTATAGTATTGCACAAATAAAAAAGTTTCTAACATTTTATTTAAGCAAACTACACTTTATGATTTCTACCGCCCGTCTGAGGACACACATGTGTTACAATCGGGGACGACGTTCCTTGATTGTGTTACCAGTGGGGACATTTAGCTAATGTGAAATGTAAATCCTGTTTAACGTATAGAAACAAACAAAACACAGCAATTGCACAAATTCTACTACAACATAATTTATTATCCACATCAATAATATATGTAGGTAGCGAGGACATCATTTAAGATACGTAGAGGCAGGATGATATCGGTGTCAACGTTAGTGCTCGGGATAATAAAGTTGAAGGAAAACATGAAACAACCCGGCTATATTCCAATGTTTATTATAACACTCGTACAGCTTACAGTATCGAAACATACAATATTGTTTATATAAGATGCAACTACATTTTGGCACAAAATACACATCTGTGTTCTTTTGGCAGTGGTTGTAGCAATTAATGCAATAATAATAATTTGGCCAACTTAGAAAACCTTAGTAACTATTTATTAAGATCTAGCGCTTTACAAGAAAAACGGAAACCTATTATTAGTAAATAAACGGTTTTCTGAACATCATTTGGAACATACAAATGACGTAGCTAATTGAATATTTGATTACGATACATTTGCAATCATTGTCACTCGTCATGGAGACTACTCAAGTCACGTCAATGGATTGCTAAATGTCATCTAAGCATGATTAACAGATTTGTACAGAACACATTATAGACAATATTAAATTACACAAAGGTAAACAACTTACATTAATCCTAAATTTGTTCAAATTCGTGCTCTACGAATCTAAACGAATAAATCAAATCAATCACATTACTATAGACTTCAATGGTAGTAGCCTCAAGTCCTCAGCGTGATTAATGCACAATATAGCAGCACATCAAAAATAATGTGTATATGAAAGGAAATGTGTTTTCACTAAAATAACATGTAAAGAGTGGCTGATAGTTCTACCTGGAGAGATGTGTTTAGTTCAAGTATGTATGCACAATGTATTAAGTGAGAACAAGTATGATCCACAGATGAATGAAGTGTTAACTGATGTGCTGATCGTACTTTCTGGTGCCGTCCTTACACTCACTTAAAATACGTGTTCCTGATATGGTCTTTTATGTTACGCCATGATCTGTGCCAACCTTGTTTTGTCAAAAACAATTCCATGCTCTCTTTTCCCGGAAGCACACGTCTCATGATATGAGATGCGAAATGCATCCTCACCGAATGCTTCTCATCTTCTGTCCACGTCACTCTTTGTTTCGTTTTGGTCCGTGACGCTGCGGCGGGTTTGAACTTATGATGCTCTTCATTCTTGTCTTCTTTCCCACTGTGTTCTCCATTAAGTTGACTCTTTTTCTTGGGCACTACTAACGACTGATGTCCGTCGCCGTGCTGTTCATCTGAAGAGTCATCCTCGTCTGCATCCTCGAGATAAACAACTTCGTCATTATCCATCGTTATTTCTGATAGGCCTTTTCCAGCAAATTCGCTAATCCGACCTTCCTCGCATGCAAGGAACACTTTCGAGACTCTGGCAACTTGGAGGACATCGAGAGGCATGCGGTAGAATTCCCTGTGAACTCTTAAGTCATGCCCCAAGAAACTGGCGAGCATGTCCATTTCGTGCTCTTTGAGAGCAAGCACTTGGGCAAGACTTGCAACATGTTTGCGAAGTCTGGTTGTCGTCAGCAGGTGTGGTCGTTGTGCACCAGAGAGCGAAGCAAATTTTCGCATAACATCTGATCCGCGATGGAAGAAGTTGCAAGAGTTTGCAAACAGGTACTGATTGTCATCCAATATGAACTGGGACCTATGCTTCAGCAGAATCTGCACCCATTCGGCCACTTCTTCTGTGATCAGGATGGGAACTATTCGGCCTCGTTTACCTTTGATCTCTAGGCGTTCTAAGACTAGGATCAAGTGTTTCTCAAACTCATTGAGGTTGTGTTCCAATTCATGATCTGCTAATGCTTTCTTCTTTCTTGACCAGTCTGCAACAGTTAACTTTGAAACCTCCCCCTGTCGCTTTCTGTTAAAGAGTGTCAGTTTAGCCAGGGTAACTTGTGTAAGTTCTGTGTATGCTTCTGACTTATTTCCACCTTGCTCATCCTCCAAAACTGTAGCATTCTTCTTGCCTTCCTGCATTAAGCAATTACTCAATTTCATGACATCCGCTGTAAGTGGCAAGAACTCAACCCCATTCCGGTTCCTTTCAGAAAGATTACGGTGTGCCGATGCAGTAACTTCGGACCACTGCAGATCGCACAATTTCAAGAATTGCCTTGATGCATCGACGGTGACAGTATTCCCTGTTTCTAAGGCATGGGCCATATTAAGCTGAGCTACCTTCTTCAGTAGTTGGCCAGACCGAATGGCACTTGATGGTGTCGAGTAGGAGTGGTTTGTGTCGTCGAATCCTGCGCACTCTTGTGCTGCGTCGACAACCATCCGGAATTTTGTCGGATGGATAAAATCGTGCAATGCACTCGTTTGTCTTCCCGTTTTCGCACGTAGCTTGATCAGTAGCCTACCCAGGTGTCGCATGCGGCTTCTGATGTAGCCATGCTGTTCCGTGTTGTTCCCAAGCTTTCTGGTCAGGTGCGTGCCTAATTTCAAGATAAGGCTGTCTTTTGTAGCGACAGTGCCAATGGTGTCTCTCCTCATTCCATGTAGGAGAAAACCAAGATCATTTTCATCAGAGCCACCGACGGGCATCATGCTTGCCCCACTCTTGCCCAGTCGTTTTTTGGGTTTACCACTTGCAGTACTTTTCGGTGCGAGGGCACACGAATGTTTCCACAGTGATGTCTTCATGAAGTATGCAAAACAGTATTTGCATGGAACGAATCCCGTGTAGTCGACGTCTTCCGTTGAAGGTCTGTGTTGCACAACAAAATCCCCAGTCCCTTTCTTTATCACGTCCATGTTGTGTTCATGGTTGCCCATGTTTCGAAGTTTTATCAACTATAGATTTTTTGTAGCAGAATCCATAGCGTTGATAAACTTTTTAACTTCCTCTTCGCCTTTATGCACTGTTCCCAGATGTCGTCCAAGCTTTAGCTGAGGCATCTGACAAAAATAACAGTAGCTTTTCTTGTCGTATTTTCTACGTGCTTCATTGTGGGTGATAGTCACTTTGACATTGTGCGTCTCACCACGTCGTTTCTTTGATGCGTCAGATGTGATTTCTGTGTGGGCATCTTGAGTTGCGGTTAGAGGTGACGCGACGTCAGGTACTGCAGGAATTTCGGGTGAGGTATGCGTATATGATGCAGAGACACATTTGGAATGAACTGGGCTCATCAAAGGAATTTCAATTGACATGTCTGAGTCATCTGAAACAAAGTTATTTGCTAACGAGCTACTGTTGCTATCAGATACACTGTAATCAGAATCGTTACTGTCATCAGTAATTATAAAGCTGCTATTTTCATCTGAGTTATCATCTGATGATCTTGGAACAACTACGAGTGAGGTACGCTTATGCGATACAGCTACATACGTGGACAAAGCTGGGTACATTAAAGGAATATCAGTTGACATGCCTGACACATCCGACACCGAATCATCCACTATCGAAGTACCACTGGAACATATATGCTCATGGCTGATATGAGAGTCTGCTTCAGTGATTGAAGTGTCACTAGCTGGAGATGTTTGCTTGGAAAACGTGACTGTGTCGGCTGCTACAGCAGTTGACGCGTCACCAATCAGCGATGTTAGCTCATTTGACGCGCCTGGTGTGATTGTTTCGGCAGTTGTCGTGTCACCAGATGGTGACGTTTGCCCTGCTTTGGAAGTTGATGTGTCTCCAGACAGTGCGATGTTCCTGGATGCTGCGGTGTGCAAACAAGACACATTACGACTTGTATTCAAATAGGTGGATTCAATTATATAGACGATAATAATTATACAACTGTTAATTATGATCAGCACTTATTTCAATTTGACAACGTAACTGGTTACATCTAAAAAATAAACATGCTGGTAGGTTGATAGCAACTGAATTCAGTTTGATAAAGATCATAACATAAAGCATGTGAATGTAAGATAAAATAATGTCATTGTGGAATCAAATTGTTTTTATCTAAGTATATAATGCTAATTTAATCACTCACGTTTCACCTGGTGATTAAACACCCACCTCTGTGCCCCATCACTGTACTGCACATAATACTTATCTGTGTGACAAAAAACGAACGTTAAAGTAAAACTATCTGATTAAGTAAATCACATGAAGTAATTATGTTCCAAAGAAGTACATGCATGAATGTTATAGCTTACAATAATGGGCCTAATTGCAAGAATACCACTATATCAATTATAGACAGAGGAACATAATATCGTAATAATCACCGCAAGAAAGACTTATCTATTTCTCTAGTCATGACAATTAAAATGAATTCGGGATTTGCTATTGGTTTGAACATTATGTTTAGTTAGACCATTGCTCATTACGAATATGTGATGTAGCAGATTGGCTGATGATGAGCATTAAGTCAAGCAGGTCAATATTCAAGCTATCTTGACGAATGAGTTATGACAAACTTACCTCCACATTTCTTGACAATTTTCCCTGAATACCATCGACCGTCCGGAGGGTACAGGCATTCACATGTGTATAAATCAGCATCTGTTATGTTAATCTCTGAAAGTCACAAACTGGGGATCATTAGCAGTAGTTAGCACAGCTAAAGCAAACTGACATGGCGCATGAATAGTAAGTAATTACATTACTACTATTTATAGGCCTATATGTTCTTATATATATATATATATATATATACTTGTCAACGTGAGAGCAGGCATGTAGCCAGGATGCAGGAATCTGGATGTGTCAACATATTCAACCTCCGTAGATGTTAATATGCCCAATGGCACTTTGTCATTTTATATATAGCTGCATAATGCATTAGACGGCAAGTCTACTTTGATATGACAGTCCTTGGAGAATAAGTGTTCGGCAAATTTTATTTTTTCAAGGAAATTAAAGCACAAGCACGTTTTAAAGAAAATACATATCTTGTAGTCAGGTGACCAGTGCACCATGTCGGTGAACGACGGTATTTGTGTAGAATTCGGACACAACTCGATTTCGTCGTTAAAACTGTATTTTTGAAAAATGTAATACATCAATGAGCTAATGTAATCATTCCACATCATCCCAGGCACATTAAAAACTATTGTGTCTTAGCGCACTATTATGACCTAAAAATAAGACTGTTCGGTGAGTATCAACAAACGCTGTTTATTTACATTATTGCTAATTCCGCAGCAGCCCAAAAGGGACAAACCGGAGCGCTATTTGGACCTCAAAATGTCCTAAGACACACTATGTTATAGCATAAATTCGCCTGGGATAATGTAGAATGATTGAGTTCACGCATTGGACAGTGAAGTGTAAAATACACGCAGAGATACGGTACTTATATATATAATGGCAAAATCGAGGTGGGTCCGCATTCTAGTCTACATGTCACAACTGTTAAAATAACGAGAACTTTAGACGTAGTTTAGTGATTTAGAACGCCGATCTCACACGATAGAAGTCATACACATTCTTCAGATTTTGGGGAAAACAATATATTGTATTCAGGTAATATACTGAATTTTGCGCCAATATTGGCAATAAGTTCACCTTTGACTTCGTTCAACCTTGACCTTACGTTTATAAATAACATTAACAAACGTGTACGAACGCGACGTTCACAATAACCGGTCCGACGACAATTTTCCAATTTAAATAGTTGATGCCATGTTGCTCACAAGCGAAATAAAAAGTTTTTATAAACAACAACGCTATGGTTAGAAATAGCATTATTGATAATTATAACAACAATGCTTCATACCTTCCGGCACCCGGCGCCTCGATCTCTGCGCCGCCATCATGTGTCGTATGCTTCACCCATGCGCGAGCCGTTTCCGAACATCACGCATGCGCAGGATTTGTCGTGATTTTACAAGTGCCACCGGGGACATACGACACACACACGCTGATTTTCATCAAACCGTTAACACACAGACTCACATCGTGATTTTTCTAAGTGGGGACAATTCGTAATTTTTGCATTAGTGGAACATATGTGATACATTGCCAAGTAAAATGGACCTTTTACGACTGGGGACGTCCCCGGTTGTCGTCGGTCCTCGGTCGTTGAGTTAAAAACACACACACACACACACACACACACACACACACACACACACACACACACACACACACACACACACACACACACACACACACACACACACACACACACAACACACATATTTAAACAGAAACATTATATATATATATATATATATAAATATATATATAATTATGAATGTTTCTGTTTAAACAGAAACATTCCACACACACACACACACACACACACACACACACACACACACACACACACACACACACACACATATATTTAAACAGAAACATTATATATATATATATATATATGTAATGTTTTTGTTTAAACCAAGACTGAGCATAACTGAGCAGAAAGTAACTAAACTATTACATAAGAAGCAACACACACACAAATGTATGCACGCACTCACGCGCGCGCGCGCACACACACACACACACACACATATATATATATGCTGTGTTCCTTAGGAACGACTTGCCCGGTCCCATGGCACTCAGTGCGGCTTCTGCACCCCGGGGATGGTGATGTCTATGTACACCCTACTGCGTAACAACCCCTGCCCGTCTACCGTTGACGTTGAAACTGCGCTTGATGGTGGGCATAACGTATACATTGTGTAAATATCAGTCTTGGACACATAGCAGCATCACACAAATGTGTGGCAATTTAACCTTTAAATAATCTATAACACGTTTCCCATCTGATGGGTGGACAAGGAGAAAGATGATCTCAGCAAAATATGACTGGAATTACACATAAATTATTCATGCATCCATTTATAGTCAATTTTAAGGCATGCATATAGTATTTAATATTGCAATAAAGCATGTTTCTTTCTCCGTTTAATGCACACGGAAAGGTGCGTTTTGTATGGTATCAGTGAAATAGTATATAGATGAACATAATTATCAAAAATTAGGCATTCGCGTAGCACTTCCATTTTTACATACTGTTTGCCCACATTTATAGTGATACATCATCTAGCGTATTTGTTGTGCGTATCCCTTGAACTATGATTGAATGGCGGGATATTTAATGAAATGAGGCAAATGTGTCCAGGTTTCATGAGAATCGACCATGTGTGTGTGTGTGTGTGTGTGTGTGCGTGCGTGCGTGCGTGCACACACACGCATATATGACATATTACATTTACATCTTTAT
>CM034542.1:15165429-15182929 GCA_020002185.1 Paraescarpia echinospica
GCCTGGGATAATGTAGAATGATTGAGTTCACGCATTGGACAGTGAAGTGTAAAATACACGCAGAGATACGGTACTTATATATATAATGGCAAAATCGAGGTGGGTCCGCATTCTAGTCTACATGTCACAACTGTTAAAATAACGAGAACTTTAGACGTAGTTTAGTGATTTAGAACGCCGATCTCACACGATAGAAGTCATACACATTCTTCAGATTTTGGGGAAAACAATATATTGTATTCAGGTAATATACTGAATTTTGCGCCAATATTGGCAATAAGTTCACCTTTGACTTCGTTCAACCTTGACCTTACGTTTATAAATAACATTAACAAACGTGTACGAACGCGACGTTCACAATAACCGGTCCGACGACAATTTTCCAATTTAAATAGTTGATGCCATGTTGCTTACAAGCGAAATAAAAAGTTTGTATAAACAACAACGCTATGGTTAGAAATAGCATTATTGATAATTATAACAACAATGCTTCATACCTTCCGGCACCCGGCGCCTCGATCTCTGCGCCGCCATCATGTGTCGTATGCTTCACCCATGCGCGAGCCGTTTCCGAACATCACGCATGCGCAGGATTTGTCGTGATTTTACAAGTGCCACCGGGGACATACGACACACACACGCTGATTTTCATCAAACCGTTAACACAGACTCACATCGTGATTTTTCTAAGTGGGGACAATTCGTAATTTTTGCATTAGTGGAACATATGTGATACATTGCCAAGTAAAATGGACCTTTTACGACTGGGGACGTCCCCGGTTGTCGTCGGTCCTCGGTCGTTGAGTTAAAAACACAAAAATGTCCCCGATGGTCGGTGATTACAAACACACACACACACACACACACACACACACACACACACACACACACACACACACACACACACACACACACACACACACACACACACACACACACACACACACACACACACACACAAACACACGCACAAACATACACACGCACAAACACACACAAACACACACACACTCACACAGAAACAAACACACACACACACACACACACACACACACACACACACACACACACACACACACACACACACACACACACACACACACACACACACACACACACACACACACACACACACACACACACACACACACACACACTCACTCACTCACTCACTCACTCACTCACTCACTCACTCACTCACTCACTCACTCACACACAAACATACACACACACGTGACATTAAAAGTAGGCAAAGGATATGTTTCACGCAATATATTCAAGTACATGTGCAATACGCGATTCTTTTATCAATATATTTATTTTTAAAAAGGTTCACGCAACACGCGATAGTAGTATTGAACAGTCATAAAAACTAGAGATTCAAAACAATGACAAACTGCATGCTTCTTATAATGCGGTCTAAAAAAGGTCGGCTTTCAAAGAAACGTCGAAGTCGAAAACAAAATAATTGCGTGGACTATCGCATTATATATATATATATATATATATATATATATATATATATGTATGTATGTATATATATATATATATATGCATGTAGCCGTTCTACAACAACTACAAATAATACGGATGACATTCCAGCAAGCATTGGCACTGGTAGAGTAAGTGGTGTATTTAGGGGATACGGGTGAAATGGTGACATTAATACATGTATGTAAATGTTATCGTTTCGAACATAGACGCACTAAGCAGTATCATTTAACTTGCAATGTATTCCTTCCATTGATTTGCGCCGTGTTCGAGGAGGTGCAGAAAAGGGACATCCTTGTATCTAACCATAGGAGTCGATGAAGAAGTGTACGTTTACAGATTCCAAAGTAACAACATATTGTTAAAAGTGAATGGGCAGAAAAAGGACAAGACCAAACAACACACGACAGATCGAGGTCGATGAAGGAAATTGGTGCGAGATGCTGCGCGGGCGACCGATCATCAAGCGTGATGAGACCGGGAAAAGAAGGACTACATAGAAATATATGACCAATGCGTAGGATGCAAGTTGTGTGTCGGCAGAAATGGTAACGGAGTCTATTTCGACTGAAATCGCGCAGCAGTGTGCTACAATCTGTGTGTGTGTGTGTGTGTGTGTGTGTGTGTGTGTGTGTGTGTGTGTGTGTGTGTGTGTGTGTGTGTGTGTGTGTGTTGGTGGATGTATCCGTGTGTGTGTCTGTGTGTACGTGCGTGCGCGTGTGCATGCTTTCATATGTGAGAGTTTACGTCGAATCGCGTCGGTGTGTGTGTACGTACGTGCGCGTGTGCATGCGTTCATATGTGAGAGTGTGTCTGTCTATCTGTGTGTGTCTGCCTCCATGTGTCTGCTACAATGTGTGTGTGTGTGTGTGTGTGTGTGTGTGTGTGTGTGTGTGTGTGTGTGTGTGTGTGTGTGTGTGTGTGTGTGTGTGTGTGTGTTGGTGGATGTGTCCGTGTGTGTCTGTGTGTACGTGCGTGCGCGTGTGCATGCTTTCATATGTGAGAGTTTTGTGTGTGTGTGTGTGTGTGTGTGTGTGTGTGCGTGCGTGCGTGCGTGCGTGCTTGTGTGTGAGGACAACTTCGAACAAAAGCATCTTTCCTTGGTATATCACATGATTTTTATTCGCTCTATGTTCATCTACTGATATATCGAGTCAACAGATCAAGCTCGACTCGATTGTTCTCAAGGTTCCACCAGTCGTCCAAGGAAGAGGATTGCGCCTGTCAGAGTATCCCGGATGAGGAACACGAAGGGATGATCGGCAACGAACATCGTAGGCATTGATTTGTAGGTGATGACAACAGTAGCTGCGGCAGCTTCTGTACCTTTCTCGTCCACTTTGATGAACGCCTTATGGATGACTTCCCCCACACGCAGTCCACCACGTCTGACGATGCCGGAAAAGTCCAAACTATTGAAAGCATTCCTCATACCCATATCCACCAAAATCTTCTTTAGTTGCATCCCCAGGGTCATCTTGAATTTTGGGAAGGTCACGGCGATTTTACGTTTTCGCAATTTGGCCACCGCGGACGTGACTGACTTGTAATTGATCTTCTTCTCCAAAGAAGCCAAACCGTTACGCTTCTTCGGCAGGAATACGTACATGGCGAGCCTATTGCCCTTGTATGTCAAACACAGGATCTTGCAGTTCAGATAGTCGTTGGTCGAGTAAGCGAACTTAGCGGTCAGGTGCATCATGTCGACAGTCTTACTCGGAATAGAATGGAATGTTCCACGCTTAGTATATTTTGGATCGAATGGAATGTTCCAAAATCCTTTGAAGTAGATCGCGTTCGCTAGAATAAGCAAAGCGTTTCTGACTGTACCGACATTTACTATGTTCTTTATCTTGTTGTTCGTGTTTTGCTTGACCCAATGGTTGATGAAGGCGGCAGCTCGTGATGGATTGCCCGCGAAATCAAGCATATCCAAACCAGCGAAGTATTTTGTGGATAGGAGTCTCTTATACGACTTGAGAATATTGAATTTTCTTTGGGCAAACAGCCGATTAGCGACTGCGAGAGTATATTGCCCTTTCGCCTTCTTTAACGAGGTCAGAGTGGAACGGAAGGTATTGTGGAGGTTGAACCGCCGTGGTTTGAATCCGAGCACACGACTCATCTGTGATGCTGTTTTACCGCGGGCTCCTGCGTACGTCATCGCTAAAGCTGTCGATATACTGCAATAAGAGTAATTGCAATCATAGAATGGAATAATTACTAATAGCTTCATAATGCCTGACCGTTTAACGAGTTAACGAATAACCCTTTCATGAGCTCGTTTCCATGCGTGAGTACGTGCATTAGCGCATGTGTGCGATTGCGTATGTGCATGGGTACATAACTACATGTTTATGTATACGTGTATTTATTTGTATACATGTATATATGTGTGCATGTATTTATGTATGTATGTATGTATGATTGTACGTCTGTATGTATGTATGTTTGTATGTATGTATGTATGTATGTATGTATGTATGTATGTATGTGTGTATGTATGCCTCTATGTATCTACAGAAACGACAAAGTGAGGCCAACAGCACAACTTTCAACCGGGACTATAGTAAGGACAAATAAGTGAAGCGCAGTGCACAAAGGGACAAACGCGAATGATTTGACAAACACGCACAGGAGGCAGAGAACGCAGCTGCCCGAAATGACATAAGACAGGTCTACTGCATTGCCAAGAAAATCACTGGCAGCACAAAGGCAAGGTCTGGACCAATCAAAGCCAAAGACGGATCTCTACTATCCAAAGGAGAGGACAGACTAGAGAGATGGGCAGACACTTTAGAGAGGTTCTAATAATAACGTGCCATTTTACTTACAAAATTGGAACATAATTCCGAACTATGATATACATAGCCATGACACACGTATCAAAAATAAAATATATATTTACAGAGTCAAACATGAATTCGCATAGAAATGTCTTACACATAATCTACCTTATTTATTAAACATCATCCCAGATATAATCAAACAAACGCTTACAACACATACAGTCTCCGTAGTTTATATGGATTTACAAACTATGTTAAACAACATTTAAACAACATTTTCTACAAACTTATCAAGATACGTGCACGATCTCAAACTGTTATGTATGTGCACTAAATAATAACTGACCGTCTGTTACAATGCATGTACTCAGGAAGGCACATATTGCACGCATACACATAAATGCACTCACACCCGCACACACTTGACATGAATATTTGCAGACAAAATTTCGTATATTTAATTTTAAATTATGTGTTTGTTTTTCTTCAGTAGAAGAATGTAATTTGTTTGGCCAACAATTTTTTTTTTTTAAAGGTGGCTCCTCGATAGCGATTGTGAACATCGATCTTAGAGGAGTCTCCGGACCCGATAACGTGTACTTGCTATTGTACAATTATTTTCTACACATAAACATTTTGACTTGTTATTTTTCTTTTATACTTTTATGTATATATTCACATGGGTCAAATAAAACACAATTCTTCTTCTTCTTCAACAGACCTGCACTTGACACACAAGCACACACTGGCGTCCCTCAGACCGTGCTCCCAATAAACACAGAGGAGTTCTCGGATGATGAAGTGAGGAAAGCCATTGCGACTCTCAAACAAACAAGACGGAATCACAACTGAAATGATCAAAGCGGGTGGTGAAACAATTGTACAATGGATGTGTGGACTATGCAACCAGATCTAGGACTCGAGCATCGTTCCTGAAGACTGGAAAGATGGTGATGTTGTCTGTAACCCCAAGAAAGGAAACCTAACTGGATGTGACAATTGGAGAGGTGTGACACTGCTGTCAATACCAGGAAAATTGTACTGCTAGATGATACTGAACCGATGCGAGATATGGTAGATGGCGAACTGCATGAGGAACACGCAGGCTTTAGGCCAAAATGCTCGTGTGCTGAGTAGATATTCACACTTAGACGCATCATAGAAATATGTCAAGAGTACCAGTTACCCCTCGCAATCAGTTGCATAGACTTCACCAAAGCGTTTGACAGCATCCACAGACCCTCCATGTGGAAAATATTAACCACGTATGGGAACCCACAAAAGAATGTATCGGCAATAGAAAATATATATGAAAACTCAAGATGTTGTGTAAAAACAGAAGATGGTTACAGCGACTGGTTCCATGTGATAACTGGTATCAGACAAGCCTGCATTCTTTCTCCCTTCTTTTTGCCGTGGCCATTGACTGGGTAATGCGGCAGGCAACCGCAGGCAATGAAAGGATTGTGTGAGTTAAGGAGAAGCGTTTATAACACCTGGAATTTGCTAATCGCACTGCTGCCCTCTCAGACACCATCCAGGGCCTACAATGTCTCGTGGAATCAGTCAGCAGGTACGCTGATGGCTTGGGACTTGTCATCAGTGAAAAGAAGACAAAAACCTGCGGACAGAGGAACCTCAACCACCCGCAGATGTTTGGATCAACCAAAAAAAGTAGAAACAGTCGAAAACTTCACCTACCTTGGCAGCCCCATCAACAACCAACGAATCATCAATCATGAACTAAACTGCAGAGTGGGGAAAGTGTCAGCAGCCTCCAACCAGCTGAAGATAATTTGGGACAATAAGAAATTTACCTTGAAATCGAAACTCTGGTTTTATAATTCAAACGTCATAACAACCCTCCCATGCGAATGTGAAACATGACAACTAAAAACTAGTCAAAAAACAAAATTGATGCATTCGACACTAAATTGCTGCGAAAGATCTTGGGCATACACTGGAGCGACCATGTGACGAACATAGATGTCCTGATAGGATCATGACAACGTCTGGCATCATCTACTATCTGCAGAAGACGACTGAGCTGGCTAGGCCATGTCGCAAGGTTCCCATCTACGAGACCTGTCCAGCGAGCACTATGGTGGATGCCGGCCAGAGAAAGAGGGGACAACCAAGAATGAACAGGCGCCAAACAATTGACCGCGACCAACAGCTGGTCAACAAAAGCTGGAGCGACGTAAGAACACTAGCAAGCGACAGATCTGGATGGGGTGCTTTAACTGCCTCATGCGTCTCTAAACGCGGGAGCCGCTCGCGGGAGCCGCTAAGTCTAAATATGTCTATGAATGTGTGTGTGTGTGTGTGTGTGTGTGTGTGTGTGTGTGTGTGTGTGTGTGTGTGTGTGTGTGTGTGTGTGTGTGTGTGTGTGTGTGTGTGTGTGAGTGAGTGTGTGTGTGTCTGTGTGTGTGTGTATTTTTGCATTTTTGTATTCTTGTATGTATAAATGTAAGCACAAACTTGCGTGTTTATGTAAGTCATTGTCTTATAATATGTAATTGTATATCACATTTCGTTTTATTTACGCATAAAAGATTAACACTGGCATCAATATATATATATATATATTATATTATATTTGGTTAGGTAGACAATTCCCAGATTCCCACACCGCCGTATCAATCATACACACGCACGCACGCACGCACGCACGCACGCATTCACCGGATATGCTGGGCATGATTCACTTGCCACACAAAATAGACGTACCTGAAAGGAGAGAAGAAAACGTTCCCCTTCTCTTCGTTAGCTACTTTCTTGTACAGCCTGAAAGCGAACCTTCCGTTCGCTCTTGCCAACAATTTCTTTACGTTCCGGGATAACGTCACATCAAAGGCGACGATACACAGAATTGCCAAGAGGACGACCCACCGGATATACATTGCTGCCTTCGGCTGTTCACTGAAGAATCAGATATCAACACAAACAAGTAGGGGTGTGTACGATATGAATATCGTGCCTTAGAACTACAGCAGTATATAACATTGGAGCTGTGAAATTGTATGTGATTTGATCTTTTGTAGTAGGGGACATAAAATGTTTATTTACAACAACATTTTCGGAATACCATTTTAGAATAATAGTTTAGTAAATCTACATTCGCAATGGGGTCAACCTTAAACAAATTGCAATAGTAAGTATGATGATACTTTTTTATTTTCCCACATGTTTGCATTGTTGACAATAATGGTTAGTCATCAAGAATCACGTAATTTCTTAGCATGTTTTTTTTGTACATATTGTATATTATATTGTATGCATTATGTACATTGTTGGCATGATAATTAATTGTTATATATATGCCGATCTACAAGGAGTGGAACTGGGACGAATAGGTTAGTTTTTTGTCGTCTTCTAAACATGTTTTCAAATAATCACCGTGGAACCACATTGTTTCAAAGACACGCGTATATCACAGTTTTAAAGGCATCTTGCCACCCAAATGAATCATATCCCATTATTGATTGGGCTAATGTAATGGTTACTAACTCGCCCAACAGGGCAATGTCTTTTGGGCGTCTGCACCTAATTGAATTCGAGCCTACTGGAACGCCTAACATTGGGGGTTGTTTCTTAAAATTGGGGTATATATGTCCAATTAGACAACTGTAATGATATCAATCACATGGAATGTTCGGAGGTTCGAGTGTTGATGTGAACGATATTAGTCACAAACTGAAAAAAGAAAAGGATTATTAATGAAGCCAGACCTAGTGTTTATTGTATTAGATGCAGACACCTCCATATGTTTAAACATATGTTCATGCACAGCAAACGTTAGCAGTATATCATATTGATCACAAGTTATGGAATGATTAAGATTGGAGCAAGAGCAAATGACGTCACTCTCTAGGTCAAAGTTCAAAGTCAATGTCAAATATCTAGGTCAAAGTCAAATGGCAAGACTCCCTGGTGGATAGGTGATGAACTACAAATAGCGCCCCTGGTAGTAGGTCGTGAACTAGACATCAATACTGCTTAAATTCGTGCCTCTTATGTTTGTCACGTGGCATCCCTGGTGGATAGATCACGAACTAAAATTACTCTTAACGCATAAGTCATGAACAAAATATCTAGGCCAAAGTTCTTGGTCAAGTATCGCCTCCTGTCAGATAGGTGGTTATATTTTTTGTGAAGTGGTGCCCCCTGGCGGATAGGTCATATACTACAAATACCGCCCCTTGGCGGATAGTTGGTGAAGTAAATATTAATAAATTCCTGCCTCTCGTTTTTGGGTAACAGTACTGCTTAAATTCGTGCCTCTTATTTTTGTCAAGTAGCGCCTCCTGGCGAATAGTCAGTGAACTATGTAACTAAGTCAAATGTCGCCCCTTCCGGGAAAATGGTTAAACAGTACTGGCTAAATCCGTGCCTCTTATATTTTTACACTATAAAAATAGATCAAAGACGTAAATAAGTAGGTCATTGCTCATGCGCAATGGTGTGTTTTCTTATGTCGCATGGGTGGTGGACCATTTTCATGTACATCACCCCTAGCCTGTACCCTTAGAACTATAAAATTGGTCGATTTGTGACATTAAATGGGTCAGTGACGTCGTTAAATAGGTCATTGCGCATGCGCAATGGTTTGTTTTCTTATGTCACATAGGTAGTGGACCATTTTTTAGGTATAGCCCTCCCCGACGTGTACATTTTCAACTATATAATAGGTCATCCTGACGAATAAGTAGAGAACTAGAAAAAATTGTGAAATTATGTCATTTCTGGTTACCATGCAGGTCTACGACCTTCCCATCACCTTGTTTGTAAATTGTTGCCTACCTATGTCTCTTATTACTAGCATACAAAGAGGTGTTTGTAATTTTTTTGTATCTATGTCTGTTATTAATAGCACACGTGAAATGGTTCCTGAACATGTAACATTATTTGGGGCATCTTTATCAACAAAATCAAGGTCTCCCTATCTTTTAATATTTACCAATGCTATAGTTTTGACATAGGACATTTACACTTACCTCAGTTTATTGCTTGGTTTGAACTGGTATTCGCTGTGCAAGTCTGATCTGTTCTACAGTCCGTGCGTGTACTTTCTACTCTGCAGTCCGTGCGTGTACTTTCTACTCTGGGTTCGTGACCTTTCGGCACACCCACGTGACCTTTATGTTCCATGTGTTCCTATATAAGACCCTCAAGCCGATCTGCTTGTCATTCGTCATTCGACATAGTCATGGTAAACTGCACTCGCGCATTGGGTAAAATCAATGAGACAAGACAGGGGTGGAGTTGCGCCGAGGCGGACATACGGCCGGAGGTCATCACGGCAAGTGTAGCGGGCTTGACTCATATTCCTGTTGCCGTCACTTTCGTCCCACTACCAACGACGGCCTCAACAGTAGCAACCATGTCATGAGCACCTCCGTCGCCACCGGCAGCAGCAGCCTCGACCGGGCGATCAACGGCGCGTCCACCATCCCGGACATCCTTTCTGTGTCCGGTATGTAGCGTGACCTTTAGACGCCGAGGCAATTGTGGTTGCCCGAAAAGGACGGCCGAGGAGGCCAAGTTGGAAGTGCTTGTGATGAGTTATAATTTTGTATTGCGTTACTATACACTTTCGCATAACATGGCGGCTCCTACCTTCTTCCCACCAAAAAGGTGGTTCCCTATGTACTTCCCGACAAAACGACGGTTTCCCACTCATTTCCACTAAAATGGCGTCCCGCCTATATTTACTTCCTGCCAAAAATCTGTTTCCCTATGCACTTCCATCAAAATGACGTCCCCGTGTCTATACTTCTGCCAAAAAGGCGTCCCCATATATTTCCCTATAAGGGCGCCCACTGTGTCTTTAATGTTGCTAAAACTTCGTCCCCGTTTTATTACTTCCTATGTGGTCGGACCCGTCTATTATTGTCAACATCCTGGTACACAATATTCTGTCACGTCTTTACTTCCAACATTAACGCCCCCTATGTGGTCCTTCATATTAACATCTGGCAAGGTCTTAACTTCATATACGGTTGCGTCCACAGGTAATTTTTATCAACAATTTATGTCAATATAACTTTTCACGTAACTTCTTAGCTTCTTTTCCTACCTATCGTGATACTACAATACTATAATTTACATGCACTTTGACGAGGCTGTGGAGGCCATTAATTCAACTTCTGTGATGAAAGACTGGTTGAGTGTTTTGTAATCGCAGGTGTGAAGCTATCCGACGTGACGTCTGAACAGTTGCGTAATGTCAATAGTTGATTGCAATACTCCATTTCGGAACAGTGGCGAAACACTATGAAACAAATGGTTCTGACAGTAATGGAGGGTGACCTGTAAATAACTCTGTCTTGTGCATTTTATCAGGTAATTTAGGCTATTATTTTAACTGCAGTGATTAAAGATTCTTTGATTTTTTTTCGCGAGAAGCAGTTTTTAAACTATCCGACATGACATACAAATAATTGTGTAGTATCAAGAGTTGTTTGCAAGACTCTGTATCAGAGCAGTGACGCAACAATGTCCAGTCTCTTGTTCTTACAGTTATGGAGTGTGACATGTAAATACGTTTGTGTTGTACGAATAAAATGTGCAAACTTTATCTTGTGTCTTTTATCGTACTATAATGCAAACATACTTTGGGAACCTTACTAATAGTCTTACACTTCACAACTAAAGAGAGACTATCCGTATTATCAATATTAGGGTCATCGATTTTCGTAAAACAGGTTCGTGTACGATGTGCAAGACACAGGAACAGTACCGTGGACCAAACTTAACTAAACATAGACCGACAACTTCCATGAACCAAACTTAACCAAACATAAACAGAACCAGAGACACTGCAAAAGACTAAGGACGAGATATAGCATGAGATTGCGGACGAGATATCGCATGATTCTACGGACGAGACAACGTACGAGATAACATACGACAACAGACGAGACTACGACTGAGACTACGGCTGAGACAACGTACAAAACAACGGACGAGACAACAGATGAGACATTTACAAATCTACCGCGCTAAAACGCTAAAATTGAGGAGGAGGAGCGATATGCTTGCAATTCAGTCAACACATTGTAACATACATATATATATATATATATATGTATATATATATATATATATATAGGTCCAACCGACGAGATAACAGACGAGACTACGACTGAGACAACGTACGAGACAACGGACAAGACAATAAGACCAGCGAGTTCCAAGAATCAAACTTACACCAACGAGTTGCACGAACCAAACTTATTAGGGACTTGGGCATGAAATTCACCTAGATACAAAGGTCAATTCAGCAAATTAACCTAGATACAGAGGTCAATTCAGCAAATTCACCTAGATACAGTGGTCAATTCAGCAAATTCATATAGATACAGAGGTCAATTCAGCAAATTCACATAGATACAGAGGTCAATTCAGCAAATTCACATAGCTACAGAGATCAATTCAACAAATACACAGGTTCCATTCAGCAAACTCAAGAAATTCAGCAAGATACACAGGTTCCATTCAACAAGTTCAACAAGATACACATGTTCCATTCAGCAAGATACACAGGTTCCATTCAGCAAACTCAGCAAATTCAGCAAGATACACAGGTTTAATTCAGCAAATTCAGCAAGATACACATGTAAATTCAGCAAAGTCAACAAGATACACATGTAAATTTAGCGAATTCAGCAAGAAATACATGTAAATTCACTTAGATAAAGAGGTCAGTTCAACAAATTCTCCTAGATACAGAGGTCAATTCAGGAAAATAACCTAGACACAGAGGACAGTTCAGCAAATTCAGCAAGATACACATGTAAATATTTAGCAAATGCAGCAAGATACACATGTAAATTCAGTAGATTCAGCAAGATACAGAGGTCAAATCAGGAAATTCACCTAGATACACATGTAAATTCAACAAATTCACCTAGATACACAGGTCAATTCAGGAAATTCACCTAGATGCAGAGGTCAATTCAGCAAATTCACCTATAAAAATCACCAAGTTACGACTTTAACATAACAGAGGACTTAGAAATGTTGATAAAGTCGGGACTTAGGAATATTGATAATGTCGGGACTTATAATATAAAAAAATGGTATAGTTGGCAGGACTTAGAAATTTAGGACGTAGGCAATTTTTCATTGTTGGGACTTAGAATTTTTTTAAATAAATTTGGGACTTTGAATTTTTTTTATAAAGTTGGGACTTAGAAATTTTTCGTGGTTGATAGGACTTAGAAATGTTTCATAGTTGGGACTTGATTTGTTTTATAAAGTTGAGACTTAGAAAACAATATTAAAGTTGGGATTTAAAACATTTTCATAGTTGCCACGACTTAGAATTGTGTTATAGTTGACAGGACTTAAAAATGTAGAACTTACACATTTTTCATAGTTTGCCACTAGGCTCTGTTATACAAAGACATAACTTGGATTATCATCTTTATGCTGAAGATACTCAGATCTACATTTCGTTAGCTATCCCGGATACAAATCGATCCATTAACCAACTTAGTGATTGCCTTCAAGATATCTTCCACCGGATGACTGACAGCAAGTTGAAATTAAATGCAAATAAAACTGAATTGATCATTACTGGTATTCCAATGCAACGTAGTAAAACTGGATTGGTTTTCCCTACGCATATTTTGAATCAGTATATCACGCAAGCAACCTCGTTGCGGAATCTAGGAGTGATCTTTGATAGTAACTTCAATTTCCGACAACACATATCTCAAACATGTCGCTGCTGTTTTAATCATATTCGTGACCTTCGCCGTATTCGCTGGTATATGTAATTTTTTTTTGCTAAAACTACTGCAACAGGGCTTCTTAGCAGCAGACTTGACTATTGCAATTCCCTCCTTTATAATATCGCTAGCGAGGATATCACAAAACTTCAGCGTGTCCAAAATTGTCTAACAAGAGTAGTTACAAGATCTCCTCGTTTTTCTCGCTCTGTACCACTTTTGAAGTCTTTGCCTTGGCTTCCTGTACGATATCCTATACTATTTAAGATATGTACCATTACACACCAGGCACTGTCCAGTAAGCAACCATCTCATTTGCATTCATTGCTTACCCCTGTAAGAAAACCTATCCAGCTTCGATCATCTAGTTCTGACCTAATTTTCGTTCCTAGAGTCAACACTAACATTGGAACTAGGGATTTTTCTGGTGCTGCACCAACTCTTTGGATTATGCTCTCTCTTACCGTTAGATCAGTTGCAAATATTACACAATTCCGTCGTCATTTAAAAACTTATCTTTACAACCTTGCTTATCCGCCGTAGCTCCCTAGCGCCTTGACCCATCTGTTGACAACTGGAATGTTATTTATGGATTTTTAGATTGACCAATCCTTTTGATTTTATGCGCCTCTGAGCTTGGTTTCCAAGGATTTAGGCGCAATAGAAGTTATCTTATTATTATTGTTATTAGAAATCGGTGCTAGTATGGTGAAGGTGACGGTAACAGGAATAGGGGTCAAGCCCGCTACACTTGCCGTGATGGACTGCAGCCTTGTAACCGTCGAGGCCGTCGCTGGTAGTGGGGGAAAGGCGACGACAAAAGGGATAGGTGTAAAGCCTGCTACACTTGCGGTGATGACCTCCGGCCCTCTGGCCGCCTCGGCGTAACTCCTCTCTTGTCTTGTCTCATTGATTTGTATCCATTGCACCAGTGTAATTTGCTATGACTATGTCGAATGACGAATGACAAGCAGATCGTCTCGACGGTCTTATATAGGAACACAGGGAACATAAAGGTCACGTGGGTGTGCCGAAAGGTCACGAACCCAGAGTAGAAAGTACACGCACAGACTGCAGAATAGATCAGACTTGCACAGCGAATACCAGTTCAAATCAGGCAATAAACTGAGGTAAGTGCAAATGTCCTATGTCAAAACTATAGCATCGGTAAATATTAAAAGATAGGAAGACCTTGATTTTGTTGATAAAGATTCCCCAAAGAATGGTACATATTCAGGAATCATTTCACGTGTGCTATTAATAACAGACATAGGTATATACAAATTGACAAACACCTCTTTGTTAATACAGGGACCAGTCGAAGTATGCTAGTAATAAGATACATAGGTAGGCAAACATTGACAAACAGGGTGATGGGAAGGTTGTAGACCTGTATGGTAATGAAAACGAAATGACATAATTTAACAATTTTTTCTAGTTCTCTACTTATTCGTCAGGATTGGACCTATTATATAGTTGAAAATGTACATGTCAGGGAGCGCTATACCTAAAAATGGTCCAATACCTATGTCATAAGAAAACAAACCATTGCGCATGCGCAATGACCTATTTAACGACGTCACTGACCCATTTAATGTCACAATTCGACCAATTTTATGTATTTTATAGTTCTAAATGTACAGGCTAGGGGGTGATGTACATGAAAAATGGTCCATCACCCATGCGAAATAAGAAAAGACACCACTGCTATTAGCATTGACCTATTTATTGACGTATTCGACCTATTTGATAGTATAAAAATAGAGGCACGAATTTGACCAGTACCATTTAACCATTTTCTCCGAAGGTGCGCTACTTGACTTAGTTACATAATTCACCACCTATTAGCCAGAAAGCGCCACTTAACAAAAATAACAGACACAAATTTAAGCAGTACTGTTTCAACAAATTTGAGGCAGTATTGATATTACGTTCACCAATTATCCACCAGGTGCGCTATTTATGGTTCACCTATCCGCCAGGGGGCACCACTTAAGAAAAATATCACCAAGAACTATGGCCTAGATATTTCGTTCGTGACTTATAAGTTAGGGGTAATTTTTTTTGTGATCACCATTTCACAAACAATAAGAGTCACGAATTGTGTAGTTCATGACCTACCCACAGGGGGCGCTGCTTGACCTTTGATCTTGACCTAGCGATTTCGTGCAGATGTGTGTGTGTGTGTGCGTGTGCGTGTGCGTGCGTGTGTTTGTGTGTGTGTGTGCGTGTGCATGTGTGCGTGTGTGTTTGCGTGTGTGTATGTGTGTGTGTGTGTGTGTGTGTGTGTGTGTGTGTGTGTGTGTGTGTGTGTGTGTGTGTGTATGTGTGTGTGGAGTCCACATCTGCTACAAGACATGAAGAATGATGCGGTTTGAAATTCTTTCAGGAATATCAACATCTAGAGCGTTTAATTAAAAAGAAATCATTTTGATATTTTTTAATCTGGTAGATGCTTGCACGCCGAATTCTTCAGTACCAATGACGCCGATTGACGTCATTCGGCGTCACAGATACTGAAGAAGTCTTCGTGCTAATGCTCTAACATGCAGGTAAAAAAATTCGATTGGATATATCGTAATGAAAAGACATTTAATTTAAGAAGAAATATCATGAAGAATCTTGAGTAATCATGAGTGTTATGTTAAAATAATATCGGGAGAATAGAGAATGTTGGTGCGTGCGTGTGTTTGTGTGTGTGCGTGCTTGCGTGCGTGCGTGCGTGCGCGCGCGCATATGTCCAAATCAAGAAACGTAGCGCAGCCATATGGCAAAGCCACAAAGCATTTTGTAAACAAAAGACAAATATAGTCGGGTTAAAAATGTTTTTGAATAGCCCTCTGACAAATCCTTCCCAAATGGCCAATGGAGTTAAGGAAGATGCGAATAACCAACCAACATACCTGTCTGAAGAAAAATGCGGTTTGTGTGTATTTTCTAATCGTGGAACGAGACAGCGCAAACGACGAAACGACCGACTTTATAGTTTGTTTCTACGTGTGAACGTGTCGGTTGCGGACACACAACTGAACAGTGATACATTTGCATAATACAATTATAAAAGCGTGATGATTTGTGAGATGTTTTGCTGTAGTGGAACGTCAGTACTTACATGTTTTTGCATTTAGGTTAGTTTCAGTGTCTGTAGTCAACGAACCCAGCTGTTTTCTAAAAATATAATTATGAAACTATACTTTGGATTGGAATACTATTATGTTCCCTATTTTGAATAGTATGTTGTTTGAGTATGTAAAATTGTTAATTGGTGAAGTATGATTTAGAAGAAATGGAAGCGTTATAAAAACTTGATGGATCTATGGCGTGAGGGTGGGGGCGAAAGAGGCAGGTAGGAAGGACGCGGGAAAGGGAAATAATTAATAATTGTATGGAAATGATCAATACTATTTTTCGCTGAATCAAACAGGCCAGTAATACCCTTCATAAACAGTATAATTTCGTTTACTGTTATAGTATATGCGCGTGTTCAAATAATATCTACATATGTTATATAATGTAGGTAGCATATTTCATGTTGGTAGTGTGAAGTATCTCAATTGTGAAATCATCAACACTGCTGATGCAACATTTCTACGTCTTTATATCGTATAACGACGTGTTTAGTAGTGACCGACGATTTAGTAGATTTAGTAGACCGGGAAGTCAAAAAGATAAGAAACACAAATGCGACTTTCTAAATAAGGAAAGCTCGTGTTTGAAGCGATATTTTTAAGTTAGCTGGCCACAACTTTTAGGAATATATTTACTTTGCAAAAGTTCACGTAAACACGTAATAATATTACTGAAACTACAAACTGATGGTGTCAAAACGGTGTGCTCTAAGAAAAGTCGCTCGTCAAAAAGACACCGAGGCATGACGCCTAAACAAAAACGATATAGTTGCGTAGAACATCGCATTCATCATATGCATGTAGTCGTCCAACAGCAACTAGACATGATAAGCATAGTTTCCGCATGCAAAGGCACTTATTGGTCGGGACGGCATTGGACTACCCCTTTCTTATTTTAAATATAAACATTCCTGTGAAATGGTGTGCCACTGATTACGTTTTTGATCGCACATGGCGGTATGGCAAGATCGTCTGTCCTATACCGAATTGTCAAAAAAATACTGTCTGACGCTGGCTTCCACAAACGCTGCGTTTTACAGAAAATGAGCCTCAAACAACAACAGAATAATGTATCATATTGCAAATCTCCTTCTTGGCTGTAAATGTGTGAACTTTCTTTCCAACGGCACTAGTCATCTTGGCGTTGTTGCCGACCGTTTCGATCATTACTTCGCCGGAAAGTACAGCTCGATCGGCAGCCGAATCCTGGGTCCGTCAGCGAATGTCGATACATCACTGCCATGTGTAGTTTCTTCGCCTCTGCTAGCGTTTCAATCGGCTTCGCTCGAAGAAGTAACGGCACTTATCGAAAATGGAAAAAACAAAACCAATCAATATGACGTTCTTCTCGCTA
>CM034542.1:15187929-15203790 GCA_020002185.1 Paraescarpia echinospica
TTTCATGTGAAAAATGACAATATTCCACTAAGTGGAGTTGGGTAGATCTGATAATATCAATATATAACAGAAACTAAATGTGCCTCAAAATATGCTGTTGCAATTTGTTTGAGATTGGACCACAAAATGACTGGACTATAAAACATTACCTTTACTTTATTTAAACGACATCGTGCAGATGTGTGTGTGTGTGTGTGTGTGTGTGTGTGTGCATGTGTGCGTGCGTGCGTGTGTGCGTGTGTGTGAGTGTGTGTGCCTTTGCGTGTGTGAGTTCACCCCTTTGCTTTTACTAAAAGACGTAAAGAATAATGCGGTTTGAAAATCTTGCCGGAATATCAACATCTACAGCGTTAAATTAAACAAATGAATATTTTTACATATGTCAAAATAGTATTTATGCAATGTGATGCGGATAATCCGTCAACAATTCGTTGTCACGATAATCTACCAATGTTCCGAGTTACGTAAGCACCCAGGATCAAAACGAGGCTGGGTGTGGACTGCCCCTTTGTGTTGGAATCTGATAGCAGCGAACGTCTTTGCCGTTTCAACACAAAGGAAGATTTACTTCAATCAAGTTCTCGAGGTTAGTATAGTTCAACGTTGTTCATACTATACTTCGATCTTGTGTATGCAATTTCGTGCGTGGTTTCGCGGATTAGTATTTTGATAATCCTTGAATTATACTGCATTCAAATTTGCTCGTTTACCCCGAATTTTTTCCTTTGTTCGCCGCCATTTTTTAAGCCGTCGATCTTTTTCATTCATCTTATCATGTCCGCTATGGACTGCCCCGCCGATCTCTTAGTGATTGGTCACAGCTTCGTTAAGCGTTTACACGCGTCGCTTATGCATCGTGATGGTACGACGCATGTTGTGGGGGCAGATTTAGGGGTTTCCGCGCAATATTCGAGTGTGTTTTACCACGGTGTGGGCGGACTTAAGATAGACGGTTTGCTGGCCGAGTTGCCGCTGATCAGTGAGCTCGGCCCGCGAGTGGTTATTGTCGACATCGGCACTAACGATTTGTCTCATGCCGGTGTCGTGCCCAGTCAGCTTGCCTCCCGTATTGTCGACTTCGCCCAGCGGGTGTTGGCAGTCGCTTCGGTGACAGAAGTAGTCATTTGTCAGGTTATGCCGCGCGTCGCAGTGCGCCCGCTCTGGCGCCAACAGCAACGGTATCCCGCGCGTGCCGATTTTAACAACGCTCGGTTCGTAGTAAATCGTACGCTGGATGCTCTGACATCGGACCTGCCCCATATTCATTACTGGCGACACAGAGGTATGCACACTAACTGGGAGCAATATTTTGATCACTTTGGGGTCCATCTAAACGAAGTTGGGATGCGCAAATATGTGCGCTCCATTAGGGGGGCTGCCATATTTGCTGCCACACAGTGGTAAATGCTCCACTCCTTTCAGTACAGCCCATATTCTTCTGGCTTTCCCCTCATTGTGCTGGAAATGTATATCACAGTACAATTTTGCTTTTGGCTTTCGTTCAATCTTTTCACTGTTTTGCCACAATTGTATTTATATACGCTTTCTTCATTTAATTTACACTATCTATGGGAACCCTAACAGCAGTAATCACCAATACAATTCCCCCCGTGTTTGATTGTTGTGTTACGGTAGTGTTACCAGTGCTGCCACACACAATAGCCTGGGGGGGTCGATTGGTGTAGCCCACATGCTTAGTAGCTCCTTTGTGCCATATAATGTGTGGAGGCGCTGTGATACAGGCTGGTTGCTCTGTTTGTCCCACTATCTTATGATCCATGTGTTTTTGTGGGCGTGCTGTGAAACAGACTGATTGCTCTGATGGCCCCACTATCTTATGATCCGTGTTTGTGGGTGTGCTGTGATACAGACGGATTGCTCTGATGGCCCCACTATGTTATATTACACGTTTTGTGGGTGTGTCGTGATACAGACTGGTTGCTCTGATGGCCCCACTATCTTATATTACATGTTTTGTGGGTGTGCCGTGATACAGACTGGTTGCTCTGATGGCCCCACTATCTTATATTACATGTTTTGTGGGTGTGCCGTGATATTGACTGATTGCTCTGATGGCCCCACTATCTTATATTACATGTTTTGTGGGTGTGCCGTGATACAGACTGGTTCCTCTGATGGCCCCACTGTCTTCTGATTTTCGTTACAATACATCATCAAATATATTACCCGTAATGAGCCTGAACTCTACAGCAAACTTGTCAGTTGTACACAATCAATTCTATTACCAGGCAAGTTCACCGACACATTCTTTCCATTGCCACTCTTATTCCACGCTGCAAAATGCACACTTCCTTTCCATTTGGTCTTAATAAATGCAATTTTTATCTCTGTTTACATATATGTGTGAGTATGTATGTGTGTATAGATTTATGGAGTGTGTGTGCGTGTATCTATATGGATGGTATATATGTATGTATATATATATATATATATGGATATATCTATGTGTATCTATATCTATGATTATATATAATTTTTCATCTAGAGGTTATATCACCTCATGCTGCCCGTGGGGCGTCCACAGGATTATATACCATATTGGTCCATCCTGTTATGCAGGTAGATAGTGGGTGAGCTGTGATACTGACTAGTTTGGTGCCATGGTTTCGGAGAAAATGGATGTCGTTCCTGCCCTTTGTTTACTACTTTGCAGTATGCCCCCACGCGGACGTCCGCCGAAACCGGTTCGTGCCATGGTGCGACCGCCGTCCCAACGCCTTGCGGCCAGGAAACGCCCTGTCGAGTTTGAACCGCCCGTGCCAGCCCCTCCTGCTCGCCGACGTCGCCCTGTTTCTGCCGCTGCGGGACGTCCGGAGGACTTGCCAGCCACGTCGGACAGTGTGCCGGTGACAACTACCAGCACTCCTGATATGGTAGCCATTGTCACCCGGGAAGTGATGAAACAATTGCGAGAGGACCGGGATGCCACGCGTGCCCATGTTGTCACACCCCCTGTGCCCACGCCATCAGTAGATGTCGCCCCGGAAGTCGCCTGGTCGATGCCAGACCCCACCACCGAGCAGGAGACTCTCATGGACTTTGCTGTCGCTGGTGCTCTCAGCACTTTGATGGACGATAGGGGTGAGCCCGCATCCCACTTCTCCGTCCCTCTCCACTCCACCACTTTGGGGGCTGACCTTCCGGAGCGCATTAAGGCCAAGATATGGGCCAACGAATTTGTTGAATTTTTCGATCTGACCCATATTCACCATACCCAACCCCAACAAATGGCTGTTTCTTCTGGTGACTCTCACCGCGTCTTCTCTTTGCTGCCCCAGACCAGGGGAAGGCAGATTTCCACCATCGACCAGTGGACTTCTGCCTTCTTGGTGTTTGGGGCAATATATGCCCAACGATTTCCGGAAGCAGCCCCCGGGTTGTTCAAATATTGCGATGTTGTCCGTGATATTGCCGCCACAGGTCCACCGTTGGCCTGGCGGCAGTATGACACACGATTCCGGTCGCTCCGACAATTTGATCTGGCCGGATTCCCCTGGGCGCAGCCCCGGTGGGATTTATTATTTTCTTGCATGTATGCCAAGGATGTCCATGGGGGGTCAGCTCGTGCTCCAGGTCCCTTTCCCAACAAATCCCGTCGCCCGCAGTCCTTTCCCGTTGGCTACTGCTGGCAGTACCAGCGAGGGGGTAAGTGCCACTCCCGCTTGTGCAAATTCAAACACGTTTGCACCAAATGTCATGCACCCCATCCGTCCAGCTCATGTCGAAAAATCATCACTCCCAACACCAATAAATCCTAAACGCTTACACCAAGCTCTCCTTGGTTATGACCAGGCGGAAGTCACCTTTCTGGTCAATGGTTTCATCCATGGATTCAAAATTAACTATTTGGGTACTCCTTCTCTCCTTTCCACTCATAATCACCCATCTGCTTCAGACCACAAGGCTATAGTTGACACGAAACTGACAAAGGAGCTTTCGCTGGGACGCATTGCTGGCCCATTCATCTCACCACCATTCACTCCCTATCAGTCCTCCCCGCTTGGGGTAGTTGCCAAGAAAGAGCCTAACGCATTCCGTCTCATTCATGATCTTTCTTATCCAGCGGGTAATTCCATCAACGAAGGTATTCCAAAGGAATTCACCACTGTATCTTATGAAACTTTAGATCATGTCATAGCTTTGTTGGGTCAGTTTGGCCGAGGGTCTCTGGTGGGGAAGGCAGACATTGAGGATGCATTCCGCATCATTCCCCTCCACCCGTCATGCTACCATTTGTTTGGGTTCACCTGGGATACTAACTTCTACTATGATCGTTGCCTACCAATGGGATGTGCTGAATCGTGTCGCCTGTTTGAACGGTTTACTTGTGCGTTGCAGTGGGTCCTGCAAAGCAGGGGTGTCATGGCTGTTAGTCACATATTAGACGATTTCATCTTCATCGGCCCCCCAAATTCATCTCGTTGCTTTCACGATCTCAACCGATTCATGGCTCTGGCCAAGGAGCTTTCTATCCCAATCAAGCATGAGAAAACCTGTCTCCCATCTACGCTTATCACTGTTCATGGCATTGAACTCGACACGGTCAAATGGGAAGCTCGCCTCCCCCAGGATAAAGTTCAGAAGCTACAGACATCCCTTGCCGTCATGCGGAAATGCCGTTCTGTGACATTGCACCAACTCCAATCCGTCATTGGGCTACTCACATTCGCAAGCCGCGTCGTTTCCCCCGGTCGTGCGTTCATCCGTCGCCTCATCCATCTTACAAGAGGTCTTTCTAAGCCTAACCATCATATCCGGTTGACGGCTGAGTCGCGCGCTGACTTGGCGGCCTGGCATTGTTTTGTCTCTTCATTCAATGGAGTCACCATGCTCATCGATAGTAATTGGGTTTCATCGGATTCCATTAAGCTGTACACTGATGCCGCATCTACGCACGGGTTTGCTGCCGTTTTTGGTTCCAGATGGTTTAATGGTACCTTTCCGGAAATCTGGGATGGTTACAACATTGCTGTATTGGAACTCTATCCTATCGTAGCCGCTTTGGAGCTTTGGGGACAATGCATGGCAAACCACTCAGTCCTGTTCCTCACTGATAACCAAGCTGTGGTGGACGTGATCAACAAGCAGTCCGCTAAGAACTGTCACCTAATGCGTTTACTTAGACGTCTGGTCGTGACTGCGTTGAAATTTAATGTATATTTTAAATCTAAGCACATTCCAGGAAAGACTAATGTCATTGCTGACAAACTGTCACGCTTTCAGGAATCCGCAGCTCGGCATATGGCACCTTGGCTCCAACCGCAGCCAACAGCGATTCCGGCAGCAATTCTTCCTTGGCAGCAGTGATGCTACATCTACTAAATGCTGCCTTGTCTGACGGTACTAAAAAGGCCTACAAACGATCTATTACATCGTACGCAGCTTTCAGCCGGAAACAATTTCCCAACTGTACGATATTTCCAGCTTCAACAGGTCATTTGGCTACATATATAGCAAGCCTTTTCTCCAAAGACTATGCTCCAGCTACCCTTATGTCTTATATGTCTGCTCTGTCGTATATTCATAAATTGTC
Source organism: Paraescarpia echinospica (assembly GCA_020002185.1). Lineage (NCBI taxonomy): Eukaryota > Metazoa > Annelida > Polychaeta > Sabellida > Siboglinidae > Paraescarpia > Paraescarpia echinospica. The sequence continues at coordinate 15,193,484 of CM034542.1, forward strand.
TGGTATGCCGGATGCAACTCAACATTTTGTTATTAAAAAATTGTTGGCTGGGGCTCAGAAGCTGGCAGGTACACCTGACACCCGTTTACCCATCACTCCCTCTGTACTATACCAGATAGTTGACGCCTCACAATTTATTGCCTCATCCACCTATACCAGGTATATGCTACAGAGCATGTTTCTCTTGGCATTTCATGCATTCTTGCGCATTGGGGAAATGACGGTCCATGCCCGATCCAGGAGCGACGCTGAGACTAAAAACTGGTGGTTAAAGACTGTGAAAAACGGTGTGCTCTAAGAAAAGACGCCCGTCAAAAAGACACCGAGGCATGACGTCCAAACAAAAACGATATAGTTGCGTGGAACATCGCATTAACCAAATGTATGTAGTCGTCCAACAGCAACTAGACACGGTAAGGATAGTTTCCGCATGCAAAGGCACTGTCTGGTAGAGTCAGTGGGGAAGATCAGGAGTCGGGACGGCATTGGACTAGCCCTTTCTTATTTTTAATACTAATATTCATGGAAAGTACAGCTCGATCGGCAGCCGAATCCTGGATCCGTCAGCCAATGTCGATAAAGCACTGCCATGTGTAGTTTGTTCGCCTTTACTAGTGTTTCAATCGGCTTCGCATCTAATCTACCGGATTATTTATTAAAATGGAAAATTGTTCCAAAAGATAACATACACAACTACGACACTCGGAATACACAAAACATATATACTTTCAGAACTAAGCATGACTTTGCAATGAAATGTTTGAAATACAACTTGCCACACGCTATAAATAACACGCCTGATTTAATTAAAGATAATATATACACCCACAGTATGCGAGGTTTTTCAATATTTGTGAACAATAATTTTTTACAAAAATACGATTATAGGTGCACACTATCAAACTATTATACATGCTACCAAAACATATAATAAATTAAGTATTGAGAATGTGCAATCGATTACAAAGACGCAAGCGTAAGAATGCATTACGATTAAATGTCATATACCAAATTAATATCTACCTTTTACGCGATATATTCGAATACATATGGTTTAACCACTTACGGCAACGTAGGTGAATATATTTGCTTTTACAACAGCGTCAAGCGATCATGCGACAACACTGTTTTAGCCAAGCACTAAACACATTACTCTAGACTAAACACGCTGAAAAAAGTGGTTGCTTCTGAGAAAACGTTGCCAAACAAATTCACCACCAGAAAAAGTATGAAAGAGCCAATGTGCATAAAACAGAGAAGTGCTTATGCATGCAGTTGAACAACGTTAACTAGAAATAATACGGATAACCTTTCTGCACGCAGAGGCATATGTAAAGATACAAGCGTGTATTCTGTATAATTTAGCCTGCATTGGCAGACATAGAAGGAGAAGCTACAGGTAGCAGATAACGAACGGGTTTCAAGAGTATATGTAAAGTTACACGACAATGTAGAAGGAAAATAAGATAATTAACGGAGAGATGGGAATGAAAACAACATCTGAAAAAGTAAGTAATTGGGAGCAGTCTGAGAGCGAGATGGGCAGGACACATGCAGAGAATGAGCGAGGAGAGTTTGACAAAGAGAACATGGAAATCTATGATGGCCGAGAAGGGCCATCGCGTTTTTGTGTGGCAACCAGCAGCGCCATGGAGCGATGACGCGATGCGCGATGCGATGGGCGATGCGATGAGCGATGCGCGATGCGATGGGCGATGCGATGGACGATGCGCGGCGCGATGCGCGATGCGATGGACGATGCGCGATGCGATGGACGATGCGCGATGCGATGGGCGATGCGATGGGCGATGCGATGCGCGATGCGATGCGCGATGCGATGCGCGATGCGATGCGCGATGCGATGCGCGATGCGATGCGCGATGCGATACGCGATGCGCGATGCGATACGCGATGCGATGCGCGATGCGATACGCGATGCGCGATGCGATGCGCGATGCGATGCGCGATGCGATACGCGATGCGCGATGCGATACGCGATGCGATGCGCGATGCGATGCGATGCGCGATGCGATGCGCGATGCGATGCGCGATGCGATGCGCGATGCGATACGCGATGCGATGCGCGATGCGATGCGCGATGCGATGCGCGATGCGATGGTATACATTATAAAGGTGCCGCAATGAGCATGCGTACGTCGAAAACGAGACTTTGGCAGCCATTTGTATTTTATTAAACGCATTCCTTTTTGTGTTCAGAGCATGTGATCATGGCTGATGATTCTGACTGTACGTATACGGTTACATATATATTTGGTTTGCGCACAGAATTTGTTGTGTTCGTACTTCTAAATGTTGTGACGAAAGTCTGGGGCAAACATATTTCATAACATGACATATATGTACTTCTTCTACCGCTCAAATGCAGTTTTTAAATTGTTTCCGTCTGGATATCCTTGGTAGAAAATATAAAACTTATTTTGTATACATGGGAAGAGACGACAACTTTTTTCAACTTTCGCTTATTGCAAATGCCGTTCGTTTGTGTCCAAGTTTATGTTTCAATTATTATAAATAGCTACAATATTCGAAGTCGGTTTAACAAGAAGCATGTACATTAAATCATCGAAAAAACTGAATTTAGCCGTCATTTGCGTCACATGTTTTTTTTCTGTCTACAGTTTAATTATTTCTTTTTAGTTAAGTGAATCGAATAACTGAGGCACAGTTTACCAAACCGTAGATACGCTACAGTGTAACTGCCTGTCAATCGCAGCGATTTACGATGCCGCCCAATATAGCATGCGGCACGAAGTGGTAATTATTGAGACTGTCTGGTCATAGTTGTGTGTAGGCAACTGCTTTGATGTGTTCACATGTGGATGCGATTATTGTTTTGAAATAGGTGCCACTAGTTAAGCCAGACATATTCATTAGAACAGATTATTTTGTATGTGTCTGTCTGTTCCCAGATATGGAAGTACTGTGGAGGCAGTCAATCTATGAATCGCGTATCTTGCATGCCCCCAGTAAATTACAACCATGGAAGATACATCTGTAATATATTCCCGTGTGTGTGCGTGCGTGCCTGTGTGATTATAAACCTATAATTATAGCATGCATGTGTGTCAATTGTATTGTTGTAAATACAGTTGTAACATCATTGCCAGGTCAAATAAAGGTAACTGCTGCAAACTTGTCGTGTATTTTTCATGAGAGTGCATTTCATAATAAATGTATATGTTCATTTTAGTTCACAGTTTAGTAAGACAGTGTTTCGTGGCAGGATACAGTAATGTTGAAATCTGTGCGATACTCAGCCACAATGGAATGTCCATCAGGTGTGTTCTTCATGAATATAATATGGTAATAATATAATAATCTGAGTAAAAAGCATACTGTGTTCGTAGATTACATCCTCGCGCGACAGGGGCGCTGCTGATTACACCAGTCTCAGTGCCCCCGGCAGATCGCCTTGCGGGACTCTGAATATAAGCTAGGCCAATAATATTGCGTGCCGGCAAATTTTCAACCACATGATTTTGGTAATGTTATGTGCAATGTTGGGGGAAGTAGAAGTAATTATTTGAATACACAATACCGTTCAGTCCCTCGTGAGATGTTATGATTCCATGAAGTCACTGGCTTCGTCTTAGAATTGAGGTGCGGGTGGGGCGGGTGTCTGCACTGTTCTCACGGGTTGTACAGTTGCGGCGAAGCTAATTACTAGTTTGAATCAGCTGACCTCCATACATTGCGTAGGATATCTGCCATGGGTAGTGTACGATGTCATGGACCTGGCTTGCGAGGATGATGGAGGATACTCTTTCAACTTGTATTTGTTGCTTAGGCTCCGACTACTCAATTGTTTAGATAACTGCTACACTTCCAGTCGCTATTTGTAAAATGAATGACGGTATGTTGTTGAGTAACTGCGTCGTGAATGCTTAAAACGTATTTATTAACAAACCATGAATATACTGAACGCATTAATGTTTACAAACTCAATACATTCATATGTACACACACGCACACGCGCACCAGGGTAGGGTGGTAGGAATGGAGGGAGAGATGCATGCAGAGAGGGAGAAAGGGAGAGAGGGAGAGAGGGAGAGAGGGAGATAGGTAGAGAGGGAAGAGTGGAAGAGCGAGAGTTATAGTAAAATAAATAATGCATTCAATAAGCACAATTACTTAATAGCAAGCGGGCATAGTGCAAGATGTGTATGTAAACCACTTAATGTTATGCAGTGTGCGGACGTTAAAACGCCTTCTACAAAGACTTGGCTTAAGGCGCAGACAAGTAGTTGACTACGCTAGGGTTGCAACAGCAATGCAGGTACTTTCATGTGTAAATAAGTACTCATGTCTATGTTGCACATGTTCACGGCTACTGGAAATAATTAAAAAATATATTTATGTAACACAAGAAGTAAAAGGAAAGTTCGTAAATGAAGTAGAATTTAAATGTATTTGAATATGTCAAAAATATGAATAGCAATTCAGTATTAAATTAATTCTTCATGATCTTCTATATTCTAGTACATCCTTGAAACAATACACATATAAACGGAAGGTGTAATTGTTTCTGTTTAGCATCATATCGAAGAAAATAGCACAATGTGTTAGGGTATATTCTGTGATAACAAATTGAATCATCACTATGAAAATATGAAATATATCACACACGTCTACCAATAAATATACACAGTTGAATAGTTGTCTTGTTGAGTGTCCTAACCTACTTATGCAATATGCATCAATACCTTAACAACCAGTTAAATAGAGGCGCTTTGTTGTGTATAATGTATACCTTATGAAAGTAAAGTATAATTCATCCCTTTAACGATTTACCACATTTACGCAAAACCATATTAATGATACACTATCTTTAATGGGTGTGTTTTTTGTTTACAACAATATATATATATATGTGTGTGTGTGTATATATATATATATATATCTATATATATATATATATATATATGTATATATATATATATGTATATATATATATATATACACACATTATGTCAATCTCTTTTCCACATAATAATTGTTTCAGCACGAGTTGGAAGGAAGTGGACGTTGTTTGGGCTACAGGAGCATGACAGTGCGACTACGCAACCTCCACGGTTTGATGGTGCCAAGGTGTGTCCAGTGTTTAGCAACAACAATTTTATTCAGAGAATATTAGCAGTAGTATATATAACACTCCATATGTTATCCTTCATTTAGTTTAATTACATGTCCACTATGACCACAGGTGTGGTACTATTGGCGGAGATTCTAATGTGGCATAAGACGTACACAGCAAAAAAGTTTGACATTTTTTATTTTCATCTAATTTTTATCTTTCATTGCAAATAACATGGACATTTTAAATCGTAATATGATCTTATTAGCATAATAACTTATATTATCAGTTCCTGCGGCTACTGTCCTGGGATTAAACGAAGTCTTTTGCTACTGTTGCAACACGTGTTCTAAACCTGAGCTGAAACCTTGGTTGTCAGTCGGACGTAAATGTGAGCGCAAAGTTTGCCGCTACCGTGACAGCACTAATTTTGATGTGTACCTGCTACTGAAGGGCATACTGTAACTAAGTGATGTGAGGCTCCATCTACATATGTGTGAATTTATTTATGATAGTTTATTTCATTTACAGGGACACGGTAATGACATTGTTACAAATAATGGACCCAGAAAGGGTATCCGAGCGAAGGATAAACAGATTTTCCCGGAGGCAATATTATAGCAAAGGCCCAAACTATCTCATTCACATTGATGGGAACGACAAGCTAAAGCCGTTTGGTTTTGCAATACACGGAGCAATATGCGGGTGAGGCCAGTTTGTTTTTATTGGCATGTTTAATGATGTGTTTATGTAATGACTAACCACGCTGCCCTCTTCTGTTATCAAATATGTAATTAAAATTTGTTTCACTCAGTAAGTGACGCCACAGTGACAATTTATTTCCTCTTAGTTACTTTGCGACAACCAAACCACCCATACGCAATAGGCCTAGTGTGTATGGAAAAGTTTTGGGGTGTTTTGGAGTCAGTTTTAATTTTACTTGTAAAGTCAGATGCAAAACAACACTACTTGAATAGTAACCTAGTGGTCAGCCGAATACATTGGCTGATAGATATGTGAATAATATATATATATATATATATATATATGTATATAGTTTTATGTATGCTGTTCAAGTGTGTCATGAAATTAAACAAAATGTGCTGATTCAGATTCTCCAGGAAAATACTATGGCTCAAGGTGGGCAGAACCAACAAAGATCCCTATGTTGCGGCCCATCATTTCATAGAGTTTGTGGAGGACATCAGTGGTAACGTGTTCTTTATTGGCATTTACATATGCAAAATACATGTAAACCACACACACGCACGCACACACTCACTAGCAATAGCATATGTATGTACGTATGTACGTACGTACGTATGTATGTACGTACGTACGTATGTAAGTATGTACGTATGTACGTATGTACGGATGTACGGATGTACGCATGTATGCATGTACGCATGTATGCATGTACGCATGTACGCATGCACGCATGCACGCGTGCACGCATGCACGAATGCACGCATACACGCATGTACGGATGAACGTATGTATGTATGTATGTATGTATGTATGTATGTATGAACAAATAAAGAGTGATGGAATCGTACCACTTAATTGGTGAGATGCGCATGTTACAGCCGTGCCACGGTGCATCAGAATGGACCGGGGAACTGAGAACGTCTTCATGGAAGACATACAACGAGCCTTCAGATGGGACCACTTGGATGGCATGGCGCGAGGCAGCAGTGTGGTGTATGGGAGTTCCCATAGAAACCAGGTGTCTACACCTAAATAATATAATATATATCTATATCTATTTATCTGTCTGTCTGTCCGTCTATCCGTCTGTCCGTCTGTCCGTCTGTCCGTCTGTCCGTCTGTATGTCCGTCTGCCTGCCTGCCTGCCTGCCTGCCTGCCTGCCTGCCTGCCTGCCTGCCTGCCTGCCTGCCTGCCTGCCTGCCTGCCTGCCTGCCTGCCTACCTACATACCTACCTATATAGATATATATATATATATATATAATTACATTTTTACATGAGTATGTACCGTATCAAATGTATGCATATTAATACTAATTACCTTCACATGTTTGAATTTTCGATTAGTTGCTTCATAATTACAGTTAGAACATGATGTATATTTTAAATGTCTTTTTCAGAGAATTGAACGTTGGTGGCTGTCGCTTCGACGCAGTGGGATGGACTGGTGGATAAATCTGATGAAAGACTTCGAGTCTCAAGGAATCATTTCAACCGACGATGATATTAAGATGTAAGCAATATTTTGTACATTTCTGAAACAGCGTGATTCTTTGTGCAAACGAACGGGGTAACTAACATAAGTAATTCAAAGCAAGGACCCAGAAAGACTAACTTACATAATTGTTTACGCAGTGTTATGTACAGCATGTATTACTTACAACAGTTTTTTTTTTAAACAAGACATATGCACAGTATTGGTAGGCCTGATTTAATTCTACAATACAATTCAAGCAGCTTCGTTCATTTCAGGGAGTGCTTGCGATTTTGCTTCACCCAGCTGATTCAAGTCGACCTCGACCAGATTGCTGGAGAGTGGAATCAGCACCATCTCAGCGTAAGACGCACAAGCGACACGGTCGTCCGAGGAAAACCAAACCTGCTGTATTTCTTGCCAGAGATTTATGGTAACGTAGCATTTAAATTGATGTACATTAATGCTATTCAATTTGCACACATACGTATAAGGCATTTTAAGTTTACCGTGCATATTTGACGTACATATTTAACCCCACACATCACACACCACACACCACACACCACACATCACACACCACACACACATGTGAACACCTCCAGACAAGCTGTGTGTAGTTTTAAACAAGGCTATCATTTTCCAGGCAGCATCGACTTATGCAATGTGTTTATATACAAACGTTGATATTATTACGTTTACATTGTTGTGTTCCCTACGTTTGATTGAAACATTTGTTCTGTTGCACAATGCACCTTATAAACATTTACTAAGTTGTTCATAACGCTTCAGGTACTGTCGACTACAAAGTCGAAGTCGATCAGGAAGACATCAGAAACGTGAAGAGGATGTGCAGGAAACCCCGTGATTCAGGCTGCCGCGTTGACACTGAACGAGTCTTCCAGGGGCTGCTGGATCAACATGGACGAAACAAGCCGCAAGTCGTCCAGGAATCGAGCTGTACCGATGGCTTGTACCACGTGTCACCGCCTAAGCGCAATATATGTCATAAGTGGCGAACTTGAACTAGAGGACATGAAGTAACGCTAATGATGACAGATTGTATGTAAAATGTTAATTTGTTTTTGTAAAATGTATCATTAAACGCTAAACATTTTGCTATGAACAGTGTTGCCAGGTCACATATTTTGTCTGCACAAAGACCCAAAAAATCAAACCCAAACAAACCCACAAAATCGTCAAGTGGCGCATAAAATTAATTAGAAAATGCACATACAAGTATGTGCAACTAAAACATCCTCACGGGTATTTACGAAGAGAAAACTCATATTCTTCCTCCTTGAGACACACAAGACAACCACGTGACTCTAAATATATGGGGTTAAATCTCATCTCAATCTCAAGCCCCCCACCTAAATATTTAGGTTCAGTCCCCCCAAGTCCGGTTCCGACGCATATGTATATAACTAAACTATTTTAAGTTGTTTCTTTTATTCACGGGCAGTAGACCCTATGTAAATTGTGACTGGGTTATTCACTATAGTTGAGCGCCATCTACGCTTGCATTTTGAATCATTTTTAGCATTGCATACACGCACATAGTCACATGCGCACGCTCACTCGCACGCACACTCGCTACAGCCTCAATCACGGGGTTTCCTGCACATCCTCTTCATGTGTATGATGTCTTCCTTGTCGACTTCGACTTTGTAGTCTACAGTAGATATAGCGTTTTACACAAGCTAGTAAATTGTTATAACATACATTGTATAACAGTACAAATGTTTCAATCAAACTTAGGGAAGACAACAACTATATTATCAATACCAATGTTTGCGTTTAAAAACATTGCTTAAATCGATGCTGTTTGTAGTACAATAACCTTGTCTAAAACTAAACAGAGGTTGTTTGCAAACATTATTATAGTATCCTATGTTTAATAAGGTGAAGCTAATTTCCTACTTTACTGTTCATTTGTAAATATAATTTTCTCACCGTATACTAATTGTTCATAATGTACTCTCACTCCTATTTTGCATGTTTTAATGACATAGACTATATTCACTTTATTTTACATACTGTAATGATGTACATACATCGGTTTGCTTAATGGTACTGTTGTGACTCAGAAAAAGGTTCCTATCACTCCGCTAGGGATCTTTGGGATGAATACAATTATTAAATATGTACGTCAAATATGCACGGTAAACTTAAAATGCCTTATACGTATGTGTGCAAATTGTATAGCATTAATGTACATTAATTTAAATGCTACGTTACCATAAATCTCTGGCAAGAAATACAGCAGGTCTGGTTTTCCTCGGATGACCGTATCGCTTGTGCGTCTTCGTTTTTGATAAGTGCCAACTATACTCTGTGTTAATGATTTCTCATAAAACGTGCGGTGCAAACAAATTTAACGAATATGCACAAAGAAGCACGGTGTTTCGTCGATTGAAATGATTCCTTGAGACTCGTAGTATTTCATCGTTCAGTTTTCTAAGAAAGATACTTCTGATATACATCATGTTTTCACTGTAATTGTAATTTCACTGTAATTTATATATATATATATATACGTGGTATATATGTATATATATATATATATATATAATTGACGTGTGATATAATGTGTTTACGAAAGCAAAACGTGTGATGCTAATTACTATTACCATGCATACCGCTGATACCGTACATACTTATGTGATAATGTAATTTCTCCGTACTTACAATGAATAAATAATGTAAACCAATACTCATTCAATATTTTTATTGTTGAGATGTATACTCTTGCTTTCTATGGGAACTTCCATAGACAACAACAACATGTTTTGCGACATATCATCAAGGTGGTCCCATCTGAACGATTGTCCTCCAAAAACACATTCGCCTTTCCTCGTCCCATTCTGATACACCTTAACAGCTATGTTACACGGATGTAACACAACTGAATTTTTTTAGACTAGAGAGCAATGTCGTTTTCTATATGATTCAGCACAAACGAGTATATCAAAATTGTAATTTACACCTGGAAGTGCCGATGCACTAAAGTGGGGGTTAAGTAGCACT
>CM034542.1:15207290-15231317 GCA_020002185.1 Paraescarpia echinospica
ACAACTAATAAAAAAATGCATCATAACGAATTTAGATGAACAATGATGGTGTAACTGAACACCAAGTTATATCCGATTTGGTCGGGTGAGAATGACAAATGCAGTGCGACTGCATTTCATGTGAAATGAAATGTGGAGTTGGGTAGATCTGATAATATTAATATATAACAGAAACTAAATGTGCCTCAAAATATGCTGTTGCAATTTGTTTGAGATTGGACCACAAAATGACTGGACTATAAAACATTACCTTTACTTTATTTAAACGACATCGTGCAGATGTGTGTGTGTGTGTGTGTGTGTGTGTGTGCATGTGTGCGTGCGTGCGTGTGTGCGTGTGTGTGAGTGTGTGTGCCTTTGCGTGTGTGAGTTCACCCCTTTGCTTTTACTAAAAGACGTAAAGAATAATGCGGTTTGAAAATCTTGCCGGAATATCAACATCTACAGCGTTAAATTAAACAAATGTAATTTTGACATATCCAAACGATTTTTTAAAAATCTGGTAGAGGCTTACACGCCGAATTTTTCAGTACCTACCACGCAGATTGATTCGGCGTCACAGATACTGAAAAAGTTTTATATATATATCCTATGGTGTGTTTGTGTATGTGCGTGCGTGTGTTAGTGTGTGTGTGTGTGTGTGTGTGAGAGAGAGAGAGAGAGAGAGAGAGAGAGAGAGAGAGAGAGAGAGAGAGAGAGAGAGAGAGAGAGAGAGAGAGAGAGAGAGAGAGAGAGAGGAAGAGAGAGAGAGAGAGAGAGAGAGAGAGAGAGAGAGAGAGAGAGAGAGAGAGAGAGAGAGAGAGAGAGAGAGAGAGAGCGCGCGCGCGCGCGCGTGTATGTCTAAATCAAGAAACGTAGAGCAGTCATATGACAAAGCCACGAAGCATTTTGTAAAATAAAGACACATACGGGCGGGTAATAACAGTTTTTTAACAGCCGTCAGACAAATCCTTCCCAAATGGCCAATGGAATTAAGTGAGATGCGAATAACCAACCAACATACCTGTTTGAAGAAAGATGCGGTTTGTTTGTATTTTCTAATCGTGGAACGAGACAGCGCAAACGACGAAACGATCGACTTTATAGTTTGTTTCTACGTGTTGAACGTGTCGGTTGCAGACACACAACTGGACAGAGTCACGTGATACATTTGCATAATACAATTATAAAAGTGTGGTGATTTGTGAGATGTTTTGTTGTGGTGGAACGTCAGCACTTACATGTTTTTGCATTTAGGTTAGTTTCAGTGTCTGTAGTCAATGTACACAGCTGTTTTCTAATAATATAATTATGAAACTATACTTTGGAATATTATTATGTTCCCTATTTTGATTAGTATGTTGTTTGAGTGATTAGTTAATTATTAGTCGGTGAAATATGATTTAGAAGAAATGGAAGCATTGTTGAAATGAACGATGTCATAATAACTGGATGAACAAAAACAACTTGATGGACCGATGGCGTGAGGGTGGGAGCGAAAGAGGGAGGTAGGAAGGACGCGGGAAAGGGTAATTAATTACTGATTGTATGGGACTTAATCAATGCTATTTTTCGTTGAATCACATAGGCCCTTCATAAACAATATAATTTCGTTTACTGTTAAGTATATGCGCGTGTTAAAATAACATATACATATGAAGTGTCAATTGTGACATCTTCAACACTGCTGATACAACATTTATACGTGTTTGTATCGTATAACGACGTAGTAGACCGGAAGGTAAAAAATATAAGAAACACAAATAAACAAAGAAAGCGCGTGTTTGAGTCGATATTTTCAAGTTAGCCGGCCACAACTTTAGGGAATATATTTCCTTTCCAAAAATTCACGTAAACACTTAATAATACCACTGAGACTAAAAACTGGTGGTTAAAGACTGTGAAAAACGGTGTGCTCTAAGAAAAGACGCCCGTCAAAAAGACACCGAGGCTTGACGTCCAAACAAAAACGATATAGTTGCATGGAACATCGCATTAACCATATGTGTGTAGTCGTCCAACAGCAACTAGACATGGTAAGGATAGTTTCCGCATGCAAAGGCACTGTCTGGTAGAGTCAGTGGGGAAGATCAGGAGTCGGGACGGCATTGGACTAGCCCTTTCTTATTTTTAATACTAATATTCATGGAAAGTACAGCTCAATCGGCAGCCGAATCCTGGATCCGTCAGCGAATGTCGATACATCACTGCCATGTGTAGTTTGTTCGCCTTTACTAGTGTTTCAATCGGCTTCGCATCTAATCTACCGGATTATTTATTAAAATGGAAAATTGTTCCAAAAGATAACATACACAACTACGACACTCGGAATACACAAAACATATATACTTTCAGAACTAAGCATGACTTTGCAATGAAATGTTTGAAATACAACTTGCCACACGCTATAAATAACACGCCTGATTTAATTAAAGATAATATATACACCCACAGTATGCGAGGTTTTTCAATATTTGTGAACAATAATTTTTTACAAAAATACGATTATAGGTGCACACTATCAAACTATTATACATGCTACCAAAACATATAATAAATTAAGTATTGAGAATGTGCAATCGATTACAAAGACCCAAGCGTAAGAATGCATTACGATTAAATGTCATATACCAAATTAATATCTACCTTTTACGCGATATATTCGAATACATGTTGTTTAACCACTTGCGGCAACGTAGGTGAATATATTTGCTTTTACAACAGCGTCAAGCGATCATGCGACAACACTGTTTTAGCCAAGCACTAAACACATTACTCTAGACTAAACACGCTGAAAAAAGTGGTTGCTTCTGAGAAAACGTTGCCAAACAAATTAACCACCAGAAAAAGTATGAAAGAGCCAATGTGCATAAAACAGAGAAGTGCTTATGCATGCAGTTGAACAACGTTAACTAGAAATAATACGGATAACCTTTCTGCACGCAGAGGCATATGTAAAGATACAAGCGTGTATTCTGTATAATTTAGCCTCTATCTCTCTGTCTCTTTCTGTCTCTCTTTCTGTCTCTGTCTCTGTCTCTCTCTCTGTCTCTCTCTCTCTCTCTCTCTCTCTCTCTCTCTCTCTCTCTCTCTCTCCCTCCCCCCCCTCTCTCTCTCTCTCTCTCTCGCACTCTTAGATGTCCATCATGTTCGATGATTACATCAATGTAGGAGGTATTATCTTGCTTCGCTTTTCGGTGCGCCGCGTACATTTCATTGAGTAACTGCTCTCGTGCATGCAACGTCTGCACCAGGCTGTACTGGTAACACTCTGGTGAGAATAACATATTTCAAAAGTAACCACTCCCAAGTACGCAATGTACGCATCACTGCAGTTCCACCCTTTTAAAGAATTTAACCTTTCAAAAGTAACCGCTCCCCGATGTACTGTGTCTGCTATTGCCTCTCTGATGCCTTTAGCTCACTCGAATACCGTATGAATAATGACACACAACGACTTTGTGTAAAAGAAATATTTGCCGTTTACGCCATATATGTTTTTGTAGAAACGAACAATCCTCTGAAGTGGTACGTGGCGAAGCTATCACGCAGGACCATTACTTTTAAGGCACACACTCTTGGTAGGTAGGTAGGTATGTTGGTAGGTAAATATATGTGTAGATAGACAGATAGATGTATATATATATATATATATATAGATCGATAGATAGATAGATCGATAGATCAATAGATAGATAGGTAGATAGATAGATAGATTGATAGATCAATATAAAGAGATATATATATATATAATAATAATAATTAATGTATACACTAATCTCCAGAGTACAGCTCTGTTCTATATTGTGTTCAGAGTCGCTAAAATAAAACAATATACATACATAAGACTTAGTGGTGTAAACATAAATTTAGCCTGATACTTTTTAAAATAGCGTCGTTAAAATAAACATTATGGCTATAAATCGTGTATACCTAAAAATGACTACGTATTTATTAAAAATGAGACTAGATTTTAAAAGATTGCCGTCCAGAGCTATAAGCTCCAGACGGCATGCGGACATGGAAGCCTTTGTGTTATCGAGAATCCAACAAGTTTCCACCTATGTTTAAATCGCCCTCGCCAGATAGCTGCCAATTTTATTTTTGAACATATTCACACTGTTAACAATCATCAGATAATTTGTTCCAGTAATTTATTGTCCTCTGAGAGAATGAGTACTTTCTCTTATTCAACCTACACTGTTCATTGACTAATGCTGCATTGTGCCCTCTTGTTATACTGCCTTCTTACAGTTTGAAGAACATATTTTTATCAATATCCTAATAACCATTCAATATTTAAAAAAACTTCTATTTGGTCTCCTCTTAATCTCCTAGTCTCTAGTCTTGTCAATCCACATTCTAATAGGCGTCTTTCATAACCAAGACCTTTCAGTTCAAGAATCAGCTCAATTGTTCTTCGGTGCACTCTTTCTAGCTTTTCTATGTCCTTTTTATGATATGGCCTCCATGCTTGTATACAATATTCCAAATGTGGCCTAACTATTGCTTTGTAACCAGTGGTACAATTAACTGTCTCTTTTTATATGTGATATTTCTCCTAATTAGCCCTAGTATTTGGTAACCCTTTGAAGCAACAATTCCACAGTGCTCCGAATCTTTCATGTCAGCACTACCTGTTAATCATAAGTCCTTTTCTTTACAGTTTTACCTAATATAGTATCCCCCATTATGTATTCTTTGTTCACATTTCTATGTCCTATGTGGATGCATTTACACTTCCCAAAATTGAATAGCATTTGCCATTTTTCAGACCATTTGACCAATTTGGCTAGTTCATCCTGTAAAGTGTGTTTATCTGCATCTGTTTTAACTGTTCTGAAAAATTTTGTATAGCCTGCGAATGTCAGTACTTTGCTTGATACATCATCATCCAAATCATTTATATATATATCAAGAATAATATAGGTCCCAACGCTGACCCCTGTGTTACTCCAATCAAAACTGGTTTCCAGTTTGAAATTTCCCCCTCGACTATTACTCTCTGTCTTCTGTCTGTCAACCATGTTTGTATCCAACTGATCACACCAACTCCTATACCACCGGCTTTTAGTTTAAGTAACAAGCTTTGATGTGACACTTTATCAAATGATTTCTGAAAGTAATCTAAGTAGACAACATCCACTGGTAACACATCATCTATCCACTTTGTAATTTCTTCTAAAAAACATAAGATATTGGTTAGACAAGACCTAGCTTTTAGGAACCCATGTTGAGATTAATTTATTAATTTGCGTTTTACAAGGAATTCCACCATGTGGTCTCTAATAAGTGTTTCTAATAATTTGCATACAACTGATGTTAAGCTCACTGGTCTGTAGTTCTCTGTGTTGCTCCTCAATACCTTTTTAAAATGCTGTAATGTTTACTTCTTTCCATTCCAGTGGAAGGATTCTCTCTTTAAGTGACAAGGTAAAGAATATAGCATGTGTTGTACTAATTTGGTCTACAATTTCCTTAAGCAGTTTTGGTGGTATCCAGTCAACTCCAGATGATTTGTTTTCTTTCATCATCTGAATTTTCTTTGATATAATTTCAGGAGTAACAAACAGCTGCCTTAATTGATTTATTCACCCCCTCAAATCTATTAACATGTAATGGCAGTGAACTTTTATCTTATGTGATCAACACTGAGCTACTCATCAGATATTACGTTTCCTGCACTATTTTCTAGTGGTCCCACCTTATCACGAACCTTCTGTTTACTCCTTACATCAGCGTAGAAACTCTTGCTATCATTTTTTATATCATTCGCCAATTTTTGCTCAAAAGTTCGTTTGGATTTTCGAATTTCGGTTGTAGCTAGGTTAAGGGCCTCTTTGAAGTTGTTATAGTCTTCTATATTATTTCTAGTTTTTTGTAAACTCTCCACATAAAATCTTTCGTATAGCTTCTTTTGATACGTGTTTCTTCCTAGATCGTTTCCATTGCTTTTTGTAGTGGACTAAATCTTTCAATAACGCCCTCAATCTCATCTTTCAAAGTGGTCCAAAATTCTATGCTGTTTTGTCCTTCATTAAGTTAGTCCAACCTATGGTTGCTAAATATTTTCTCATATGTTTATATTTGCCTTTTTTATAGTTTCTCCTCCACTGATTTTTACCATTATTCCCTGATTGTACCTTTATACTAAAATGGATCTGGTTATGATCACTAGATCACAAAGGTTCATTTATTTTAACATTATCAACGGATTCGTTTTGAGAAGTGAACACTAAATCCAACACAATCCCACCTCTGGTTGGTTCCAAAACATGTTGGATAAGGAAATAGTCCTGTAGTAGAAGTAGAAACTGTTGGTCATCACCTCCACCTCCCTCTGGTGATTTCCACTGAATATGTCCATGTTTAAAATCACCCATCATGACACATTCCCCTTTACGTATCTCCTTTATAGCACTGTGCAGTTTTACATCATCCTCTTGTCTTATGTTACGACTACGATAATCTAGTCCTATTGTTAATGTCGAGTTTCTGGTAACTATGTTGCATCGAATAGATTCCTCGCAATCTGCTTCCCATTTCATTTGTACTTCATATGCCTGTATGAATTCTTTAATATATTTAATGACTCCGCCTCCCCTTCTCTCTTGTCTGTCATTTCTAAACATGACATAACTTGATAGAGCTAATTCAGCATCTACTATGTCTTCATGTGCCCATGATTTTGTAATGCCTAACATATCGGGGTCTACATCCGCTATGATGATGTCTAAATCGCTTCTCTGATTTACTATGCTTCTGGCATTTAAGCACATCCAAGTTCATTTTTATGGATATTTGGTGAACCTTTCCTTGTAGATTTATTTTTACTATTTCTCTCTACGTATCCCCTCAGTGCATCTAGTTTAAATACTCAGTTATGCCTGTACCTTCACCTATGCACCTAATGAACTCGCTCCCTAAAACTACTGCTCCTTTTCCTGTCAAATGTAGCCCATCACTCATAAACAGACCTTTTCTCCCTACAAAGCTTGCCCACATGTCTACGAAGTCGACTCCTTCCTTCATACATAACTTCTGTACCAATGTGTTGATGGCCATTCTTCTGGAATTCTTGTAATATGCGTGCCTCTTTCAGTGTGCAGACCAGTCTCCTATGCTTATTAATGATGACCGTCGTATCTTCCTTCTCAGCATTATTTGTGCCCCTGTGCACAAGAATAGATCCTCCGTTGCCATTACCCATGACCTGGCCTGCTCTTTCTGTGACATCCTCTATCTTTGCCCCTGGTAGACATACAGTCATATTCTTCCCCTTGTTTATTGTCTTGTCCAACTTCCTGATAATGGAATCCCCCACGACCACTCGCAGTTTCCTCTCTTTCCCTTAACTACTGCATCTGCATAAGTCTTGCGTTCCTTCTGTTGCAGCTCCTCAACACCGACCTGTTTACCTTTCTTTTGCTGGACACTCTGTCTTCTTCCATCTATCTTCTTCTCAGTCTTTTGTTTCACAGTCTTTCCAACTGCCTCTGTGGTATCTACCTCTTCACCACCTGTTTCGCTGTCGCGTCTCTCCTCGTAATCTACAGTCTGACCCCCTGTTGACCTATCCCCACTCACCCGTATTCTTTTTCTCTGCCGAACACTTTTCCTCCGTCCCCTTGTCTTCTTCTCATTTCCTTGTTCCGTCACACCTGTCACCTTCCCTCCTCTCAGACTCCTTTCATCAGTCTCCGCGTCACAACTCTGCTCCTTCTGTGTCGTAGCATTCCCAATTCTCTCCGCCGTGTCATCTCTCTTTGTTCCATCTATTTCCATGTTGAGTCTCACCTCCATCTCCTTCACTATATCCGTCAACTAAAACGCCTCCTTCATCAGACATTCCACCCTCAAACACCCCACACACCGAAAAGTGAATCCGTCTTCTTTGGTCTATGCCCATGATTTTGGACAACCAGACAACGCAAAATCCACCCAACTCTGGTAGTAGTTGCAAACTAAGTGTCCTCTTGCCCTGCGTTGCTGCTTGCAAGGTGCCATATCAGAATTTACTTATATTTAAAATAGTTTTATATAGTCTTTAAAAAGACTTTTCTGTGTACAATTTACACCAGATTGTTAAGGTTATAGTTAGTCATATTTGATAACACACAGTGACATGCCGTGTCTTACGATGCAGTCAAGTTAGGCTTAGATTCAAGGTAAGATAATAAAGTTGTAATCCAAATTAAAACTCAATTAAAATAGATTGTACAATGCATAAGGAGATATATACCCTTAAACCAACATTACACATTAAAAGCGAGTTTAAAATAGCGCGTTTTGGGGCGTGCTTTAGAAACGCCCATTGATTTGATCAGTCGCAGTTCCTCCGGCAACGCATTCCACAGAAATTGTCCGGCTCAAGAGAAATATCGCACCAGATTATATTGCGGCACAGTCAGAAGGGCGCGGTCCTCTGATCGAAGTGACCGGCGTGACACGTAGCGAGTGATTAGTGACGCAAGGAAAGCGGGTTTCTGATTGTGTATGACGTTAAACACCAGGATTAAGATCAGGTAGATAGCTAGATAGATGGATGGATGGATGGATGGATGGATGGATGGAGAGATAGATAGATATATATATATATATATAGAGAGAGAGAGAGAGAGAGAGAGGGATACGGAGAGAGAGAGAGAGAGAGAGAGAGAGAGAGAGAGAGAGAGAGAGAGAGAGAGAGAGAGAGAGAGACGGAGAGAGATAGACAGAGGGAGAGGGAGAGATATATATAGGGA
The DNA here is from genome assembly GCA_020002185.1 of Paraescarpia echinospica. Lineage (NCBI taxonomy): Eukaryota > Metazoa > Annelida > Polychaeta > Sabellida > Siboglinidae > Paraescarpia > Paraescarpia echinospica. Next base: position 15,216,014 of record CM034542.1, read on the forward strand.
GGTAGAGGAGAGCGAGGGGGATGGGTGGTTGGATAGATGGATGGATGGAGGGAGAATGGGTGGGATGGATGGATGAATGGATGGAGGGAGAGTGGGAAAACGTGTGTTTTTGATGTGTGTTTTGTGTGTTTGTGCACATGTGTGTTTGATGTGTGTATGTGCGTGCGTGTGTTTGATGTGTGTTTGTGTGTATGTGCGTGTTTGAGAACAAAATCATCTGTTCGTAATATTCCAAATAGCGTTTATTAGCTACTAAGTCCATTTACTTATGCATCAGAGACATATAATTGAAATGGTTATCCGATTGGATTGCCCATGTCGTGGCATTAATTTGTAAATCGTGGTTGTTTTGTTCTCAAGGTTTCACCAGTCGTCCGAGAAAGAGGATGGAACCTGTCAGAGTGTCCCGGATGAGGAACAGAAAGGGGTGATCTGCATAGAACATCGTAGGCACGGACGTGTAGGAAATGATAACAGTAGCGGCGGTGGCTTCTGTTCCTTTCTCGTCAACCTTGATGAACGCCTTGTGGACGAATTCTCCCACGCACAGTCCACCACCTCTGGCGTTGCCGGAAAAGTCAAAATTGTTGAAGGCACGGCTCACGCCCATTGCCATTAGAATTTTTTTCAGTTTAATCCGGAGGGTAATCTTGAATTTTGGGAAGCTCACATAGAATTGGCCACCGCTGTGTGTGTGTGTGTGTGTGTGTGTGTGTGTGTGTGTGTGTGTGTATGTATGTATGTATGTATATATAATTTATATATATATATATATATATATAGTCAATAATTCGGGTCAATTTTATGAATGTGAAAAATACAAAACCACTACGATACACATACTAATTATATAAATTTCAAGGCACTGTTTATGCACAACCAACAACTATGTTTATAAATGTGCAGCCTAATACTGGGCTCTCAGTTTCAGTTTTTTTCAACACAATCAATGTCGCTATCAGCAACAATATTAGAAGACGTGTCGGCACTGTCAGTGTTGTCCGATGTGTCAGTAGCAACACCAAAACTGTTGCTACCAATAGTTGATAAGCCGCTGCCGGTGCTGTCTGACATATTCATCACAGCCGTCTGGACTCCGTCAAGCAAGTCGAACTTTCGCTTGGTAGATGAAACGACTCTCTGAATGACAGCACCATTATTAAGTAACATAGTAACCGCCGCCAGCGTCAATGCTTCAACTTGAACTGCTGCTTGCTGTCGCTCCCGGATAGTCGTGCTACTAGTTTTTCTAGAAAACAAAACAAAGAGGTTTATCTTTGCTTCATTGATTACAGCAAAGCTTTAGACTGGGTCATTCATGATCTGCTATGGAAAACACTATAAAATATGGGTGGTCTAAAACATCTCATCAATAATGACCAACAAGACACAGTGAGAACAAACCAAGGAGAGACTCAATGGTTCAACATTGGGAAAGGAATCAGACAAGGTTGTACACTATTCCAGCATTCTCTGCCGACGACACTACATTGATAGCGGAAAAAATGGAGGATCTGAAGAAATAATTAAAGCCATCAAAGATAAAAGGCAAATCGGCTGGGCTTCTTCTCAATATCAAAAAGACAAGAAATAATGACAACTTCACATATCAATGACATCACTGTTGGTGGAGAAAAAGTGGAAGTGGTCAAAGAATTTATACTCATGGGATCAAAGATCACCAAAGAAGGAAGATGCACTCCAGAAATCAACAGGTGACTCACTCTTGGTAGAATTGCAATGGCAAGTCTGTGTAAAATCTGGAAAGGCCGGGATTTGTCAATTGCCACAAAAACTAGAATTGTACAAGCCATGGTTTTCCCGGTGACAACGTACGCTTCTGAAACATGGACCACAACTAAAGATGATCGACGGCGCATCTAAGCTTTTGAGATGTGGTGCTGGCGCCGCATGTTAAGGATCCAAGAAAGGACGAACAATTCACTACTTAATATACTTACTTATCCAATAATACTTGACGGATCTATCCTCCGCCAAACACTAATTTACTTTGGCCATGTCACGCGAACATCATATCTGGAAAAATCATCATTCTGGGAATTACTGAGGGAGAGGAGAGAAAAATAGGTCTACCCAGAACCAGGTTGCCTGGACGCTAGAACAATTCGTCCAGGCAACATCAAACAGGCGAGAGTGGAGGAGGCTGTACTGGAGAAACGACAAAGGTCGGACCCGACTTGGCGGCACAAGGTGACACGATAACACGTCTGCGGTGGTACATTCCACAGGTCTGGGGAGACACCACTCTAGCGCTGGCACAGTGCGGCAAAATTCGAAAGGTCTAGAAAGGCACTGTCCATGGCTCCTCTGGACACACCTATGTTCACTGTTATTGTATATCCGCGTGTTCACATATCATCTACACATTTCATATAACGTAGTCTGCATATTTCATGTTTGCAGTATCATGCAGTGTCATGCATCATCAAACAAGATATGAGAAGAGCAAAAGATGAGTGGATAGCAGAACAATGTTGCGAAATTGAAGACAGTCTGAGCAAGAACAACAGCCTACCAAGTTGTGAAAGACCTGACATCAGTGAAGAAAGGGATAACCACCACCATCCAAGACAAATCAGGGAAATGACTTACAGAAGAACAACACATTCTCAACCGATGGACAGAATACTGCTCAGAACTATACAACTACAAGACCTACGGAGACCCAGCGGTACAAAATTGTCCACAGACCACCGAAGAGGACGACTACCCCATTCTTCGTGAGGAAGTGGAAGCTGCAGTGAAATCTCTGAAAAAGGAAAGTCAGCTGGAATTGACAACATACCAGCAGAACTGGTTCAAGCTGGGGGAGAAGCCTTGCTCACCACCCTCACAACAATCTGCAACAAAATCTGGCAGAATGACCCACCGCGTGGACCCAGTCACTAATCATCATGCTTCCCAAGAAAGGCAACCTACAGTTGTGCCAAAATAATTATAGAACAATCAGCCTTATTAGTTACCCAAGCAAAGTCATGCTGAAGATCCTACTCAACAAACTCAAACCCCAGGCAGAAAAGATCATCGCAGAAGAACAGGAGGGTTTTCGAACAGGACGGAGAACCAGTGAACATATATTCAACCTTAGAATCCTTTGTGAGAAAAACTCTTCAACACCAGCAAAGCCTGTACCATGTCTTCATAGACGTTAAGAAGGCCTTTGATGGGGTATGGCATGCGGCCCTATGGGCGACCTTGAGGAAGTACAACATTGGCTCCAATCTTGTCCGAACCAATGAACACCTATAAGACAAGGCCAACAGTGCGGTCATTTTCAACGGCAGCATAGGCGACTGGTTTCGAACAACAGACGGAGTTCGACAAGGATGTCTGCTATCACCCACCCTCTTCAACATCTTTCTGGAAAGGATCATGAATAATGCCTTGGAAAACCATCAAGGCACTATCAGCGTTGGAGGCAAGGCTATCACCAACCTTCGCTTCGCTGATGATATCGACGTCCTAGCAGGAGAAGAACAAGAACTAGTCAACTTGGTGGAGTGCCTGCACAAAACCTCTACAGCATACGGCATGGAGATCAGCACCGAAAACACCAAACTGATGACAAACAACACACAAGGCACCAACACAGAGGTCAAAGTTAACATACAGAGACTTGAAACAGTAACAAGCTTCAAGTACTTGGGATCAATCATCACAGACGAGGGTTCGAAACCTGAGATACTTGCCAGGATTTCACAGACAATAACAACACTTACAAGGTTGATACTCACATGGAATGACAGTAACTCCAGTGTCAGTTCAATAATAACCCTGATGCGCTCCCTTGTCGTGTCCATCTTTCTATACGCTTGTGAACCATGGACCCTCTCAGCAGATCTACAGAAGAGGATACAAGCAAGCCATGGAAATTAGGTGCTTTTGGAAGATCTTGCGCATATCCTACAAAGACCAAGTTACTAACGAAGACGTTCGAAACAAGATCAAGCAAGCCACCGGACCTTACGAAGACCTCCTTACAACAGTCAAGAAGCGTAAACTCACGATCGTCTGGCCTTGCAAAGACCATCTTGCCAGGTACCGTGAGAGGGGGGAGAAGAAGCGGTAGACAGAACAAGAGATGGGAAGTCAACATCAAAGAGTGGACTGGACTTGAGTTCGCCGGCTCCCAGAGGGCTGTAGAGAACAGGGAAACGTGGAGAGAGAGCATGTTAAGAAGTCGTTAGTGGTGCCCCAACGATCCTTACAGGTTATGAGAAAGTGAAGTAAAGTATCATGCATCACAATTGTGACATCATTACTGATGCAATATTTCTATACGTATGCCTACCGTAGAATCACTTGTTTAGTAGACCAACAGTTTAGTAGACTCAGTAGGGCCTGTAGGTGTGTCACGATACGTGGCGAGATTCCGCGCGAGTGGAGCTGACTGGCGACAGGAAGTAACTCGGCGCCTGCTTAGGGAATAGGATGTTTTTTGTTTTGGGGTGTAATCACATGAATTGCGTATAAAGACAGATGATATTTCTTGTCTCTGACATATACAATTAAGTTTTGTAAGTAAATATTTTACGTTTTAGCGATGGTTATAAATGTATATTTGTAATACAGCCCGGGTGACGACTGATAAAACACACGTTTACCGTGAACATAATTACCTACAACAGTTTCCCCGCCGCATTAACTGCCTAGGAAAACAGAACAGTGTGGCTGTTGTACCCCCCACAAACTGTCTTACGTCAAGTTACGACGTAAACACATCGCCCGAGCATTATTTCAGGTATCCAGTTAAGTGGCTGACGAGGCTATTTAACGTGTTCTTCACAGCAGGAGATATACCAGCAGAGTGGCGAAGAGGAATGATTGTGCCGATATGGAAGGGGAAAGGGGACATCCATGACCCAGGGAGATACAGAGGCATCACATTACTGAGCCAAACCCTGAAATTGTTGGAAAGGATACTGGATGCTAGGATGAGGCTTACGGTGGAGAGCAAAATCGGAGAGAATCAGCTGTGATTTAGGAAAGGGAGAGGAACAGGTGCCATCAGACAAATTATCGAGAAGAATAGAGAATTTAAAAAGGATGTAGCATTCGGTTTTGTAGATTTGGAAAAGGCATTTGACACCGTGCCGAGAGAACTCGCATTTGCAGTCATGAAATGGATGGAGGTTGGAGAAGGCATTATGTGGGACAGAAAACTGAAGAAACAACTGAAAGGAAAAGTGTTGGAAGCCTTAGTTGAACCAGCCTGTATATATGGGTTGGGAACACCGCCATTAAAAAACGGAGAAACTACAGGTAGCAGAAAACAACCGGGTCAAAAGAATATGTAGAGTAACGCGAGAGGATAGAAGGAAGATGAAGGAATTGAGAGAGGAGATTGGAATGAAAAACCACCTAAAGAGGAAAGTAGCCGGTAAAAGAATGAGATGGACGGGACATGTACAAAGAATGGCGAAAAGAGCGTGGAAAGTAGAAGAGGGTGGCAAATGAAGGAGAAGGAGACCAAGGCTGAGATGGAACGACAGCACAAAACGAGACGTGGGGAGGGCTGGCGTGAATAAATGGATGGCCATTACGGACGAGAGAGAGAGAGAGGTCGAAAAAACTGATAAGAAAAGTATAAGAAATTACCAAGTGACGTGGACCCCACCCCGCAAGGGAGCAAGGGAAAGACGAAGAAGATCCAGTTATAACCAACGCTAAACTCGATTATTGCAACATTGTTACAAAACCTCGCCCATCTGTTTGAATTCTTTTCATAAGTCAAAAAAAGGAACATTCGCCAGTCTTCTGTGTAATTCCTGTGATTATACCCCAAATGAAACTACATCGGATGTCGCAAGCTGACTTCTAAGTGAAAACGAGGCGCGAGACTTACAGGCCCTATTGAATCACCCCAGTAATACAAATTGATGCAGTAGAAGGTGGAGGAAAACACACACACACACACACACACACACACACACACACACACACACGCACACACACACACACACACACACGCACACACACACACACACACTCACACACACACACACACTCACACACACACGTGGTATTGGTGGATGTGTCCGTGCGTGTGTTTGAGTGTACGTGCTTGCGCGTGTGCATGATTTCATATGTGAGAGATTACATCTAGTTGCGTCGGTGTGTGTGTGTGTGTGTGTGTGTGTGTATGTGTGTGTGTGTGAGGGAGAGGAGAGAGAGAGAGAGAGAGAGAGAGAGAGAGAGAGAGAGAGAGAGAGAGAGAGAGAGAGAGAGAGAGGGAGGGAGGGAGGGAGGGAGGGAGAGAGGGAGGGAGGGAGGGAGGGAGGGAGGGAGGAAGGGAGAGAGAGTGAGTGTGTGCATCCGTGTGTGTGTGTGTGTGTGCGTGTGTGTGGGTGGGTGTGTTTGGGTGCGTGCGTGTGTGTGAGGACAACTTCGAACAAAAGCATATTTCCTTGGTATACCAAACTAGTTTTATTCGCTCTATGTTCATCTACTGATATATCGAGTCAACAGATCAGGCTCGACTCGATTGTTCTCAAGGTTTCATCAGTCATCCGAGGAAGAGGATTGAAACTGTCAGATTATCCCGGATGAAGAACAGGAAGGTATGATCAGCAACGACCATCGTATGCATTGACAAGGTGGTGATGACGACAAGAGTAGCTGCGACAGCTTCTGTACCTTTCTCGTCCACTTTGATGAACGCCTTGTGGATGACTTCCTCCACACGCAGTCCACGACGTCTGACGATGCCGGAAAAGTCCAAACTATTGAAAGCACTCTTCATACCCATAGTCATCAGAATCTTCTTCAGTTCCATCTCCAGTGTTATCTCGAATTTTGGGAAGATCACAGATATTTCAAGTTTTCGCAATTTGGCCACCGCGGACGTGACTGACTTGTAATTGATCTTCTTCTCCAAAGAAGCCAAACCGTTACGCTTCTTCGGCAGGAATACGTACATGGCGAGTCTATTGCCCTTGTATGGCAAACCCAGGATCTTGCAGTTCAGATAGTCGTTGGTTGAGTAAGCGAACTTAGCGGTCAGGTGCATCATGTCGACTGTCATACTCGGAATAGAATGGAATGTTCCAGGCACAGTATTTTTCGGATCGAATGGAATGTTCCAAAAACCTTTGAAGTAGATCGCGTTCGCTAGAACAAGCAAAGCTTTTCTGACTATATCGGCACCTACTATATTCTTTATCTTGTTCTTCGTGTTTTCCTCGACCCAATGGTTGATGAAGGCGGCAGCTCCTGATGGATTGCCAGCGAAATCAAGCACGTCCAAACCAGCGAAGTACTTTTTGGATAGGAGTCTTATACGACTTGAGAATATTGAATTTTCTTTGGACAAACAGCCGATTAGCGATTGCGAGAGTATATTGCCCTTCCGATTTGTTTAGCGAGGTCAGAGTGGAACGGAAGGTATTGTGGAGGTTGAACCGCCGTGGTCTGAATCCGAGCACACGACTCATCTGCGATGCTGTTTTACCGCGGGCTCCTGCGTACGTCATCGCTAAGGTTGTCGATATACTGCAATAAGAGTAATTGCAAACATGGAATGGAATAATAACTATTAGCTTCATCATGCCAGACCGTTTAACGAATTAACGAATAACCCTTTCATCAGCTCGTTTTCATGCGTGCGTACGTACGCCAGCGCATGTGCGTGCTTGTGAGTATATATGCGAATGCGTATATGCATGGGTACGTAACTACATGTTTATGGAGGGAGGGAAGATGGGACGGGAGAGGAGAGAAGAAAATGAGACGGGAGGAAAGATGAAGGAACGAGAGGAAGTGAAAGCAAATGTAATAGAAGAGAAGTCGATAAAAGGGATGCTGACAGGAGGAAAGGTGACAAGATGGATCGGAAGAGAATGTGACAGGAGAGAAGACGACAGGGGGGAAAGACAACAACCAGGCAGACGCAAACCGAAGAAGAAGCTACACTAAGGCAGTGGTTGAGGGGGCAATGTGGAAAGAGAGGGTGTTTATGGACGACTCCATTATGAGAAAGATGAACAAGACACTGAGCAAGGGGAAGGACGTCGTTGTTTGTCTACCGGGGGCTATGATTGAACATGTGACTGACAGGGTAGAGAAGGTATTGGGACATGGCAAGGGAGGGTCTATACTGGTACATGTAGAAACAAATAATGCTGACAGGCAGGGAACAAATGGGATAGTACAGAAGTATAGACAGTTAATGGAAGGTAAAGAAGACAAGAGTTGAACAGATAATTCTGTCAGGAATTTTGCCAGTAATGGGAGGAAGGGGGGCAACGTATAGAAACTGCAAGAGGATGGCGATCAACGCACTAGTTGAGCAGATGCGTGAAGAAGAGGGGGTGGGATTCACAGATTTATGGGGATACTTTGTTGGGAGGGAAGATATGTACATGAGAGATGGCCTCCATCTTAGTGGAAAGGGGGCAGCAGTTTTCTCAGAGAACCTGCTGCGATTTGTTGACTGTGGGACAGGTTGCATCTATTTAAACTAGATTCGCAGGGGGACTCACAGAAAAGCCTGAAACTGGAGGCATAGATAAAGACAGCACAGATCAATCAGCAAAGTACAGTCTGGAAAACTCTTCTGAAGCTGGATATAAATGTGTTTGTTTAAACGCAAGGAGTATAGTAAACAAAAGAAATGAACTAAACATTATGGTACAAGATATTGACCCTCACATAATAGGTATAACCGAATCCTGGACCACCGCCGATATATCAGATGCCGAATTGGGACTGACAGGATATGTAATGTTTAGGAAAGATAGAATAGGAAGAAAGGGAGGTGGAGTTATTTTTTATATTAAAGAATCTATCCATGCTTATGAAATAAAATTAGAAAGAGAAGCAGATTGCGAAGAAGCTGTTTGGTGTAACATAGTTACAGGAAACTCAATGTTAACAGTTGGGTTAGTTTATCGAAGTCCAAACATAAGCATAGAAGAGAATGAAAAAATACAAAACGCTATAAGGGAAGTGAGCAAAATGGACTGTATTATTATGGGGGATTTTAACCACGGGCATATACAATGGAAATCTCTACAGAGTATGGGGAGTGAGGACCACAAGTTTTTAGTTTTAGTAGTTTTGTCCTCACAGAATGTGAGTAGTTTTTTTTTAGTAGTTTTGTCCTCACAGAATGAATTAATTGACAGTGTCAATATATGTGATCACAACCAGATACATTTTACCATCAAAGTAAAATCAGAAAGGAATAGTAAAAAGTAGTATAGGAGAAATTTCCACAAAGGAAGGTATAAGGACTTGAGGAAATATTTAGCAACGATATACTGGAATACTCACTGAAAAAAAAGACAGCAGCAGAATGCTGGAATATATTAAAGAGTGAAATTAAGTGCATAATTGATAAATTTGTACCCTTCAAAAACAAGAAACATTTATCGAAAGAAGCCATTAGAAAAATTAAATATAAACAAATGATGTTGAAGTCATACAGATGTACTGGAAATGATGAAGACTACAACAGTTATAAAGAAGCACTTAACCAAGCTACAGCTGAAATTAGAAATTCAAAGAGAAGCTATGAACAACAATTAGCTAGTAATATAAAACATGACAGCAAGAGTTTTTATGCGTATGTTCGAAGCAAACAGAAAGTTCAAGATAAGGTCGGTCCTCTAGAAGATAGTGCTGGAAATATAATATCAGAGGGATTCTTAATGGCAGAAGACCTGAATGAGTACTTTAATTCAGTGTTTACATAGGAAGATATTAGTTCACTGCCAGTACCAGAGGTTAAGTTCAAGGGGCAGATTCAGACTATTTAGGACAACTAATTGTAACCCCGGAAATGGTAGCTAAGAAAATAAGGGCTATGAAGGATAATAAATCACCTGGAGTGGATGGGATTCCGCCCAAACTACTATAGGAAATTGTAGAACAAATTAGCGTACCGCTTACAACAGTTTTCAATTTGTCATTAGTGGAGGGAGTGGTTCCTTTAGAATGGAAAGAGGCAAACATTATACCGTTATTTAAAAAAGGTTCGAGAAACAAGTCAGAGAACTATAGACCAGTGAGTTTAACATCAATGATTTGCAAATTATTAGAGACTAATTAAAGATCACATGGTGGATTTTCTTGTTAAACATAACTTGATAAACCCATCTCAACATGGTTTTTTTTAAAGCGAAGTCATGCTTAACAAATATGTTATGTTTTTTGGAAGACATCACTAAGTGGGTAGATGAGGGATCACCAGTAGATATCGTCTACTTAGTTTTTCAAAAAGCTTTCGACAAAGTACCACATCAAAGATTACTGCTTAAACTAAAAGCCCATGGCATAGGAAATGGTATAATAAATTGGATAGAAAAACGGCTGATTGACAGAAGACAACGTGATGTAGTTGATGGGGAGGCTTCAAACTGGAAATCGGTATTGAGTGGGGTACCACAGGAATCAGTACTAGGACCTATATTATTCTTAATATATATCAACGATTTGGATGATGAAATAACAAGCAAGGTGTTGAAATTTGCGGATGATACAAAAGTGTTTAGAAGGATTAAAAGTGATGGAGATAGACAACATTTACAAGATGATCTTGATAAGTTGATCAAATGGTCTGAAAAGTGGCAAATGCTGTTCAATTTTGGGAAATGTAAATGCCTCCACGCAGGACATGGGAACGAAGAGGTAGAATATACAATGGGAGGTACAGTACTAAGTACTACTGTAAAAGAAATAGGGTTAACCATTAGTGCTGAAATGAAGGTTTCAGGGCAGTGCGGAATTGAGAAATCAAATCCTTGGAATAATTAAGCAAAACATAACGTATAAGGAAAAAGAGCTAATAATACCGCTGTACAAAACAATAGATAGGCCTCATTTAGAATATTGTATTCAAGCGTGGAGGCCATATCGCATGAAGGACATAGATATGCTAGAAAGAGTACAGAGGAGAGCAACTAAAATGATACCAAAACTGAGGGATAGGGATCTTAGTTACGAAATACACCTAAAAAATGCGGCTTAACAACATTAGAGACCAGGAGATTGAGAGGAGATCAGATAGATGTGTTTAAAATAATGAATGGTTATGAAAATATTGATATAAATATTTTTTTCTCAGTTAAGAAAGATAGAAGGACTAGAGGACATGAACTTACATTGGCAAAGGAGCAGAGTAGATTGGATATAAGAAAGTTTTCATTTTCACAAAGGACTGTAAATGAATGGAACATATTACCTGCTGATTGTGTGGGTGCTAGTAGCGTGAATATGTTTAAAAATAAAATCGACACATACCTCAGACGGGCGGGATACACATAGATAAAAGGGTCGGACTCTCGATAAGCCAAAGGGCTTCCTTGTCCACCTGCCACCTAGAGTTAATTCTCTGGGTGGCAATCTTGTTAAATCTTGTTACTAGCACCCACACAATCTGCAGATAATCTGTTCCATTCATTTAGAGTCCTATGTGAAAATGAGAACTTTCTTATGTCTAATCTACACTGCTCCTTTGCTAATGTAACTTCATGTCCTCTAGTCCTTCTATCTTTCTTAACTGAGAAAAAAATATTTATATCAATATTTTCATAACCATTCATTATTTTAAACACATCTATCTGATCTCCTCTCAATCTCCTGGTCTCTAATGTTGTTAAGCCGCATTTTTTAGGTGTATTTCGTAACTAAGATCCCTATCCCTCAGTTTTGGTATCATTTTAGTTGCTCTCCTCTGTACTCTTTCTAGCATATCTATGTCCTTCATGCGATATGGCCTCCACGCTTGAATACAATATTCTAAATGAGGCCTATCTATTGTTTTGTACAGCGGTATTATTAGCTCTTTTTCCTTATACGTTATGTTTCGCCTAATTAATTCAAGGATTTGATTTCCCTTTGAAGCTGCAATTCCGCACTGCTCTGAAACCTTCATATCAGCACTAATGGTTAACCCTAAGTCCTTTTCTTTTACAGTAGTACTTAGTACAGTACCCCCCATTGTATATTCTACCTCTTCGTTCCCATGTCCTGTGTGGAGGCATTTACATTTCCCAAAATTGAACAACATTTGCTACTTTTCAGACCATTTCATCAACCTGTCAAGGTCATCTTGTAAATGCTGTCTATCTCCATCACTTTTAATCCTTCTAAACACTTTTGTATCATCCGCAAATTTCAACACCTTGCTTGTTATTTCATCATCCAAATCGTTGATATATATTAAGAATAATATAGGTCCTAATACTGATCCCTGTGGTACCCCACTCAATACCGATTTCCAGTTTGAAGCCTCCCCATCAACTACTACACGTTGTCTTCTGTCAATCAGCCATTGTTCTATCCAGTTTATTATACCATTTCCTATGCCATGGGCCTTTAGTTTCAGCAGTAATCTTTGATGTGGTACTTTGTCGAAAGCTTTTTGAAAATCTAAGTAGACGATATCTACTGGTGATCCCTCATCTACCCACTTAGTGATGTCTTCCAAAAAACATAACATATTTGTTAAGCATGACCTCGCTTTAAAAACCCATGTTGAGATGGGTTTATCAAGTTATGTTTAACAAGAAAATCCACCATGTGATCTTTAATTAGTCTTTCTAATAATTTACAAATCACTGATGTTAAACTCACTGGTCTATAGTTCTCTGACTTGTTTCTCGAACCTTTTTTGAATAACGGTATAATGTTTGCTTCTTTCCATTCTAAAGGAACCACTCCCTCTTCTAATGACAAGTTGAAAACTGTTGCAAGCGGTATGCTTTGTTCTACAATTTCCAATAGTAGTTTGGGTGGAATACCATCCACTCCAGGTGATATATTATCCTTCATAGCCCTTATTTTCTTAGCTACCATTTCCGGGGTTACAATTAATTATCCTAAATAGTCTGAATCTGCCCCCTTGAACTTAGCCTCTGGTACTGGCAGTGAACTAATATCTTCCCTGGTAAACACTGAACTAAAGTACTCATTCAGGTCTTCTGCCATTAAGAATCCCTCTGATATTATATTTCCAGCACTATCTTCTAGAGGACCGACCTTATCTCGAACTTTCTGTTTGCTTCGAACATACGCATAAAAACTCTTGCTGTCATGTTTTATATTACTAGCTAATTGTTGTTCATAGCTTCTCTTTGACTTTCTAATTTCAGCTGATTCTTGGTTAAGTGCTTCTTTATAACTGTTGTAGTCTTCATCATTTCCAGTACATCTATATGACTTCCACATCATTTGTTTATACTTAATTTTTCTAATGGCTTCTTTCCATAAGTGTTTCGTTTTGGACCGTTTTCCTTGTTTTTTGAAGGGTACAAATTTATCGACTATGCACTTAAGTAGCGTGAATATGTTTAAAAATAAAATCGACACATACCTCAGAAGGGCGGGATACACATAGATAAAAGGGTCGTACTCTCGATAAGCCAAAGGGCTTCCTTGTCCACCTGCCACCTAGAGTTAATTCTCTGGGTGGCATTCTTGTTAAATCTTGTTAAGTGTGTTTGTTTGTATACATATGTGTATTTGTATGTATGTGTGTATGTATGTATGTATGTATGTATGTATGTATGTATGTATGTATGTATGTATGTGTGCATGTGTGTATGTGTGTACGTGTGTATGTCTGTATGTGTGTATGTGTGTATGTGTGTATGTGTGTATGTGTGTATCTATTTATGTATGTATCCCTGTATGTATCCACATAAACAACAAAATGAGGCCAACAGCACATCTTCCTACCGTCACTATGGTAAGAAGGATAGAGAAGTGAAGCGCAGTGAACAAAAGGACAAACGCGAATGGTTTAACAGACAAGCACAGGAGACAGAGAACGCAGTTGCCCGATGACCTGATACATGTCTACCGCACTGCCAATAAAATCACTGGCAGCACAAAGGCAAGGTCTGGACCAATCAAATCCAAAGATGGATCTCTCTGTCGAAAGGAGAGGACAAACTAGAGAGATGGGCAGAATATTTTTGAGAGGTTCTCAATAGATGACACACCAGCACAGACTGGCAACCCCCAGACCGTGCTCCCAATAAACACAGAGGAGTTCTCGGAGGATGAAGTGAGGAAGGCCATTGCGACTCTCAAAACAAACAAGTCATCTGACATAGACGGAATCACAACGGATATGTTCAAACAGGGTGGTGAAACAATTGTACAATGGATGTGCTGTCTGTGCAACCAGATCTGTGACTCGGGCATCGTTCCTGAAGACTGGAAAGATAGTGTTGTTGTCTGTATCCCCAAGAAAGGAAACCTAACTGAATGTGACAACTGGAGAGGTGTGACATTGCTGTCTATACCAGAAAAAATATGCTGCCAGATGTTGCGAGAAGTGGTAGATGGCGAACTGCGTGAGGAAGAAGCAGGCTTTAGGCCAAAACGGCCTTGCGCTGAGCAAGTGTTCACACTTTGACGCATCATTGAGAAATGTATGTATGTATGTGTGTGTGTGTGTGTGTGTGTGTGTGTGTGTGTGTGTGTGTGTGTGTGTGTGTGTGTGTGTGTGTGTGTGTGTGTGTGTGTGTGTGTGTATTTATGTATGTATTTTTGCATTTTTGTATTCTTGTATGTATACATGTATGCATCAACTTGCGTGTTTATGTAAGTCATTGTCTTGTAATATGCAATTGTATATCACATTTCGTTTTATTTACGCGTAAAAAATTAACACTGGCAGCAATATATATATATATATATATATATATATATATATATATATCATACACACGCACGCACGCACGCACGCACGCACGCATTGACATACACTCGCGCGAGCGCGCCGGATATGCTGGGCATGATTCACTTGCCACACAAAATCGTCGTACCTAAAAGGAGAGAAGAAAATGTTCCCCTTCTCTTCGTTAGCTACTTTCTTGTACAGCCTGAAAGCAAACCTTCCGTTCGCGCTTGCCAATAATTTCTTTACGTTCCGGGATGATGTCACATCAAAGGCGACGATACAAAGAATTGCCAAGAGGACGACCCACCGGATATGCATCGCTGCCTTTGGCTGTTCACTGAAGAATCAGATATCAACACAAACAAGAAGGGGGGTGTACGATATGAATATCGTGACTTAGAACTACAGCAGTACATAACATTGGAGCTGTGAAATTGTATGTGATTTGAACTTTTGTAGTAGAGGACATAACATTTTTATTTACAACAATATTTTCGGAATACAATTTTACAGTAATAGTTTAGTAAATCTAAGCAATGAGGACAATCTCAAACAAATTACAATAGTAAGTAAAATGATGTTTTTTCCCACATGTCTGCATTGTTGACAATAATGGTTAATCATAAAGAATCACGTAATTTCTTAGCATGT
>CM034542.1:15232317-15300821 GCA_020002185.1 Paraescarpia echinospica
AAGAAAGGGGAAAGGTACAAGCCTGAAAATTACCGGCCCATCTCCCTCACAAGCATACCTTGCAAGTTGCTTGAGCATGTGGTGGTCAGCACCATTATGAGATATGTGGAAGAGCACAAGATCCTCTGTCCGGAGCAACATGGATTTCGTCGTGGCAGATCCTGCGAGTCCCAGCTGCTAGGATTCGTGGATGAGGTGTCTGAAGCTCTTGAAAAGGGATGTCAAGAAGACGTACTAATCACGGACTTCTCAAAGGCCTTTGATAAAGTGAGCCACAGCCTCCTCATGCATAAAATACAGCATTATGACATAACAGGGAGGGTCCACCGATGGTTTGAGAATTTCCTCTCCGACAGAAAACAGGCAGTTGTCGTTAATGGAGCACAACCAGCGTTCACGGCAGTTGAATCTGGTGTCCCACAAGGTTCTGTACTAGGACCTAGCCTGTTCCTGCTTTACATAAACGATCTCCCAGCAGGACTGTCCTCTACTCCCAGACTCTTTGCGGATGACACAATCTGCCATAAGGTTGTCACCAGCCCACAAGATCAACACGACCTGCAGCAAGATCTTGACAGATTAGCAGCCTGGAAGCAAAGCTGGAAGATGTCTTTTCACCCCCAGAAGTGTACTGCAATGAGCATCACCCGGAGGCGCACAGTTCTGGCTACACGATACCACTTCCACGGATATACTCTGAGCACAGACACGGAGGCAAAATACCTTGGAGTCAAGTTCACCTCTGACTTCAGCTGGGACTCCCACATCACAGACGTATGCAACAAAGCCAATAAGACATTGGGCTTCCTCAGGCGAAACATCAAAACGACCAACAAGAGGTTAAAAGAAGCTTCATACAAAGCATTTGTCCGACCTGTGCTGGAGTATGCCAGTACTGTATGGGACCCTTTCACTGCAACCAACATCAAGGCACTAGAGAAAGTACAAAGACGGGCAGCCAGATGGGTGAAACGAGACTACCGAAAAACTGCAAGTGTGGAAACCATGTTACAAAAACTGCGATGGCCAACTCTCGAACAGCGGAGAAAGAAAGCACGACTCAACACCTTCTATAAGTTCCACTCATACACATCGAGTCAAAGCACAGACCAACACCAGCTGATCACCCAAGAAGAAACACCCGATACACCAATGATCTCACCTATAACATCCCATATCACCGGACAGCCTACAGACAGAAGACATTCTTCCCAAGAACCATACCAGAGTGGAACAGCCTTCCTCATGAAATCACCAAAGCTCCTACTCCTGCCTCCTTTGAGACCAGGATCTGCACTCTCCTCAAATTCTGATGTGTTAACGAAAGTGGGTAAATGAAAGCTGGAGCTGTGCCGGTCGGGGTCTAACCCCGGTGACCGCTACGGCAGCCGGATTGGTCTGGCCGGATACTCCAAGTAGTTGACATATCACCCCACTTCTCTTGTTATGACTCAGGGCCTTTTTACATACTGTTTTTATACATATTTAAAAAAAAGTAACTTATTCGTTTATAAATTTCTATTTTAAATGTATTTAATAATTTATTTATCTTTTAATCCATAGCGCATCAACTATTATTTTATTAAGCACAGCAGCCCCTCAAAGTGCAGCAAAATCTCCGAGCAGACTCGATCTGCTCAACGGATGGTGGCTGCCTAACACAAAGAAGAAGAAGAAGTGATAATAGGGTAACTCACTTAGCCTTAGGCTTCGATAAGTTGTAAACAAGATTTAACAAACCTGATTATGTGGTAGAATATATAGGAGATAAAGTAACAACCATCAAACTACTTACATAAGATAATATATGTATAAGCCAGTACTTGCTAGATATTTTGATTAGGTAGCATTGTTGTTAAAACTAAGCAAGGGCGATAGTAGGGCGGCGTAACCTAAATAAATACAGCAGCCTAACGTAACGTAATTAATTGTACTTAAATTAGGTCACTACCGGTAATGTTAGCGTTCGTGAGAGAATAAATAGTCGGCTGTGTAATTGTAATGTGTAACCTAAAGTGTGCTGTAGTACACAGGAAACAGTCTTTATAAAGACTAAGTTAGTTAAGTTATTAAATAAGTTCTGATCGGGATATGGCACCTTGCAAGCGGCAAGTCAAGACAAAGCGACACCTGGTGTGCGATCACTGCCACAGCTGGGTAGATTTTGCATTGTTCGGCTGTGGGAAGTCATGGGCAGAAACCATGGAGGAAGGATTCACCTTTCAGTACATTGGGTGTTGGAAGGTGGAGTGTCTGCAGAAGGAGATAGTTAGGTTGACATATATTGTGAAGGGAATGGAGATGGGAATTAGCAAGGAGGCAGGTCGAATGGAGAGAGACGACAGGGAGAGAAGTGAGAATACTGCAAGACTGAAGGAGAATAGCAGTGGCAAGAAAACTGAGGAAAGGAGATTGAGAGGAGGGAAGGTGATTGGAGGGGAGGAAATTGGAAAATCGACAACAGAAAACGTGACAAGTGTGAAGGTGACAGGGAAGAAAGTGACCGTATAGAAGGAGGGAGGGAAGATGGGAGGGGAGAGGAGAAAAGAAAATGAGAAGGGACGAAAGGAAGTGAGAGCAAATGTGATAGAAGAGAAGTCGATAATAGGGACGCTGACAGGAGGAAAGGTGACAAGAGAAAAAGTGACAGGAAAGAATGGATCGGAAGAGAATGTGACAGGAGAGAAGACAACAGGGGGGAAAGACAACAACCAGACAGATGCAAACCGAAGAAGGAGCTATTCTAAGGCAGTGATTGAGGGGGCAATGCGGAAAGAGAGGGTGTTTATGGGCGACTCCATTATGAGAAAGACAGACAAGACACTGAGCGAGGGGAAGGACGTCGTTGTTTGTCTACCGAGGGCAAGGACTGAACATGTGACTGACAGGGTAGAGAAGGTATTGGGACATGGCAAGGGAGGGTCTGTACTGGTACATGTAGGAACAAATAATGCTGACAGGGAGGGAACAACTGGGATAGTACAGAAGTATAGACAGTTAGTGAGGAAGCTAAAGAAGACAAGAGTTGAACAGGTTATTTTGTCAGGAATTTTGCCAGTAATGGGAAGAAGGGGGGCAACGTATAGAAACTGCAAGAGGATGGCGATCAACTCACTAGTTGAGCAGATGTGTGAAGAAGAGGGGGTGGGATTCACAGATGTATGGGGATACTTTGTTGGGAGGGAAGATATGTACATGAGAGATGGCCTCCATCTTAGTGGAAAGGGGGTAGCAGTTTTCTCAGAGAACCTGTTGCGATCTGTTGACAGTGGGACAGGTTGCATCTATTTAAACTAGATTCGCAGGGAGGACTCACAGAAAAGCCTGAAAATGGAGGCATAGATAAAGACAGCACAAATAAATCAGCAAATAACAGTCTGGAAAACGCTTCTGAAGCTGGATATAAATGTGTTTGTTTAAATGCAAGGAGTATAGTAAACAAAAGAAATGAACTAAACATTATGGTAGAAGATATTGACCCTCGTATAATAGGTATAACCGAATCCTGGACCACCACCGATATATCAGATGCTGAATTGGGACTGACAGGATATGTAATGTTTAGGAAAGATAGAATAGGAAGAAAGGGAGGTGGAGTTATTTTATATATTAAGGAATCTATCCAGGCTTATGAAATAAAATTAGAAAGAGAAGCAGATTGCGAAGAAGCTGTTTGGTGTAACATAGTTACAGGAAACTCAATATTAACAGTTGGGTTAGTTTATCGAAGTCCAAACATAAGCATAGAAGAGAATGAAAAAAATACAAAACGCTATAAGGGAAGTAAGCAAACGGGACTGTATTATTATGGGGGATTTTAACCACGGGCATATACAATGGAAATCTCTACAGAGTATGGGGAGTGAGGACCACAAGTTTTTAGTTTTAGTTCAAGATACTTTCCTTTCTCAACATGTGCTAGAACCAACCAGGGGTGAGAATGTGTTAGACATAGTTTTGTCCTCACAGAATGAATTGGTTGACAATGTCAAGATATGTGAGCCACTGGGGAGTAGCGATCACAACCAGATACATTTTACCATCAAAGTAAAATCAGAAAGGAATAGTAAAAAGCAGTATAGGAGAAATTTCCACAAAGGAAGGTATAAGGACATGAGGAAATATTTAGCAAAGATAGACTGGAATAACACACTGAAAAATAAGACAGCAACAGAATGCTGGAATATATTAGAGTGAAATTAAGTGCATAGTCGATAAATTTGTACCCTTCAAAAAACAAGGGAAACGGTCCAAAAAGAAACACATCGAAAGAAGCCATTAGAAAAATTAAGTATAAACAAAACGATGTGGAATACAGATATACTGGAAATGATGAAGACTGCGCAACATTAAAGAAGCACTTTAACCGTTTTCACAGCCGAAATTAGAAATTCAAAGAGAAGCCATGAACAAATAATTTTCATTAGTAACATAAAATACGACAGCAAGAGCTTCATGCGTATGTTCGAAGCAAACAGAAAGTTCAAGATAAGGTCGGTCCTCTAGAAGATAGTGCTGGAAATATAATATCAGATGGATTCTTAATGGCAGAAGACCTGAAATAGAGTACTTTAGTTAAGTGTTTACTTTCAGGAGAAGATATTAGTTCACCGCCAGTACTCCAGAGGCTAAGTTCAAGGGTGGATCTAGACTATTTAGGAGCAATTTAATTGTAACCCTTGCCCGGTAGAAGCTAAGAAAAATAAGGGCTATGAAGGGATAATAAATCACCTGGAGTGGATGGATTCCGCCCAAACTACTATTGGAAATTGTAGAACAAATTAGCGTACCGCTTGCAACAGTTTTCAATTTGTCATTAGAAGAGGGAGTGGTTCCTTTAGAATGGAAAGAGGCAAACATTATACCGTTATTTAAAAAAGGTTCGAGAAACAAGTCGGAGAACTATAGACCAGTGAGTTTAACATCAGTGATTTGCAAATTATTAGAAAGACTAATTAAAGATCACATGGTGACTTTCTGCTAAACAAAACTTGATAAACCCATCTCAACATGTTTTTTTTAAAGCGAGGTCATGCTTAACAAATATGTTATGTTTTTTGGAAGACATCACTAAGTGGGTAGATGAGGGATCACCAGTAGATATCGTCTACTTAGATTTTCAAAAAGCTTTCGACAAAGTACCACATCAAAGATTACTGCTTAAACTAAAGGCCCATGGCATAGGAAATGGTATAATAAACTGGATAGAACAACGGCTGATTGACAGAAGACAACGTGTAGTAGTTGATGGGGAGGCTTCAAACTGGAAATCAGTATTGAGTGGGGTACCACAGGGATCAGTATTAGGTCCTATATTATTCTTAATATATATCAACGATTTGGATGATGAAATAACAAGCAAGGTGTTGAAATTTGCGGATGATACAAAGGTGTTTAGAAGGATTAAAAGTGATGGAGATAGACAGCATTTACAAGATGATCTTGACAGGTTGATCAAATGGTCTGAAAAGTGGCAAACGCTGTTCAATTTTGGGAAATGTAAATGCCTCCACACAGGACATGGGAACGAAGAGGTAGAATACAATGAAGTACCGGTACTGCTACCTCACCGCAAAATAAGACTCCAATCCATTATGCTGATGAAGATCGGTGACTGAAATCTCTGCGCAGCTCTGGAAGGTAAAACCAAATCCTTGGATTAATTAGGCGAAATATAGCGTATAAGAAAAAAGAATTAATAGTACCGCTGTACAAAACAATAGTGAGGCCTCATTTAGAATATTGTATACAAGCATGGAGGCCATATCGCAAGAAGGACATAGATGTGCTAGAAAGAGTACAGAGGAGAGCAACCAAAAATGATACCAAAACTGAGGGATCTTAGTTACGAAATACGCCTAAAAATGCGGTTTAACAACACTAGAGACCAGGAGATTGAGAGGAGATCAGATAGAAGTGTTTAAAATATTGAATGGTTATGAAAATATTGATAGAAATATATTTTTTTCAGTTAAGAAAGATAGAAGGACTAGAGGACATGGAGTTACATTAGCAAAGGAGCAGAGTAGATTAGATATAAGAAAGTTTTCATTTTCACAAAGGACTGTAAATGAATGGAACAGATTATCTGCTGATTGTGTGGGTGCTAGTAGCGTGAATATGTTTAAAAATAAAATCGACACATACCTCAGACAGGCGGGATACACATACAAAAAATCTCGATAAGCCAAAGGGCTTCCTTGTCCACTTGCCACCTAGAGTTAATTCTCTGGGTGGCAATCTTGTTAAATCTTGTTAAATGTTGCCAAGAGAGATTGATGGATTGTTCAGACGTCTGCTGGTATTCTGTGGCCTCAGTAGCACAGTTTTTAAGGGTCACAGTTTTAGAATCGGGGCTGCGACGTCAGAAGCGCTGCGGGGGGAGTCTGATGCGCAAATTAGGGCAGCCGGTAGATGGGCATCAGATGCATTCAAGAAATATATCCGTATAACATGAAGAAGGGATAACATATTTCCAAGTCTATGGAGGGTTCTGCCAAGATTTATCTTAAGTTAGGTATGTGTATGTATAGCATAACACAGGTCACAGGTAGCAATGTGGTTAGGTTGGTAAAGGTTTTGGGCAAAGTCTAGTCTATGGTCAGGGTTCGTGTTATACATTGGGGGTTCTGTCAGGGGCGGAGCACTCAGTGTTATATTGCGATATATATTGGTATTCGGTACGTGTGACTAAAAGCAGGTCGCATGTAGCAAGGTAGTTAAGTAAGGGAAGGGGTAATGAAGGCTAGGTGAGCGGGATTCTGATTCAAGTGGGGGCTCTGTCAGGGGCGGAGCCCTTGGTGATATTTTGGAGTGCTGGGTCAGGATCCAGATTCTTGCAGATACAGGATATTGATTGGGGGCTCTGTCAGGGGCGGAGTTCTTGGTTGTATCTTGGTTTGCAGGAAGTTAGGTATAAGGGTAACTCTGACAGGGGCAGAGTTATTAGTTAGGAGGTTAGCTAGGTTTTGGTATAGAGGTAGGTGGGGGTCGGTTACATTGGATGTTGGGTAACCTGGTGGCGGAGTGACCCCCACCGTTACGGTGGTAGTGGGAAGTATAGTGCAGTCATGTAGTTAGTCATGTTAGTAAGTAGATGTCTCGGAAGTTATATGCTTAGAAATTGTAGGTATTGCTTAACAATGCTGTTGGGGCCGGCATGCTTGCTGTGTATTGATGTATGTATATATGGTGTGGTTTTATGTATATATGGTGTTGTTTAATATGTGTTAGTGAATAAATGTCATTAAGTTGGCCTGGTTCAATCAACATTGGTCTTGTATCGTTGCTTTGCACAGAAAGGTGTATGTGACAGGGGCGCATACATTGATTTTGTGTGAGGCAGCGATGCAATATTTATAGTAAAGGTGCAGATGGTAGCGCCCCCTAGTAGATAGGCCTGGAGTTTCCCTAGTGATCAAGCTGAGACCAACGCGGAGGAATATGTAAAGGAGTGATAGGGGCTATATAGGCCAGCCACAAAGGAAATTCAGCCTCACTCTCTGGTTTGGTTTGATTCGGTGTATACTATTGGCTCGCCAATCACCAAGATTCTGTGTGCTGTTTTTATGTCGATTTAGTTATATTTGGTATCGTTGTTTTGCCCACCCTCCTCCCTATATCACTTTACTTGTTGGTTCAGAAGCTTTTTAATTGGCGCTTTCATTATAAGGGCGGGGCGGAGTGACCCCCACCATTACGGTGGTAGTGGTAAATATAGTGCAGTCATGTAGTTAGTCATGTTAGTAAGTAGATGTCTCGGAAGTTATATGCTTAGAAATTATAGGTATTGCTTAACAATGCTGTTGGGGCCGGCATGCTTGCTGTGTATTGATGTATGTATATATGGTGTGGTTTTTATGTACATGTGGTGTTGTTTAATATGTGTTAGTGAATAAATGTCATTAAGTTGGCCTGTTTCAATCAACATTGGTCTTGTATCGTTGCTTTGCACAGAAAGGTGTATGTGACAGGGGCGCATACATTGATTTTGTGTGAGGCAGCGATGCAATATTGATAGTAAAGGTGCAAATGGTAGCGCCCTCTAGTAGATAGGCCTGGAGTTTCCCTAGTGATCAAGCTGAGACCAGCGCGGAGGAATATGTAAAGAAGTTATAGGGGCTATATAGGCCAGCCACAAAGGAAATTCAACCTCACTCTCAGTTTGGTTTGATTCAGTGTATACTATTGGCTCGCCAATCACAAAAATTCTGTGTTCTGTTTTTATGTCGATTTAGTTATATTTAGTATCTTTGTTTTGCCCACCCTCCTCCCTACATCACTTTACTTGTTGGTTCAGAAGCTTTTTAATTGGCGCTTTCATTATAAGGGCGGAGGCGGAGTGACCCCCACCGTTATGGTGGTAGTGGTAAATATAGTGCAATCATGTTAGTAAGTAGATGTCTCGGAAGTTATATGCTTAGAAATTATAGGTATTGCTTAACAATGCTGTTGGGGCCGGCATGCTTGCTGTGTATTGATGTATGTATATATGGTGTGGTTTTATGTATATAAGGTGTTGTTTAATATGTGTTAGTGAATAAATGTCATTAAGTTAGCCTGTTTCAATCAACATTGGTCTTGTATCGTTGCTTTGCACAGAAAGGTGTATGTGACAGGGGCGCATACATTGATTTTGTGTGAGGCAGCGATGCAATATTGATAGTAAAGGTGCAAATGGTAGCTCCCTCTAGTAGATAGGCCTGGAGTTTCCCTAGTGATCAAGCTGAGACCAGCGCGGAGGAATATGTAAAGAAGTGATAGGGGCTATATAGGAAATTCAACCTCACTCTCAGTTTGGTTTGATTCAGTGTATACTATTGGCTCGCCAATCACAAAAATTCTGTGTTTGTTTTTATGTCGATTTAGTTATATTTAGTATCTTTGTTTTGCCCACCCTCCTCCCTATATTACTTTACTTGTTGGTTCAGAAGCTTTTTAATTGGCGCTTTCATTATAAGGGCGGAGGCGGAGTGACCCCCACCGTTATGGTGGTAGTGGTAAATATAGTGCAATCACGTTAGTAAGTAGATGTCTCGGAAGTTATATGCTTAGAAATTATAGGTATTGCTTAACAATGCTGTTGGGGCCGGCATGCTTGCTGTGTATTGATGTATGTATATATGGTGTGGTTTTATGTATATAAGGTGTTGTTTAATATGTGTTAGTGAATAAATGTCATTAAGTTGGCCTGTTTCAATCAACATTGGTCTTGTATCGTTGATGTGTATTGATGTATGTATATATGGTGTGGTTTTATGTATATAAGGTGTTGTTTAATATGTGTTAGTGAATAAATGTCATTAAGTTGGCCTGTTTCAATCAACATTGGTCTTGTATCGTTGCTTTGCACAGAAAGGTGTATGTGACAGGGGCGCATACATTGATTTTGTGTGAGGCAGCGATGCAATATTGATAGTAAAGGTGCAAATGGTAGCGCCCTCTAGTAGATAGGCCTGGAGTTTCCCTAGTGATCAAGCTGAGACCAGCGCGGAGGAATATGTAAAGAAGTGATAGGGGCTATATAGGCCAGCCACAAAGGAAATTCAACCTCACTCTCAGTTTGGTTTGATTCAGTGTATACTATTGGCTCGCCAATCACAAAAATTCTGTGTTCTGTTTTTATGTCGATTTAGTTATATTTAGTATCTTTGTTTTGCCCACCCTCCTCCCTATATCACTTTACTTGTTGGTTCAGAAGCTCTTTAATTGGCGCTTTCATTATAAGGGCGGAGGCGGAGTGACCCCCACCGTTATGGTGGTAGTGGTAAATATAGTGCAATCATGTTAGTAAGTAGATGTCTCGGAAGTTATATGCTTAGAAATTATAGGTATTGCTTAACAATGCTGTTGGGGCCGGCATGCTTGCTGTGTATTGATGTATATGGTGTGGTTTTATGTATATAAGATGTTGTTTAATATGTGTTAGTGAATAAATGTCATTAAGTTGGCCTGTTTCAATCAACATTGGTCTTGTATCGTTGCTTTGCACAGAAAGGTGTATGTGACAGGGGCGCATACATTGATTTTGTGTGAGGCAGCGGTGCAATATTGATAGTAAAGGTGCAAATGGTAGCGCCCTCTAGTAGATAGGCCTGGAGTTTCCCTAGTGATCAAGCTGAGACCAGCGCGGAGGAATATGTAAAGAAGTGATAGGGGCTATATAGGCCAGCCACAAAGGAAATTCAACCTCACTCTCAGTTTGGTTTGATTCAGTGTATACTATTGGCTCGCCAATCACAAAAATTCTGTGTTCTGTTTTTATGTCGATTTAGTTATATTTAGTATCTTTGTTTTGCCCACCCTCCTCTCTATATCACTTTACTTGTTGGTTCAGAAGCTTTTTAATTGGCGCTTTCATTATAAGGGCGGAGGCGGAGTGACCCCCACCGTTATGGTGGTAGTGGTAAATATAGTGCAATCATGTTAGTAAGTAGATGTCTCGGAAGTTATATGCTTAGAAATTGTAAGTATTGCTTAACAATGCTGTTGGGGCCGGCATGCTTGCTGTGTATAGATGTATGTATATATGGTGTGGTTTTATGTATATATGGTGTTGTTTAATATGTGTTAGTGAATAAATGTCATTAAGTTGGCCTGTTTCAATCAACATTGGTCTTGTATCGTTGCTTTGCACAGAAAGGTGTATGTGACAGGGGCGCGTACTAACATTTATGCTTTCTTATGCTCATCATTTTTGAATTGTGTTCTACAGCATATTCTTCAAAATTTGTTGAAACAAGTTTGCGTTTTAAATGAAATACACTGGGAGTAATGTATAAAAAGGTGTCGACAAAGTTGCTTTTACAATAATTTTGAAAATTTTATGTTTATGTGTCACAACTTTGAAAATGTTTAGGGATCTTCTTGAGTTAAACACACCAATGATGACTGAAAACAGTGTTTTAAAATGTGCGTTATTTTAAAAGTTTTGTAACTGTATTTCCATCATACAATGAGCATTTTATTTGTTGTCACCGAAACGGGAGTTCAACAGAAACAAATTCAATATATTTTACTCTAAATGATGGGCAGAATAAATTGCACTCCCAGTACAAAATAAAACGTGTATCTAGCTGAGGTATGTTCCTTGTTGTTACACTGATGCAATATATTTTAATATTTTGTCGACAATAATGTTATTATGCTCTTTATAGATCTACATTTTTCAAACTAAAACTAAACCTTATGTAGATAGGAAAGTACATAACCACCTATGCTATTTTAATATGGTAGATTAATTGTGTTATATATATAATGTATTTATAGTGCTTATGAAAATAGAAGCTGGATTTATGGTGCATACAAAATGGTTTCATTATTGAATGTTTCTCGGCTTCAGTAAGTTTTTGTTATCTAAACGTTTCATTAAAACTAAACTTAAAAATGTATAACCATATGTACCTAGTGAAAAAGGAACATGATAGTACCATAGCTTTTATATTCCAACAAAAACAATGCCAACCATTCACTGTGTCAGCGCATCGGCGTCGCCATCGGCGGCTTCGTGCATAGAGAGGTGGTGTTTTTCTTTTAAATCAATCCGTCTGTCATGAGCTGTCGCTCTCCGTTTATT
The DNA here is from genome assembly GCA_020002185.1 of Paraescarpia echinospica. Classification (NCBI taxonomy): domain Eukaryota; kingdom Metazoa; phylum Annelida; class Polychaeta; order Sabellida; family Siboglinidae; genus Paraescarpia; species Paraescarpia echinospica. The sequence continues at coordinate 15,243,893 of CM034542.1, forward strand.
CCATATATTTTCCTTCTTTTCTTTCCTGAATCTGTGACATAAACAGCAGCTGGTGCACGTTTCATTTTGATAATTTTATTGGTCACGACTCATTCGCATGGCGGTGGCTAATTATCCAAATATACATGTTGATGACGTTTTTCTTGCATCTATTATTCATGAGCATGGCTTATACGGATCGTGAAGGTGGGACCAAAGTGGAAACTCAGCGTACGCGGAGTTATTTTACTGGTGTATTGTCACCCTGACAATACACCACTTAGTGATTAATAAAAAATAATTCTAATGAAATAAAGGCGTAGATCTACATGAAATAATTATATTAACATGATTACTTAATAATTGTGTACGTTACAAAAATAATAAAATTCTCAAAGAATCGCTTTAAGATGGTCAAGTCGACTTTTATCAACGTTGATTGGTCGGCAATGGTTAGACCTCTTTATTGTTTGCGGCAATGTGCTCAACAACAACCGTGTTATAAACTGGGACAGAACAAAAACAATGCCAATCATTCAAATTTCAATATGTCATCATTGAATGACATCAATATAATACGAGGGCTTTGTGTGTGAAGAGCTCAATCCGTCTGTCATGAGCCGGACCATTTGTTTGGTATAGAGCGCCCTAACGTGTACATTTAGAACTGAAAAATAGGTCAAATCCTGCAGAACTGAAAAATAGGTCAAATCCTGACGAATAGGCAGTGGACTAGATAAATAGGTTAAATGATGTCATTTCCTTCCCATCACCCTACTTCCGGTTACCGTACATTTTCACGATGTATTTTTAACCCTACTTCCGGTTATCGTACAGTTTCACGACCTTCCCATAACCCTACTTCCGGTTACCGTACAGTTTCACAATATATTTTTAACCATACTTCTGTATACCGTACACTTTCACGATGTCATTTTAAAGGAATTCGGTGAAAAAGGCGGGAATTCGATCAAAATGCCGGGAATTCGGTGAAAAAGGTGGGAATTCGGTTAAACAACCCGTGGGAAATCCTTTTTAGTGCAACCTAATGCCCTGTGCAAACATTTCTACTATACAAGTCTGAACTTGTCCGCGACGTACAATGTGTTACATTATAACTACATCTCTTGCGTTTTCTTCATGTGACTTATTTCTATTAATAGTACCACGTGCCTCGAAACTGGTTTCAACTAGATTACATACCAGCTACACAGAGACAATATCACGACCAGCTGCTATCACCATGTTGCATATCGTTTTAGATTAGTATAACATTCTGGAACATTTAGTGAGACAGCCAGAGAACCCAGGTCCTATTCACGGTGTGTATTTTACCACATATAGCATCATTTTCACGTATGTTTGAACATAATTCAGAATTATGGTGACCATTATATATTGAACATTTAGTGAGACAACCAGAGATCCGGGCCGAGGTCCTATTCACAGTTTTTGTTACCACATATAGCATAATTTTCACATATGTTTGAACATAATTCAGAATTATGGTGACCATTATATATTGAACATTTAGTGAGACAACCAGAGACTCGAGGTCCTATTCACAGTGAGTGTGTATTTTATCACATATAGCATCATTTTCACATATGTTTGAACATAATTCAGAATTATGGTGACCACTATATATTGAACATTTAGTGAGACAACCAGTGACCCGAGGTCTTATTCATAGTCTATATAGTACCACTTTCAGCATAATCTTCACATATGTTTGAACATAATTCAGAATTATGGTGACCACTATATATTGAACATTTAGAGAGATAACCAGAGACCCGAGGTCTTATTCACAGTCTATATTGTACCACTTTCAGCATAATTTTGACATATGTTTTGTTGTGTATTTAGAACTACGTGTTGATGCGTAATTACTATTGTTTTGTATCGGCGTAATGATCCTTAATTGGATACTATAAAAAGTAGTTCCTGTTCCGCTATCTTATGGTTATGTCGTGTTTTGTAAATATATAGTGTATTTAGACGAAATACGCTACACTGGCGACGAGGATGACTCAAAGAACTCGTCGTTCCACTTGCACAGGTCGGTAGAAGAAAAGTGATGAACTGTCACGCTGGTACAAGTGTGCGTTGACTTGTGTCGAACTTTGAAGCGCTCGGAACTCCGATAAAAACGTGTTACCGTATTCGCTGCAATGGCCGCCCCCATTGGCAAAATTGAAACTTTCGACAGCTCGGTAGAATCGTGGCCAGCTTACTATGAACGGTTAGAACAATATTTTCTGCCGAATGACGTTCCAGATGTGAAACAAGTACCGGCTTTGCTGAGTCTTATAGGAGGTAAGACGTACAGTATGCTGAGAGATTTGTGTGCGCCGGATAAACCTGCACTTGCGTTGATTTGGGGAGTGAAGAAATTCCACTCATATCTATATGGTCGCCGCTTCACATTAGTGACGGATCATCAGCCTTTGCTATCAATTCTCAGTCCAAGCAAAGGAGTACCGACGATGACATCTGCAAGACTTCAGCGCTACGCATTGTTCTTGTCTGGAATGGACTATGAAATAAAGTTTCGGAATACTTCCAGTCATGCGAACGCTGATGCGTTATCACGTCTTCCTATAAAGGAAACCTACGACCAGGATGAAGAGGTCATTGATCCTGTGGAAGCCTTCCATATATCTCAGGTTCCAGTGTCTAGTGCTCAAGTATTTAGAACTACGTGTTGATGCGTAATTACTATTGTTTTGTATCGGCTTAATGATCCATAATTGGATACTATAAAAAGTAGTTCCTGTTCCGCCATCTTATGGTTATGTCGTGTTTTGTAAATATATAGTGTATTTAGACGAAATACGCTACATGTTTGAACATAATTCAGAATTATGGTGACCAGTATGTATTTTTATTATAGCCATAGTATTTTATATCCAAAAATCTATTCAACTGAGGGTCTAGCTAGGCTATATGCCCAGGAACATACATATTGTTGTGTGTCCTCCGCACATATAGGATCATATAGGACTGCTATTGCTTACCAACTACGTTTCTTGTCATTAATAGCACACGAGAACTGGTTCATGGACAAGACGAACATTGTTTTGAATGTAGAGCTGAACCGATTCCTGGACAATACGCAAAACGTTTTTTTCCGAATTTGGCCTCATGAAATGTATTACATTGTATTCAAATCTCGTCGCTTATTTTTAATGTGACCCACGATGTAATACATTGCATTCATACCTCGTCGCTTCTTTTCATGTGACGTACAATGTATTGCATTTCATCCACACCTCATCGCCCACGACGTTGTCAGCCTCATTGCGTCGACTTCAACGTGGCCAAATATTCATCAATGGAAACATGGCCCAATATAATTATTCTTGTATAATTATGTTATGTTGCATTAGTAATTAATGCATTTTGTGTCGGTCAACTGACCAAATTCATGCTACATTGAATTTGATTTGTTCTTCTGCAAACTGCTTTATGTCTGACAATTAAATGTTTCACATCTTGCAGCATGTTTCCTAGCCTACAACACGTGTTACCTAGACACAAAATACCCACTGTAGGCCAAGGCTGATATATGTAAATCTTGGGTCTATGTCTCTCGCCTATTTCAATCCTCAACCTCATAAACGCATCAGTAGTAGAGACGCTCTTTTGACGCACGATCCTGAGGAGTTTTTGCACCCCCATGGTCCAAATCTAAGATGGCGGCGCCTTTCGTCGGGTATCTATACGTGTATGTATGTGTGTGTAGTCACGTGACCGGATGTAGGGACCTTCTGGCGGAAGAGAGCGGAGTGAGTATCCATCAACAGACGGGAGAGATAAGAATGGACTATGACACAAGATGTAGTCGTCTGCTGCTGCAGCCGGAGCGATGTAACCAGACACCGCGTAGCTAGCCGACACGAGAAAGGGCAGGATAGGTCAACATACACATAGATAAGGAAGGGCTGTCACACAATATGTATATGACATTGTGGAGAATCGTGGTAAGTAGGTCATAAATGAGTGTAGTATTAGTAAAAGTAGGTATATAATCGTTGAAAATTTAAACATAGTCACTATATACGCTGTATGTATTTGGACACATAAAGACATAGTCACTATATACACTGTATGTATGTATGTATGTATATAAACTGTATGTATTTGGATACCTAAAAGCATAGTCACTATATACACTGTATATTAGGACACCTAAAACATAGTCATTATATATATATTGTATGTATTTGAACACATAAAGTTATAGTCACTATACACACTGTATGTATGTATGTATATATATACACTGTATGTATTTGGATACCTAAAAACAAAGTCACTATATACACTGTATATTAGGACACCTAAAACATAGTCATTATATATATTATATATATTTCAACACCTAAATACACAGCCACTATATACACTGTATACATTTGGAGACCTAAAACATAGTCACTATGTACACTGTATGTATTTGGACACATAAAAACATAGTCACTATATATACTGTATGTACTTGGACTAACGTAGGTGATGACGCGGAGACCGTGGGAGAACAGTGCATGACGGGAGGTTGTCGGACTAACCTGCAAAGTGTACTGCCCACTATCTTGCAAGGTGTATTGCCCACTAAACCGCAATGTGTACTGGCCACTAAATCGTAAGGTGTACTGCCCACTAAACCGCAAGGTGTACTGCCCACTAACCTGCAAGGTGTACTGCCCACTAAACTGCAAGGTATCCTGCCCACTAACCTGCAAGGTGTACTGCCCACTAACATGCAAGGTGTAATGAGGTGTTTTCTTTTGTCAGTGCGGCGAGTGGTTGAGGGGGCAAGGTGTAATGCCCACTAACCCGCAAGGTGTACTGCCCACTAACCTGCAAGGTGTACTGTACAGTCAAGAGGTGGTAGTGTAGTGATTAGGACAGTGCAGTCTCATACCAGAGGTGGTAGTGTAGTGGTTAGAGCAACTGACTCTCATACCAGAAGTGGTAGTGTAGTGGTTAGGGCTCTCATACAACGTGCTTAGGGCAGTGGACTCTCATATCAGAGGTGGTAATGTAGTGGTTTGAGCAGTGGACTCTCATACCAGAGGTGATAGTGTTGTGGTTTGTGCTCTCATACCGAGGTGGTAGTTTAGCGGTTAGGGCAGTGGACTCGTACCAGAGGTGGTAGTGTAGCGTTTAGAGCAGTGGATTCTCATACAGGGGTGGTAGTGTAGTGGTTAGAGCAGCGGACTCTCATTCAAGTGGTGGGAGTGTAGTGGTTACAGCAGTGGGCTCTCTTACCAGAGGTGGTAGTGTAGTTGTTAGGCCTTTCATACCAGAGGTGGTAGTGTAGCTTAGGGCAGTGGACTCTCGTACAAGAGATGGTGGTGTAGTGGTTAGAGCAGTGGCGTCTTATACCAGAGGTGGTAGTGTAGTGGTTAGTGCTCTCATACTGAGGTGGTCGTGTAGTGTTTGAGCAGTGGGCTCTCATTCTAGAGGCGGGAGTGTAGTGGTTAGAGCAGTGGGCTCTCTTACCAGAGGTTGTAGTGTAGTGGTTAGAGCAGTGAATTTTCATATCAGAGGTGGTAGTGTAGTGCTTAGGGCAGTGGACTCTCATACAAGAGGTGGTAGTGTAGTGGTTAGAGCAGTGGCCTCTTATACCAGAGGTGATAGTGTAGTGGTTAGTGCTCTCATACAGAGGTGGTAGTTTAGCGGTTAGGGCAGAAGACTCTCGTACCAGAGGTGGTAGTGTAGTGGTTAGAGCAGTGCACTCTCAAATAGAGGTGGTAGTGTAGTGATTAGAGCAGCGGACTCTCATTTGAAGAGGTGGGAGTGTAGTGGCTAGGACAGTGGACTCTCATACAGGGGTGGTCGTGTAGTGTTTGAGCAGTGGACGCAAGGTATACTGCCCATTAACCTGCAATGTGTACTACCCATTAACCTGCAATGTGTACTGCCCACTAACCTGCAAGGTATACTGCTAACTAACCCGCAAAGTATACAAGGTGACCGTGGGAGAATGGTGCTGGATGGGAGGTTGTTAGGCGTGGTTCAGCCCAGAAAGTTGTAAAGTACAAGTTATATCAACAAAGATGACATGTAACAGCTGGCAATGCTTGAGCGCGGCTAATCAGAAAACAGACGACAATTACCGAGGACAGACCCATTGGAAAAACCGAGGACTGACCCATGGGAAAAACATACGGCCGTGTGGAATATATATGATAGTAGTATAGAGGTCCTGTACGGTCTCAAAACCCTACTTATAAAAAACTTTTTAATGACCACTAAACGTTTTCGGGAACCTACTTATAAAAAAAGATCAAAGGCTTTTTTTGACACTAATTAGTTTCGGGAACCTACTTATAAAAAACGTGATTGATGATCCTTGTAATTTGATACTAATTGGACACCTACTTATAAAAAAACGTGATTGATTACCCCGAGATGCCACCTAGCGGTGAGTGCAGAGACCCTTTTAGTTCGTCCCCTAGCGATCAACGCCGTACTTAGCGCGTGCTGACGTAAGCAATAATGCGTTTATCGCGCGAATATATAACCACGATAAAACCACTGTGTGCAGATTTCCCCCGTCAGCCCTATGTGAATGGTCCACTGTACCCTATGTTGACAGCAGCGATAAGAGCTGCTGCTGCTGGAGTGGACTATGACCCCCTGCATGACAGCATAGCTGGCTAACGGTGAACGTTCTGGTGGAAAGATTAAAACGAAACTAATGCGTTGTGCGTTTAAATACATCTAGTCGTGGGATTACAATGAAACCAAATGCATAAATACACTAACGTTCAGTTGGTGATACTGTTCGTAGTAGGGTGTTAATGCAATGGATACAGACGCGTGAAAATGTGAGTAGTGACTGAAATATTTATTGGGTATTGTAGTGTAGTAGCCGCGCGCGACCATCGGGTCTCCTCGTATCGGGGGAATTAAATCCATCGCGTCGATAAAATTCGGTGGCTGGAATGGGTGTTTTCCACAGTCCATTGGCCCCTTTTACGAGGAACACTTTCGCGAGGTCGGGCGTGTCGTCATCATCCGAGTCGTGGTGGGTGCTAGGTGTCGGCGTGATGGGATGACTCGTAGGAGGCGTGATTGTGTGAATTGAAGGCGCAACCGTGCATGTCGGTTTAGATGATGATGTGGTGGTTGTAGGCAGTTGGATCGGTATATGAAATAAAACCACAATACATGTTTAAACAAAGGGTGGTAAAATAAAATGAGAACCATGCAAGCGTACTTACAACTGTTTAAATGGAAAAATAAAATGAGAACCTTGCATGCATGCATAAAAGCAGTCTTACAACTGTATAAATGATAAAATAAAATGAGAATCATGCATGCGTAAAATAAAATGAGAACCATGCATGCGTACTTACAATTGTTTAAATGGTAAAATAAAATGAGAACTATGCATGCATGCATGCAGACTTACAACTGTTTAAATAATAAAATAAAATGAGAACCATGCATGCATGCGTACTTACAATTGTTTAAATGTTAAAATAAAATGAGACATGCATGCATGCATGCGTACTTACAATTGTTTAAATGGTAAAATAAAATGAGACATGCATGCGCACTTACAACTATTGAAATGATAAAATAAAATGAGACATGCATGCATGCATGCATGCGTACTTACAATTGTTTAAATGGTAAAATAAAATGAGACATGCATGCATGCACGTACACATGCATGCATGCATGCGTACTTCCAACAACTGTTTAAATAGTAAAATAAAATGAGAACCATGCATGTATGTATGTGTAAAAGCAGACTTACCGTTGTGTATGTGGCGACGTTGTTGTTGTTGGTGTGTCCATGGTTGGAAGTAGGGAACGAAGAAATGTAGCGTCGATTGTGCATGAGTTCAGAAGTGTGTATGAAATATTTAATGCGCGCACCGTCAAACAGCGGTGACGCATGACACTACGGCTTATCGTGATCGGAATGTGAACGGAGAACAATGGATTTTTTAAAAACAATAAACGAAAAGTTAAAAGCATGAAATTAAACGTTGTACACGATCGCTGTGGGGTCAGGAAACATGAGGTGCAGTGATATTAGAGAAATTCGCTGTAAAAGTCACATTTGACGATGGATGTACTGACGTGACCGCTAACTTTTTTCCTAAAACAAATTCCTCGGTAGACTAGGCAGAATGCGTTAAGTGCGCATGCACGTAAATGTGAAATCTGTTGCGCGTGACTTATCGCGATTAGAATGTGAACGGAGAACAATGGATTTTTAAAAACAATAAACGAAACGTTAAAAGCATGAAATTAAACGTTGTATACGATCGCTGTGGGGTCAGGAAACGTGAGGTGCAGTGATATTAGAGAAATTCGATGTAAAGAGAGATTTAACGTGAATGTACTGACGTGACCGGAAACTTTTTTCCGAAAACAAAATGCCTGGGATGTATCAAGTATGCATGCTGATAATTGAGTAAGATAACGGTATTAGTGTGAAGTGCGCATGCGCGTTATGTTGTATACAATGACATTTCAAAAACAATAAACGATCAGTTAAAAGCATGAAAGTAACGGTTGTACACGATGAGTTTGGGCTCTGGAATCGAGTGGTGTAATAATATTAGAGAAATTCGCTGTAAAAGGCACATTTGACGATGGATGTACTGACGTGACCGCTATCTTTTTTCCTAAAACAAATTCCTCGGTATCGACGTCGTTTGTGTTAAGTACGCATGCGCGAGATTTGTAAGATAACTGTAGACTGTTAAGTGCGCATGCGCGTTATTTTGAAAAGTATAAAACGGTTGAGAAAATGTTATGTTGTATGTCGTCGGAGTTCTAACGTGTATTCTCTCTACAGCAGCAGCAGCAAGCAGCAGACGTTCTTCCGCGAAAACATGGCAGATGAAAATCCACCAAAAAAGACCAAGGCACCGCGCAAGCAGTCACTGAAGGCGGCCAGCGGTCAACAGCAGCAGCAACCTTCACCGGTGGTAGCAGCTGTGTCAACGGGAGCGGCATCTGTTAAGCGGCCCGTCGTGCTCATTGCGCCACCGTTGGCTGCTACTGTCGGGCGAAAGCGAAGCGCTGAAGAGGCGTCCTTGGGCACCGTCGAGACGGCTGAGGGACACCCACCCCTGACGCGGAGCGCATCATTGGAGCGTGAATGCGAATCGTCGGCGTCGACGCGCGCCACATTGGTGAGTCTGAGGCACCTGAAGTGTGCTGTCAACTGTGTGTATAAACTTCTGTTGCCCGTTATGATCGACGCTGTGTCGTACAAAGAGGTTGGCGCCTATTTGGGATGTTCCCGTTGTCGCCGGAAATTGCAGAAAAGCAAAGGCGGGGAACTGATATGCCGAACGCACGGTAGAGTGTTGGTGCCGAAGTATTACTTCGCGTTGCGTGTGATGGTGAAGGACGGCGAGGAGGAGGAATACGAGCTTTGGCTTACGTTGTTTGACAGCCAAATGTCTAATCTCGTCGAGTACACGGCCGAGTACTTGGTGGAGTTGAGCGAGGAGGATCTCCGCGATACTGTGCTTGAGATAACCGGCACGAAAGTGGAGATCAGTGTGCGTAAGACGACTTGGAACGGGGAGCCCTCGTATACCGTGCGCACACTGAAGAGATACGACGACGACGACAACGATGACTAATGTGTTGTGTTGTGTTGTTTGTAGGAAGGATGGCCGATACTGTTAGATTTGTTGACACACGCGAACGTGCAACAACGAATGAGAGAGCGTCGTAGTCGTGAAATAACCGAGGAGGCCTTTCAACTATTAGCCGAGACGGCCGGGAATTACATAAGGGCGTTTTGGCTAGCTTACGAAGCAAACTTATTTTGTAGTATTCCGTAACTAACAGTTGTGCTTATATGCTGTAGGAAGTGCGCCGCGTACTGGAAAATATGCTTGCAAACAACGAAAGGATCCGTGCTCAGTACGACGAGGTTGCCACGTTTGTAAGAACGTTTTTGGAACGCGAAGTGAAGGGGTCGATAAAGAGGGAGGAGGAAGAAGAGGTCAAGAAGGAAGGACAAAAGCAGGCGGACTAATCATAATAATGTGTTTGTAGGAGGCGCTGATGCAACACACCAGGCGTGAATGCATGTCCGACTTCCTACACGCATTCCTGACGGTGATTCGTAAAGACTAGAACATGATGCTTTGTGCTGTAGGGTGGAAGCGGAGTGCGTGACGCCCACGTATTGGACGCGATCATCGAGGAGGCGCTCGGTGGATCGGATGCGAGCCGAACGCGTCCTCCTCCACCGACGTATAACGAAAGCGTGTACACGTCGCTGGGGACGATGGGACCGACGTGCGCTCCGCACTGGACCCTATCGGAGGAGGTGGCGTCCCAACGTCAAATCGTCGTGCCGAGCAGGGGCCAGTTGGTCTGCCGTTATGAACGGCTCGCAATGGACCTCGTCGCCGAGACCCTCGGTGAAATGATTCTGGAGCGGGCGCGGGATCATTGCGGGGTATGTGAGCCGAATGAAGGCTGCCCATATGTACACATGCCCGGTTATCGTGCGGAACGGCCAAACCGTGTATACATGCAGCGTTTCGACAACACGGGCTGTATCGTAACGCGATATTTCAACAGCGTCATGGAAACGTTCCTGCGTCGCTCGCTTATTCCCTGTTTCACGCGACTCGTGCAAATTCTACACGAAACTACGGTGTCAACTTCCGGTGGTCAGCAGCCGCAAACGGGTCGTGCGGGAGAGTTGTATTTGGTGCAGTTTGTGTCGGACTGGCTGTTAGGAACGAACTGGCGCGATTACATGAACCGTGTGCAGCTGGAGTCGGACGTGCACACGTACGTGCAGCGCCGGAGCGGACTGGATTGAAGAACGAACAATAGAATAAAGAACACTGCTTGTTTTGCTAATATCTGCTTGCTATTGAAACAAAGGCTTCAACGCTGTGTTTGAATGTTGTAAGCTACTGAATAAAACGTTGAAAATGTACTTTCCGTTTCCGAGTTACATTACCCAAAACAAGTCACCGCTAGGGTTAGCTAAAACATTCCGAGTTAGTTATAAAAATTACCGCTAGTTCGCAACCACCACTCGTTACCGCAAACACATTCCTTCCACTATCGTTCCGAGTTACCCGCATTCCTCACCGTTAGACATATCTAAAGCATTCCGAGTTAGTTATAAAAATGTCCGCTAGTTCGCAACCACCATCACCACTTGTTACCGGAAAAAAACATTCCTTCCACTATCGTTCCGAGTTACCCGCATTACCTAAAACCACATTCCCCCGCTAGGGTGTACTTACCACCACCACCACAGCCACCACTGTTATAAATAGCGGTGCTCGTAAAAATATCAGCACATTAGAGAATGCCACTACCACCTACTAGATGGCAATGTCCGAAATGCGGGGACTATTTCGCGAAACAATCGACGTTACAACGACACGCGAAGAGTTCGAAAAGATGCGGCAACGACGCGCTATGCGTAAAACGTCGAGAGTGTCCAAAATGTGGCGCGACGTACACTACGCGCGCCGCTATGCTACGACACCTGAAGGAACGGTGTGGCCGTCAGACGTCGCCACCTCCTGGTAGTAGTAATGAATCAGTGGTGGAGGCGGCAGCCGCTAGGGCGCCGTCACCCGACGATCTGCAGCGTGTCGTGGATGAGCACCGGCGTAGCATAGAGACGTCGGTAGCGCGCGGTGCCGTGCAGTCGCGTTACAACTATCGCATGACCGCCTGTACGAATACGCGGGTGCTCGAACCGCGTCTGAGGGAAATGTTTCGCGAACAAAATAATGCGTTTAAAATTAACGTAAGCTACGGTTTCGTATTACGCCACAAGGTGTCGGGTCGGTACCGATATTTTCATTCTTCCTGTAACTGTTGCGGTCGCCTCCTCGAAACACCCGCCCTAGTTACCGATAGCCGTTCGTTCGAACGATTCCTCGACGCCGTGCGCACGACCGACGTACAGCAGTACGCCATCGCGCAGCGTCCCGACTCGGGGTGGATCGTCGAGCTCGTAACGAACGCCACCTACTTCGTGAACGCCATCATCAACCATCCTATCGGCTGCGTTGGCGTGACGTTTCCCGCCTACGTGCGCCTCAACAGGGCCATCGTGTCGTTGACGAAAGATCATCGAGGTACGCCCTACGACGACCATCTATGCCTCTTCCGGTGCATCGGTCTCCACCTGCAAGGTCACCGACGAGGCGAAAGTGGCCGCCACATCGATACGAACCGTTTAACGAAAGTCGCTAAACGACTGCACGCGCAGTATTGTCGCGGCACGCGCACGTCGGCCTCGAACGGTGTGCGCCTGAACGAACTGGATCGCGTGGAGACGGTTTTTGCCATCAACGTCGTCGTGTATCGACTGACGAATGACGTCGCCGAACTAGTCCGTCGATCGCGCGAAGCGCACCCCACGACCCTGAACGTCAACCTGTACGAGTCGCACTTCTCGTACATAAGCGACCCGCGCGCGTACACGAAAACGTACAAGTGCGGAAAATGTGGCAACGCCCTCTGGCGGAGCGCATCCAAGTTACGTCGTCACGAAGCGACGTGCGAAGGTGGCGTTCGTCACGTGTTCCCCGGCGGTATCTACAGACCGGCGCCGTCCGTATTTGAGCGGCTCGATGACGAAGGCGTCGACGTCGGCGACGACGTCCTGCGCTACTACCCGTACCGCGCGACGTTCGATTTTGAATGCTATTTCGCCGATAACGATCTGCCGACGGATACCGACAAATGCCGGTGGATCGCGCGACACGAACTGCTCAGCGTGAGCGTCGCGTCGAACGCGCCCGGTCACGAAGTGGCGCGGCGTTACGTCACGACCGGCGATTCGACGGAACTCGCGCGTCGCCTCATCGACGACCTGGAAGCCGTGAGCGCGGCGGCGTGCGCAATTCTACGCCCACGCTACGACGCGACCTTCGAGGCGCTCGACGCGCTCGACGCCAACTGGCGGCGACGGTGCAACGACGACGACGCCGACGCGTCACCGTACGCCACTCTCGCCGACCGCCTGTGGACGCACCTTCGTCAAATGCCCGTACTGGGATTCAATTCGGGTAAGTACGATCTCAATGTCGTCAAGAAATACTTGACCCCCCTGCTCATAAACGGCGACGCGCAGCACACGTCGTCGGCGTTTACCATTAAACGTCAGAACAATTACATGTGCCTGTCGACGACGACGTTGACGTTCCTTGACATAACGAATTACCTCACGCCCGGCGTTATTTAAGGTCGCTTTCTGAAAGCGTACGGTTGCTCTGCAACGAAGGTGTACTTTCCGTACGAACATATCGACGCGTTGACGCGTCTGGACGAAACCGCCCTGCCGCCGCGCGAAGCTTTCTACAGCCACCTGAAACGCGAGGGAATCTCCGCGGAGGCGTACGAGATTTGCGCGACGGCGTGGCGTGACGAGGGCATGACGTCGATGCAACGTCCACGCTTTGATATGTCCCATCTGGACGTTCGGATTCAACTTCACTTTTCGCACGTGCAGTCGATTCGCCTGCAGCACGATGCGCCACCCCGGTACGGCTTGCGCGCCCATAAGCGCGAAGGCGTCCTTCGAGCGCACCATGCGTACTTTCGTGTCGACGCCGTTCGGTATGTGTCTGTTTAGCATAAACGCGTCGACGTGCACGCGTCCCATCATCTCCACCTCGTTGCTATCGGCCGTCATGGCGCGCCGTGCCTCGAACCCGACGTTGTTGTTCCCGAGCGTGTCCATCTGTCCGGCGGTGTCTTTGTACCACAACAAACCCGTGAGATGCGAACGTTTCGCGTCGCTACCGTAACTCAGCAGCGTCTCTAGGTAGGCCCGGTACGCGTACGTATTGGTCGACGGCGTCACGAGGACACCGTTCAGCGACACGTCGATTTGACTGAACATCGAATGCAGGAAATTGTTGACCGGCGCCACGTTGGCGCCGGCCGCCAGATCGGTACCGTCCCCCTGAGTCACTTTGAAGCGCACGTACACTTGAAGGCTCGGCAGTTCCGTATAGTCTTCGCCCGAACCCGGGATGAGGAACTCGATAGGGCCGCCGGCGTCGAGAGTCGTCAGCGGCTGGTAGACAGTCCACTGACTGCTCTCGACGTTCGTCTGCGTCACAGGCCCGCTGAACAGCTCCAGTTCGGCCTTCACGCCCTCGCACGTTGCGCCGTTCACGAACGTCATCGTTACTTGTCGAATATGTCGTTCGACGCCGTCTCTTCCGCCTACTGACGGTCGTCGCCGCTAGGTGCGGTCTCTTTATGCCGGCGACGGCGCCGCCGCGGGGACGGCGCTGCTGCTGCTGCTGCGTTCTTTTCTTCCTCTTCTTCTTCATCGGTGCCTGCGAATTCAATAGGCCGTCGAGAAGATCGGCGCCTGCCTCCTTCGCGCGCCGTTTTATCGACTGTTTCAGATTGCCGCCGGCGACGACGTCGCGCGCTACGTGCATGCCTGTGTTGAGCGCACGTTTTCCCAACGGCAACGCGCCTCTCTTGATAAGTGGCATGGCGCTTCGAAACAGGCTCCCGAAGAGATTGCCCAGACCGTGACCTCGTTGCCCCCGAGCACCGACGAAGACCGGCAGCTGACTGCCGACCTGACGAACGTAGTAGTCCACGTACGGGTTCTTCGACGACGACGGCGGCATGTTAAAACAATTTCGATTTACAGCGTCTAAAGTGAAGCGTCGTCACCACCTTCCCCTACTCGAATGGTATCGGTTGGCCGTGATCGTCTCTTATATCGAGTTCGATCGTATCGAATTGATTCCGCAGCAGCTTCACGTATTGGACGCGGTCGAACGTTTCCGAAATAATGTCACCGTTCTCACCGCGGACGGCGATGTTTCGAAGGAGTGGCGCGTACACGTCACCGACGACGCGCGGTTCCACGAGATCCGTGTACACGTACAGGGTCTCGATGCCCGCCGACATATCCACCGTATTGCGACCTTCGTACTCGTACGTGTACGCGACGGGCGTGGTCTCGATGACGACTGACGACGCGGGACCATACATGGGGTTACTCAGGATCGCGTTGCTATGGAAACCTAGCACGTCCTTCAGACGACTCGTATGAGGTATGATAAATTCGACACCCGGCGACATACGTAGCGTAAATCGGTTAGAGACGGCGCAGTATTCTAGCATGGCCTTGACCTTATCGGTGCACAATTTATCTAGCGCCTCGTTGATCTTGTGCAACAACGTATAAACGTTGTTGTAGAAACCGTGAGGAATCGCGGTCTGACGGTATATCAGGGTGGTCATGCCGTATTCGTCTATCTCCGTGTAAACGCCCGGGTCACCAGTCGACCAAGTCAGGTAGAAGTAGGCGTCCTTTTTTCTCACGTTGTACCACGTGTGCGGATACTGTACCGACACCGCTCCGCATTCCCACTCCCCCGACAGGTCGAAACGTCGCGGCAACGTCGTGACGTAGTGCGTCAACGTATTTTTGGGGTGACGTTTCATAGACGCGTTGCTCGGTAGCGTCAGATAAAAATCAGACGAGACCGCCATCGTGTTGCTGTCGACGTTCGCCGCCACCAACACTCATAGACGGCCTCGGGAGCAGGTAACCGAGACAGCTGCTCAACAGCGCCGTCCACAGGTTGGAGTCACCTTGACCTTTCGTTAGATTGTATATACTAACGGCGATGACGAAGTACAGGACGACGACCTGACAGAGGAATACGATTTCGGCCTTAGGGCATTCGTTGCCGCAGATTCGCCATGGAACGGGTTCGGCGGTGGTTGTGGTGGTAGCGTCGATGGAGTCCGCGTGCTCGTCGACGGAGTCCGCGTGCTCGGTGCCGGCGTTCGTTCGACGTTCGCCACTCGAGGTAGTTTCGTCGTCGTCGCTCATCGTCGCGCCACTGCGCTCTGTCGATACAGCAGGGACCTTTATACGGCAAAAACGAAGATCCGTTGCATATTCCCGCCTCGTGCAGTCGCCAGCAGCCCGTATGGCGCATCCAACGATTCATTCTCATCACCTCCTCGCTATTAGTAGTAGTCTTTTTATAGGTCCACGAGCGACTCGGCATCGATCCAGCTGTTGAAGGAGGCCGGATATCCGCTCCATTTTACGAGCGCCTCCGAACCACCGCCGCGACGACGCCGACGCCGCTGTAGAACCGCCTCCACGCGATACAGTTTGTCCTTCGGAACGACTACGCGTTGTAGTTCCGGTTCGTAGAAGGCGCCCTCTACCGGCGTCCCGGCGTCGTCCTTCAGGCGATAAACTGGCGGTTCGGACGGGTGCACCTCTACGACGGTGAAGAGTTCCTCGCTCCAGTTAGCCATGTATCCTTTTTTGAATTGACCCCTCGTCTTGCTGATACGTACGCGATCTCCCACGCGTAGTTTCGGTTTTCGCCGTTGCCCGTAACCGACGTCTCCACCCCCGTACAGTCGTTGCCATACGGCCTCCTGATTCGTCGCGTCGACACTCGCCGGCGTCCTACCGATGCTTCGGTGGTAGGCGTTGTTGTACGATCGCACGAAATCCGGAAACGCCTCTACGTAGCGCAGCGTCTCGTGTTTCGTAAAATATCGCCACATACGCGTCTTCAAAGTTCGATTAAACCGTTCCACGACGCTCGCTTTAGTCTCCTCGTTATGCGTCACGAAATGATGAACGCCGCGACTCTTCAGGAACGTTTGCAGTGGATATTGTTTATGTCAGACCATGCACTTTGCAAAATGGTTCAATTTTCCATCCAGTAGTACAGCATGATGAAGCATGGGATATCAAAACAGCATGTAATGAGTTACATTTATAATCATAACTGTGTAACTTGTTTAATATGTGTGACCCATACCAGCCTCAGGTAAAAAGTCCACACAATGCTCGAGAAAGATGGGGTGGGACAAAAAGACGTATACAAACTATACGTGGATTTGTAATAAGTGAGGTAGCCTAAGAAAATGCTAACAAGTTGGCCTTCAAACTTGAAAAGCAATAGCTCGGGCACACACCAAATTACGAAAATGAAAACATCACGCGGGGGTGGTGGTTGTGAGAATATAGTGAGGCCAGTAATATATTATGTTACACCCAGAATTGGCTCAGTTATTCAACAGAAGAGTCATTGTGAGTGAGAGACATTACATGTTCTTTTAACACAGACATTTTAACACAAAACTCTGCTGCTGCTCTGTTTTCTGTTACATAGGTACCTCCAACAAATAGTTCCAAGCAATCTGGTGGCCCAGCTTTGACAACAACACGAACTTTCTGAACATTTTGGCATTCGGTTATTATTAATGTTGTCACAGTATTTTCCTATTGCATGTGTGGTTTTCTTGTAGTCGATTGGAACATCTCTAATTGTAATTATCTTGTCTAGGTTGTCATCATAATGCGTGTGATCATTCCAAATGTATTTGTAGTTTTCCAGATGTTACAGGGCAGAGACGAAGGAGAGGTAGACACGAAGAGATAGATGACGGAAAGGCAGATGTCGCCTACTTCAACACCATGAAAACAATCGGCTCTTTTCACAGCTTTAACATTTTACTGGTTCGTGCTGTTTAACATGCTGGCACAGGTTTTATTGATGCGCCTGGTGGTAGGTTATGGATATATATATGCTTGTCGAATCTGCATTCTGCTTCCACTACTGGCGATTTAGACGAAACGGCAAGCATATTTCGTCCATGTCTGTCAGTATATAGCCTCTCATAAAACAAGACTCTCGTTGTAACCTCCGCGAGGTAACCAATGGGTACCGGTCACTGTGGGGTACCAGGCTGATTAAACGAGGGATCTCGCTGCAGCATGGGGCCCCAGAGGTGAAATCTGTATGACCCACCGGCGTGTAGATATGCTCTGGATTTTCACCAACCCATGTCCCAGCTTTGGGCAAATAACAACAACGGCGTGTCAAGTTAATATGAATAGTCACGTCTAATTTGTAGCAGAATACATACAACTACGACTACTGTGATATAACTGTGTTATATGTCAGTCACTACAAAATAAATAATACACGATGTCCTGCAAACATTAATAATACCCAGAAATGTTTTATTAATTGGATAAAAT
Organism: Paraescarpia echinospica; assembly: GCA_020002185.1. Lineage (NCBI taxonomy): Eukaryota > Metazoa > Annelida > Polychaeta > Sabellida > Siboglinidae > Paraescarpia > Paraescarpia echinospica. Next base: position 15,261,918 of record CM034542.1, read on the forward strand.
AATTATATTACCTACCCGAGTGTAATTTTTCCATATATCATTGAGGATGTGTATTTGAACAACATATTAATGATTTAATGATTTAATGATGCAGATTTCGATGGAACATCTATACCAGTTTCCGAGTAGGACAACCCGAACCTTCCAGCCGCGGCGAAATCTGCATCAGTCCATATGTTCCGATCACAAGGCCAAATGCCTGTGCACTTGAACCCACTGGCAGCAGTTGCCATGGAAGCAGAGCGTACGTATGCCCTTCCGAAGATACGGCAGACCGAGGAGATGGTGACTGTAGTTTGTTCGGTCCTCAGCGAAGTGTCACATGCCTCATTGTAATAGGTCATCAGAGGTTTATAGAAAACCAGATAAATGGGTTGGAGACGGTGCGTTGTGTGTGGAGGAAGAGATAATATGACGACTCCATGGTCCCGGGCGTATTGGATTGTATCTTTCGTATGAGACGAATGGCCGTCAAGAATCGGTCGTTCTGGCAGGAGGGCCTAGGTTAGAATACGGGATGTTTTTGCCCAAATTAGGGTGATCGACTTATGATGCTTGCTATGGGTTATGTATGCGTGCCACAAATCTATACATTTTACAAAGCTCATAAACTTACCAATCAAATGTTTGTATATGTGGCGAGATTTCGCTAAAAAAAAAAAAATGTTGCCACGGTAATGCAATTATTGACCATTGAGAAAAAGTAAGAGGCAGTTCTACATTCTTGCTTGTCTGTGAAAATAATAGTCATGCCTATCAAACTATATTTCAGAAAATAATATACCCCGTGTTTAAAAATGTAGGCCTCCCCTCTCACTCAACAAGTCCCCGAGTCTTAAGTAGGAGTATAATATACACATGCAGAAACTTCCGTATGACACATTTCCACATATCATGTGTGCTGGGACCACGGGTGTCTTATATTGGACTAGAGGTCCAACATAGGACACCCAGACTGGTCCAATATCATACGAAGGGATAATTAACTTCTTCGATGTGATTTTCGGAAACTGTACAGTTTTCCGTCTTCATGCCTCTCATGCACGCTATATAGACCTCCTATGACACTCTGTTGTAATCATGTGCAATCTACTCTGTAAGAGGCTTTGCATCACGCCTTCAAAGTAGGTTAAATATTACAGCGAGATGGATAAAAATACATTTTTATCACCTTTTGCGCGTCTCCGCGTTGGCCGCCATTTTTCGCTCTGCGTATAGATTGTATGTTGTGTGAAGCATCCGCCGGGCGTCACTGCGATCTAATTACTATATATATATATATATATATATATATATATATATAGGACGCAGAACGGAAGGTGGTCCAATTTAAGTACAGGTCCAATATCGGTGTACTTCCCCTACATATTGATATTGACAATCACGGCAAACCATTCTCTAACAAGACAGTAGGAAACCTACTATGAGAAAATTATACTAATCCGATGTATGCATCTCAACAACCATCAGTGCATAATATTTGTTGCAAGTTCACTTCATATACAATGTTTGCCAAACCCTTATGACGTATATTTTTGTTTCACATTTCATCACCCGACGTTACAATTTCCATGTGATTCGCACAGCCTAATTGTAATCGAGTAGTACTCAACCATTGTCATCACCATTATACACCATCATGGTACTCCATTAAACAGTTGTGTGAAGTGATGCCGAGTAACCTCGTTTGTCTTGCAAAAGGGCCCACTTGCTAGTCCGAATTATTTATTATTTACATCATCTTACTGTCTTCGTTGTGCCAGCGAAGACAGTGAAACAATGTAAAATTGCCTGCTGCGTGTTTTGCATCAAGTAGCATGCGTTTGATATCAGTCTAATCGACCTTTTTGTCGTTGCCCTATTTTGTTTGAGGCTGCTGATTAATCGCAGAACGGTTGCCTTCGTTGGTGGGCGCACGTTTTTGTAAACGTCGACATTTCGTCATGAAAAAAGGACATCTTAATATTATCCATTCTACGGTATTCGACTTGGAAATTAGTCGTCGCGCATAGGCACACACGCGCGCACGCGCACACGCGCACACGCGCACACGCACACACGCACACACGCACACACGCACACACGCACACACGCACACACGCACACACGCACACACGCACACACGCACACACGCACATGTGAAATGTAGCCTCTCTGGTCTTTTTAGGATCGAAAGGATACTTCCAACACCCTTTGAAGCATATCTCGTTCACCAAATCCACCTTGACATCTACAATGTCACCCTCGTCGACGATGTTCTGTATCTTGTTCTGTCCTCGTCCCATTTGTTGATGTGATCAGCGGTTCCATTTGCGTTGTTGTGGAATTCGAGTACCGTGAAGCCTGCGGAATAATAGTTAGCAAGGAGACTGCGGTACGACTGCCGCATGGGAAAGCCAACGTCAACGAACACCCCGTTAGCCAAAGCAAAACAGTACGGGCCCTGGGCTGCATTCATCGACTCCAGTGCAGCACGGAAAACGTCGTGAACATTGAAGTTCAGTGGCCTGAATCCGAGCACATGACATATATCCGAGGCTGTTTTACTGCGCGCTCCGGCGTACATAGAACATTGCACCATTAATAACAGCGTTAGTGTTTTATAATTGCACAAACATTATGATTCAGAATGTGCTTACTTACGTGCCTGCCTGTGTAAAGAAGCATCGCAAGAGAGCACGCGAAAAACTGAAATGCAATTAGGCCTAATTACTGGGAACCAGTATAGCGCTATAGTTACGTTTCCCCTAATTACTGGGAACCAGTATAGCTCTATAGTTACGTTTCCCCTAATTACTGGGAACCAGTATAGCGCTATAGTTACGTTTCCCTTAATTACTGGAACCAGTATAGCTCTATAGTTACGTTTCCCGTTATCTAATAATTACTGTTCATCAATTTGTTTGTTAAGTTGAATTTTTCAATATTGTTAATAAAACAATTTCAAAGGCAAATTTTAGCTTAACAACCACGAGCAAATCATCACGTATTTTGGGGACGCAATGTACATAAAAACAATAACCGATTGGTAGGCAGTAGTGGTGAATTCGATCTTGTAATAGTTACTTCACAATACAATCCTTCGTCATTTTATTTAAAGAAACGTATGCATAAATTGACTAAATGTCGTTATGCCAACATCCATAATTATGGTCTTTCTTTTGACGAATGAAAAAGTTTTACAAATATGTCAATTTTCCCAAAAACAGTTGTGCCGCATATATAGTTAGATTATTATTAGGTCAAATCGGCCTGATCTTTTTAACGACTAGTGACCCTTTTCATTGGAACCGTTATGACATAGTCGACATTTTGCCATACTGATATCGCTCCTGTTTGGTACTGACGCCTCGAAATATACAGAAAAACGTATAATCGTAATGGCGATAAATTCCTTTATTACGTGGTGTCGCAATAAAATATATTCAAGTATCAACATGTTAATGTAATTTAGTGTGTTTACTAATTTAATTAAATAAGTTGTATTTTCCATATTAGGGGATATGCTTAACAAGCACTTCTATGCACGCATATTATAATATATACAGTGTGTTTGTGTGTGTATTTGTGTTTGTGTGTGTGTGTGTTTGTGTGTGTGTTTGTGTGTGTGTGTTTGTTTGTGTGTTTGTGTGTGTGTTTGTGTGTGTGTTTGTGTGTGTATATATGACTGTGCGTTTGTATGACTGTGCGTGCGTGTGTGTGTGTGTGTGTGTGTGTGTGTGTGTGTGTGTGTGTGTGTGTGTGTGTGTGTGTGTGTGTGTGTGTGTGTGTGTGTGTGTGCGTGTGTGTGTGTGCATTACCTATAAAGCATACCCCCTAATAACAACAAAACAATCATCACACACAGTATGTAAGAGAAAGACAAAAAAGGTTTATCACTATTTGTATTTATTTTATTCTTTTTAAAACTTAGGATTAGACACATACAGAATTTAAAAAAAAATTGTTTTTGGGTGCTCCTACGATAGCGACCAACTGTGATCTTAGTAGGAGTCTCCCGTCCCACAGAAATTGTTTTCTTGCTGTATGTTTCTGTTTTCTGTCTTTTTGATACTATTATTTATATTCCGTTTATTTTATATACTTTTGCGCTGTATGTTTTATATTTCAACACTTATGTGTATATCTGTATAATATATATATTATGTGTGTGTTTGCGTGTGTGTGTGTGTGTGTGTGTGTGTGTGTGTGTGTGTGCGTGCGTGCGTGCGTGCGTGCGTGCGTGCATGTGTGTACGTGTGTTTGTGTAAGTTCACTTTTAGAGTCTTTCAAAATGTCGAGCTGTTTTTTACCCTGAAAACATGTCAAGAGTATACATAGCAATTTCTTTACGTTGATGCAAAAAGATGCGTGTACTTCATTTATGTCATGTGTAGGCACATATAGTTACCTCAAAAAGAAGATGTGTAAACATTTCGTTTGTTCTTTCTATAGTGTGTGTAGCTCCTTTCAACGTTGTTGCAACGTGTTTGTCGTTTGTTAAAATCCAAAAGGTATCCAACATCAAAGAAGAACAAGACGACTACTGAAAAGTAAGTGGCCCCAGATCGTAGACTATTATTTACAGCTAGTCAACGGAAGATGGAGCGACGTCAGGATGTTAATAACTAACATATCCAAATGGAAAGTTTACACTGCCTCGTGCGTTTACAGAATCGACAACCACTTGGTTTAACCGGTCTACTAAGAAATAACAACAATACCTGCTCGTGGTCGTATTAATTCGATGTTCTCCCTTGTCACAAGTTCCCTGCGCCAGCAAGTAACTGAGATGATGCAATCCATGACGTCCACATCTCTGTCGAAATGTGAACGACGCCTATGACGCACTTACAACTCGTAAAACAATATTCCTCTTTGCCAAGTTGATTAAAAGCACTATGGTACTCTGCATAAAAATGATAATAAATAATATTAAGGTACCATGAGACAGCGTTGTGACTATGTCCATTGCACTCGTTACATTGGTGACATCTCGAAGATTTGTGTCGGGCAAAAAACAGCCTCCGGTAACGGAAACCCATACACATAAATCATATTCAGCTCAAAGAATATTATTCTGAGCTGAATATGTTGTATGTGTAGACTTTCCTAGCATGTTTATCAAATGATGCATATTCATCAATCGACCACATAAAAAGTATAAGTAAAGGTAAATTCTTATATAGCCCGGTATCTAGTCCTCAGGACTGCTCAAAACGCTTTACACTTTACTCCCTGGCAGACCTGTTCAATTGACTGCCCTCTCGACATCTCTGGGAAGCATACAGCCACGCTACATTTAATGCGCGATAACTATTCATACACAAATATCCACCACTGTCCATAGAGAGTTACCTATTCATACAGCTGAATGAACTGGAGCAACGTAGAGTGAACGAATGTGCCCAAGATTCGTAATGATAGCACACGATTTTAATCCGGGTTCACTCGGTTATGAGTCCGATGTTCCACCCACTGCGCCAGTGCGCCACATATAAATGGGTGTCATTTATTTAAGCAGTATGTTTAAAATATTTTATGTAGATACGCAAAACTGTGTTAATTATTAAGCTGTAATGAATATTACGTTTATATTAGACATTCAAACTTCGTAAAATAATATTAAATAATCAGCCACAAGTTTATTGACGCATACACTTGTATCCTACTTATCTGAACATGAAGATTCATTTTTGTACCCAGTACATATTAAATTGTCATCAATGTGATTCATCTGCGCTTCACACGTATGTGTGATGAGTAATTATTGTTAGTATTAATTTCTTTCTGACGTTGGCAACTGCAAATGATTGCGCAACATTTTGAATAACATCGGAGCATAATATATCACAGACCGTCACAATGGGAATTGCGTACGCCTATTTGCTCGCTTATATTTTAAGACATTGCTTACGCGTCGGAACCGTTGGGAGCAGTTGGAGATTTTTGTAGAGCCTCAAGTTACTCTCGGATGTGTCACGCATATAGACGCAGGGGCCGCTTTCCCGATGTATTCGCCGCGCGCGAGTTTTCTACGATTGTTGGAATTTACGTTTTACGTCCCAAGCAATTGATTATACCCAATACAATGTGAGAGACATTGACATGTATGGTTATTTTTAAATAAATGTTCTGTGCTGTTATTATTAAGAACTAGAGGTGTTAAGATAAGAAGAACACTTTTATAGCGCCATCAATCTTAATAAATCCATTCAGAGGCACTTAGATGTTACGTTAAACTCGGTGGGCCATAGGTTAATCTCTGACAGTTTGACGCCCGAGATGCAAGCAGTCTTGAACACTATACACATCTATACAGACATAGCCCAATTATAGTTAGATTGTTATTAAATACTATCTTATGTTGACGTTCTTTTCAAGGGGAACACACATTGGTCGATGTAACCGAGAAATGAGCAAATTGTCAGCTTCCTTCGCGTAGCTAAATATACATATATTAGGCAGAGAAGTCTAACGTTAACCATACTAGCTAGGGCTCAGCTATTTGGTTAGACTGTCCAAAGTGTCTTCCCAAAGGCAACGACTGCATTGTTCTTGAAAGTAGGTAGATTGTTGTAACGCATCCTCGCGCGCCAGGGGTCGTTGCTGCTGATTACGTCAGTCCCAGCCAGCAGTACCCCTGGCTGGTCGCTTTGCGAAACTCTGAATTTAAAGGTCCTTAACCAGTTCGTTTGCCCATCGCCAATCCGGTTCTTTTAGGTCCAGATGTGTAATGTGTGAATAGTTTAACTAGTGTGCACAGTCGGTTTAATAAAAAATGCGTACTTGTTTTTGTAATCTTCAAAAAACAAGATTTGTCGTTACACCGGGTATAGCTGGCGAAAGCCAATTGCGCTGTCGACCTCCTGCGCCATTTCGGTCACGTGCTTTACGCGAGATCGGCATCCCACGCATTCGAAAACAATAACAACATACACGTGCTTTGGTGTATCAAGATGAAGATTCCAAAGTGGTTGTACGAAGGTACGTATACTATACTATCGCATTTAGTAACAAGAACGCGTAGCCGCGTATTAATTCAACGATAATTGCAACTTGCGAACGTCAACACTCGACTCGAGGTAGTCTAACTCTAACATCTAAGACTAAGCCTAAGGCTAAGGCTAAGCCAGGCACCTGGGGCCGGTTTCATGAAACGGCTAAGCACGTTCTTAACGCTACGATGATTGTCTTATTAGTAAATGACGTGATTTTTTTAATATAAGCAAACATAGGAGTTTACGCAAACACGTGACGCTAAGTAATTGCGTAACTTTAAGTACGCTCCATGAAACTGGCCCCAGGTCCATGACCATATTATCAGCCAGATATTCAGTCAGAGGCTGTGACTGTGTCAACGAGCATACTATTTGATATGCATTGTAATTTGTATTTGGTTACGTAGGATCTTGGTAATAAACTATGTTATTGCGACAGTACATGTAGAGAATCGATGACGTGAGGCTGCGAAATGACAAATAACATTGGTTTGGCAATAGGCCCCTGTTGATCGTGCAAGCAACTCAGTCAGGGAGCATCCGTAATTTCGTGCAACAGAACGTCAAACACGGGAGTATTATATTGCTGATCATAATTATTAAAACAGTGTTTTGTGACGCATATTTTGATACTATTACTGCAGAATGTTGTTGATTTGCACTGTAGTTTATGCAAAATAATTGAGATTTGTTATATTGACGACCATGATGGTGATGATGATTTTATTAAATATAAAAATGTAAACGTGTAAATACACAAAATATAAATACAGTTAAAGTACACCATATATAAGGATTAAACAAGATAATGCTTGCACTTGTTTTCGTTGTGGTCCTTGGTGCCTGGCTATAGTTTATGTAATTGGTATCCTGTGATACCTTTCAACTGACATATGCCAGCTATTTACCAATATGTGTATATATTCTCACCACAGCAATATATGAATGCATAATATGTAACTTGAATTATGATGTCGCTAGAGGCCACACTGCAACCCAAGAATGGGAATGAGAGGAGGCAGAAGAGGAGCTAAGGCGGTCATCTGGGTCAGGCAGACACAGGGAGGATACATAGTCTGCGGGAGGCCCACATTTGATCAATCCAGGTAATTTCAAATTTATAACAATCAACCACATATAAGTTATCAAAAAATTTTAATGTGCACATTTACATATATATTTGTTTTCATACACATTTTAATAATAACATCTTGGACGTGGAAAACTAAGTTGACTTCTGACACAGACATATTAATACACCTTTAAAAGTATTTAGCATACGGCGATGACTCAGAAATAAGTTTATAAAATAAATTGTTCATTTTTGAAGAAGGTAAACATACATGTTATGAACCTTTGAATACTTGGCGAGTACTGTTAGCATCACAATAACACCTCATTTTGTAATTTCCAACATTCACCTTGACCATTCAACTTCAGGCAGAACCTTAAAATGTCAAACATGAATATGTGTAGTAGTTACACATGGCAGACACTGACATGAATTTGTATACTGAAAACAAAACTAAAAATATAAATGCTCTTTACTGATTAGCAGAATTCAAACCAGTCTATAATATTGACTAAGATCAGGCATCACTGTAATGAAATTGAAAATTTTGTAATTCATGTAATGACAATGAACACCTTATAAAGAATTTTTATTTTTTATTTTTCACTGTTTTGAAAAAGAGCACATTCTACTAATGTCTGCATGCTGTATCAACCCACCCTCTCCCTCCTCCGGAACAACCCCGGTAAACACTGACTGTTCCTAAGATATCAACATGTATAGATGCAGCTGTAGTAGCACATTTCTTGCTGCCGTTTTTCTTGTGAAATGCTGCAGGTCACACATGAAACATTATTTTACATTTACTGATTATGAGAATGAACATTCCATAATTATTTACTACCAACACTACAATAATACCTGTTTTTGTTTACTGAATATATGCTTTTCTTTACAGGAGATTGGACTAGTGTGCTTAATATCACTAGTTCTCCAAGTTAATATGGCATACTGGGCAGCTGTATTTGTCCAGGATCTCGGACAAGATTCTACAGCCATGCAGCATGCTGCATATTAATGGTTTGTCATGTGAATGTCCACCGACTGATCCCAATTGTGTCGTGTGTTGCATCCGTGACAGATTCCCCAGTGCCGATGGGGTGTACACTGGCTTCCAGGTCAGTCAGTTAGCTTAACTGACTAAAAACCAATGTAGAATGCAGGTTGCTCGACATACGAATATGGTGACGCCAGACTAGTTCGTGAGACAGGTTCAGTGTCGAGCATTCTTCGATGAACTACATCGGTTTGGATATCGATGACATCACTGTATGTGTTCGCTGTCTTCGATGGTACTGCATACCAGCCTCCTGACATTTTGCTGTACATCCGCATCTACCTATACCGGAGACAAAGTGACAATTAGCATGGCTCTGACATGTATTATATTTTATATGTGATGACACATTTATCAAAAGTCAATAATACATGGTATTTGTATTCAATTCAACTTTAACTTTTAGCAGTGTCTATGACAAAATACATCAATTATCCAGCATTGTTACAGTGGTAGGGTTTCATTTTCTTCGCGTTGCTGATAGTCAGTGGCAGCCAGCTGAGTTCTTGCAACGTACACCAGGTACTTTTTATGTACAACACAAGTTTGTGATGTAATGGTATTGAAAGCCTTTTCACATTTTGCAACAACAATCTGTTGATACACTGACAGCAGCATTTTACTTGTTTAAGTTCTCTATGTATCATGAGGACTGGTATTATACTTTTCATGCCACGTTTCATATTTCTAAATTATTCTTTTTTGTCACTGGTTTATATTTTCACAAATAATTTACATTACATTTTCACTTCGCATGATGATTATACACCTGTACTGATATGGTGTAGTATCCAGTCCTCGGGATTGCTCAAAGCGCTTTAATCCCTGGCAGACCTGTTAATTCGAACACCATCTCGACTTATGTGGGAGGCATTCAGCCACACTGAAATTAATATGCGAAGACTATTCGTAGACAAATATTGCGGTATGTAGCCGGTACTCTTCATACAACTTAGTAAACCTGAGCAATGTAGCATGTAGTGATTGTACATGTAATTCTCAGTCACATGGCAGTGACCCTGACTAGTCTAGTCACTATTATTTGCGAGTTGTAAACATACATACCAAGCATTGCATAAACTACAAGATTTGCGAATTTTCTAATCATTGATTTTTTTAACAAAGAACCATAAATTATTATTCTTTGTTAAAAAAACAATTATGATTCATAATAGTTAATTTGTTCAAATAAACATCTTCCTAAGAAATTTATTATCATTGGTTTACATTTTATGGGCATGCGATATTAAAAATTGTTGTTAATACACATAATTGTTTAGTCACTAATTTTGTGAGTTGTAAACATACAAGGCATGTATAAAATACAACTAGCATTTGACATCACGTGTACTAGTGTTGCTTTTTGTAACAAAGAATCTTGATAAAAGTATCTGTTTGTTTTTTATATATACCTGACATGTTTTTAACCTCTTCCTAATTTTTGTTTCTATTGTTGTTTTGCATTTTATGTGCATGTGATATTAAAAAGTATTACATTATACACATCAAATGCAGTGATTGTACCTGTAGTTGTATTGTACTTTTCATTATTTTGTAGTCAATCTCATCAAATAGTTTCAATAAAATGTTTTTACTTTACATTGTCTTTACTTTAATTCACATGCATTTCTAACAACAATATGCAATTTAACGAGGACACCACATTACTGCAAAATCCTCATGCAGACAAACAAAACTATCACATACAGGGGTGGATCCAGAAATCGAGTATGGGAGGCACAAAAACCTCCACTGGCAGCCAAACCAAATGGTGTAGTCTAAATGTTGTCGCTACCACGCTGCCATAACATCACCCGCTCCACTGGAATGGTGATATTGGAAGACGCCATAACTTCAGCTTATTATTATCACCTAAACTGGGGCACATTTCAAATGGTCTGGGAGGACACAGTCGCGTGGGCCCATTATAAAAGATTTGCAGACACGCCAAATTCTTATGGTCTAGGGGGGCACCTGTCCCCAGGCCCGCCTGGATCCGCCTATGACATACTTGTTTATTGCTTGTATTTCTAATTTTGATAACAGGTTTGGTGACAGAGTAACCACATTTGATAACACTCGTTTACCTGAAGGTGAAGAGCTTTGAAGCATACATCTGCATGTGGTGTTGACACACCTCAAGTTCTGAAAATATAGTACATGTATTAATAGTCAGCACTAATTGTTTCTAACAATAAGAGCTATCTATATAATATATACATGTTATGGGCATTAATGTCCATGGTATTGAGGGGCGCTGGTTTTCTGAACATAACAAAAACTCACAGAAGGGACAATAAAAAAACCTGGTGAAACTACTGGAATATTCTTTTCCTTGTAAATAATTAAATACCAAGACTACATACAACTGAATTAAAATTTTATTTTTAAATGTCCCATAATAGCATTTTTTTATATAAAAGTAATAAATTTGTTAAATTACTATTACATTGCTGTTGTTAGTAAATTATGTACATATTGGTTCAATAATTATAATCGTTACGGATCATTTATAATGCATTTACACTATTACTATTTTCTCAAGCCTACTTAGGCTACTAGCCTACTACCACATACGACATAATATAGTCACTATCATTGACATAAGTATATGCCATAGGCATAGCGTCGTACTGTTAGCTGATATATTAGTCTATAGTAAACAGGGCCCAGCCATGCCGCCCATACCGCCATTGCCAATGACTAAAAGGAAAACAATCAAATAAATTTAGTACAAGCAACATTAATATATATACTCATACGTCTAAATATACATGATTATAGCTGAATAAATCGAAATTACTAACCTGTCTGGAAGAACCTTTGCGAACGCTGCATCTCGCCCACGGCCACAGTCCACTGGCACTGTTGCCAACTCCTTCTGTTTGCTTTGTTTATTCCATAGTCGTTCTCTAATAGAAATACACCTTTATGCGTGGGTACTGTTTTTGTCTGTTTAATTTAGCCCATTTTGCCGTGTCGGTGGCATGTATGTTCGTGGACGTCCACTCGTTGCCTAAACTCAGAATTCCATAAGGGGTAAGACCACATTTAAATTTTTCATAGGCGGCCATTATAACGTTTCCTTCATTTCCTGCTAAATTTGACGAACAATTTTCTTGAAAATTTCACAGCATATTTAACCTCCATTGACACAAGTGCTGGGGAAAACTCGTAAAATTCTCATACCTCAGTTTTCAGAAAAATCCACCCAAACCTGACACCCCTCAATTTCGTCCCAATCTGGTGACGGATTTTGAAATATTGGTGCGTTCTGCAAAATAGCCACTGTGCGAATACGCGAGCGACTAGCGTATGTTTATTGCTACCTCGTGAAAGATCTAATGTAGTAGTACATTCAGTATTCACTGGACTGACATGTGCCATGCCAGAGTGCTCGAACAAAATTCACACATGACACCAAAACGGTATTTTCAAGGGCACTCTTTCGGTCGGTAATGGCGGACGAATCCTTAATGTGGTCTTACCCCATAACATCAACAGCGCCAAAGGGTGGGGGTCAAAGGTCAATATCGCCCATAATTCGCGATCACGAGAAGACAAGAACGCGATTCCACGCCGAGTTCAATGTCGATACATATTTTATAAAAAACGAACTAGGATATCATTGGGGAGTACCTGATTTCTCTGTTTTTGTTAAATTACTAAGAAACGCGACGAGCAAGACAATCGAATTGGTTGAGTACCTTTAAACTCAGCCTATCAAATCGCTCACTAGATCAGTAGATCTACTCAGGTCAGGTGGTCATAATAAAACTAATTTCAACCAGCCGTGGCTCATGTTACATGCAATGTTTAGGAAATAAAAGCAATTATTCGAATAAACAATACCGCTAAGCTGCTGGTGCTAATGGGCGAACGGGTCATTATATATTGGGATTCCCAGAAGTCGTTTATCCGTCTTCAAATTGGGGCGGATATTTGCGCTGTTCTCACGGGTGATGCAGTCGCGACTGGCGAAGTCAATTACTAGTTTGACTCAGCTAACTTCCGCACTTCGCGTAGGGGATCAGCCAGGGCTAGTTTTGCATGGCAAACAGCCCTGACTTGCGAGGATGTTGTAAAGGCTCCAGACATCCATCAGAATTACCACATGACGTGATACAAAAATATGTGAATAGTTATTGTTGACGTTTTGTTGTCCAAGGGAAATCATTGTTATCGCGAACAACCAATGACAGTATATGTATTATTTTAGAAATCAATACAATTGCTAGCTGTCAATTAACATTAAAATAGCATAACATTTATAATTTCGAACAATCACTTTTGTTCGAAGAAGAAAAATGGTCAGTTTGTGTGTGATGTGGATTCTGATACAAAGAAACGCGATTATTGGTTGATTGGTTTGTTTTCATGAGAACACACTAAATAACAGAACCATATGTGTCAACTTTTCCGAGCAGGACTGTCAATCGTTCTGACTTTGACCCTTACACGTTTCTTCGCATGACTGGCATATATTACCATAGCTAGACGAAACAATCTATTGCCTTATCGCAGCAGGTGCTTGATACACGATTTTCATGCTCACGAGCCCATAAATACCTCCACACACGCATAAATATGCATGCACGCGAGCGCACACGTGCATATGCGCCGGTAACTCAGATGGTTGTCAAAACACGTTTATTGAAATACAAAGTAGTGATAGTTTTTGTTCTACTTTAACAAGTTGCCACATTTCTATTAATCGCTTGTTGTCGCCGAGCCTCTGTCCAGTGACGCACACAGCTGCGGCTCTTCGATCTTTCTTTCGTTCTTTTTTTCTTTCTCTCGTTTTTGATAGCAACTTATCATTCACTGTAAAGAAACATGTAAGTGTCACCCCGCATATACTAGCTTAAGCTGCGAGATAATTGGCTTCAGTTAAAAAGTATATCACGCTTCACGCTTTTGCACCGACTGTTGTCAATATATACGTCGGTTTATTCTCCACATGATGATGCGTCATAGACATGCGAGCAACATCACGCACGAATCCGCAACAGTATCCAGTTGGTCAGAAGGATATATACCAATAACTAGGCTACATGCAACTAAAGGAACTCAAAAGAAGAGTCCATTTACTCCGGATACATGCCCGACTACTGTGGATGCAGCGCCCGAGTTAGTTTGTGTAGATTGAGACTATTGGCTCTATGAGTCCGCGACAGTGTTTTTCCATGTCCCTTTGTGTATGCTTGCGTGCGCGCGCGCTGTGTGTGCGGGCGTGTGCGTGTATGCATGTGTATGTACTCTAACATACAGACTTGTATAGACATCATTTAGAAGGACCAACGGCTTTTAATGTGCGTCTATACACATAGCCAGTCGAAAATTGGGGAGAACGACATTCCTTGTATTGTACATAGTTAATTACCGCTCAAGAAACTTGTTTTTGGTGATCTGTATATTTCGTCCACCTCGCGCGGCCTACTTCGGCAGACTGACGTTTTGGTTGTGTCACATGACACTTGTTTTTGGTAATCTGTATATTTCGTCCACCTCGTGCGGCCTACTTCGGCAGACTGACGTTTTGGTTGTGTCACATGACACTTGTTTTTGGTGATCTGTATATTTCGTCCACCTCGCGCGGCCTTCTTCGGCAGACTGACGTTTTGGTTGTGTCACATGACCTACATCACGTGACACGAGCTGGAGAAAGATTGGTGGGAGTTCCTGGCCAACATATCTGTTCAGTGAAAGCTTCGCTCTGTGGATGTTGATTGCCTCCTTTATCTTCCTCCTGTGCCAGTTCTTCTCGTAGTCTTGTATTTTGACGTCCTTCATTGAGCACTGGTGGCCTGTGTTTAGTTTGTGTTCACTTATAGCTGAGAGTGGTTGTCGACAAGATATATTTTCGTTTGATTCTATTGACAACAGGATTGAAACCTGACGCTATCAATAAAGTTGATGGTAATATGGAGGAGGCCAAGACGGAGGCAACTGCAATGATGGTTGCATGTTATTGTAGCAAGCTGAAGAGTAACTCCACGACAGAGAGCCGCCAGCGTACGTGGTCGCTGAAAACTGAACCAGTACTCCGTCTGCCCCTAAACTATGCCATCGCCCATCAACAACTCAGGCATTTGTCCAAAATGTGTTCATATGTCATTACCAGGTTGCACAATGGTATGAGGCCCTACACTCCGACCTGACCCTCAATCCAATATAGTTCGGAAGGGAGGCAGCCCATGCCAACAAAGTCCTATCTCCTCGCACTGTTGTTGGATGCACCATCTTTTGTGCCTGTGGGGGAGACTTTAAAGCAATAACACATTCAATTAAAAGGCGTTTACTGAGGATAAACGAGGATGTGTCAGATGAGAATCAATCAGCATGTCATTGACGAGTCTAACGAGGATCAAGAGTAATTGTGCCATAATGTTAATGAGACCCATACAGAAGACTTTTTTGGTATAATGTTACGTATAATTGTGTCCAATTGATCATCTAATAGTTGTACTTGGATAGTGTTGGTTACAGTTACCAGATGCGCTCTGTCATGAAGTTGACATAATAAGTTCAAGTCTGCATCAGTAATTATAAAATTATTTTTGATATGTAGGTTTTCTGAAACGGTCACAACTCACGGTCACTGACATTAAATGTTTACTGACAGTAAGTTGGGGAGTTCATAATGGATTGTAATGAATGAATAACCTGTTCATTTCACAGTCAGTTTCAATTTGATTACTTTTTATCAACAGACAAATACCAACAATAGTTGTTGACTTCAGATATTTAACCTTCAGGCATCCATTTTGGAGGATATATAATCATTTAACAGATTCTGAAAAAGACAAGCGGGTGTGAAGTGCACACCAAGTGGATTTTGTTACTAGATGGCATGTACTAATAAAAATGCAAAGAAATTATTTTAGGCGGGCATTGCCAGGTGTTCTGGTTGAGCCACTGGACTACAAATGGTCTGGCTGTTTCTCCAATATAATGCTAGTCACATTCTGGGCACTGTATGTCATATACTGCTCCACACTTTGCTGTCGGTGTTGATAGGTTTGTTGTACACTAGTATGTCGTAGGACTTGAAAATCCTTGCTACCTGTTCCGATAGTTTGCTAAAGTAGGGTAGACCTATGGCCTGCTGGTTTCTGTGGTGCTGTTTTCCTTCTTTCTCAGTGGTTGTGTGATATGAAACATCCAAGGCGTGTAACCGTTGGCTTTCATCATTGTCTTGATATGGTCCACCTCTACGGTCTTGTCCTCTCCTTCTGTTATCTGGTGTTCTTGCCCTTTGGAGAAGTACGTGTTGTAACCACTGGTCTCTTGTCTTCTTAGTGATTGAGTCCCAGTTCAAGTATTGGCCTGTGCATGTTCCCTACCGATACACCTTTACGTTGGTTGATACATGTGTGAAGAAAGGCTAACGTATTGTCCTGTTCTGGTTCTACCGTGAACTTCATGTTCTCGTCCATTGAGTTCAGATGTTGTGTGAACTGTTCTGCTTCACTTCCTTGTAGCACTCTCAATGTTTCATCCACATATCTCAGCCAGATGTTTGGAGGATGAGGTGCTTTCCTGGTGTATCTTTCTTCAAAATGTTCCATGTATACGTCCACCACTATCGAAGACACCGGTGAACCCAGTTCTGCTCCACGTCATGTCACATGACGTAAATCATGTTACACAACACCCGTAATACCAGTTTGTCAAAGAAGGCCGCGCGAGGTGGTCGACATATACAGATCGCAAAAAAACAAGGTCCTTTAGAGGTAACTGTATACAATATCAACAACCGAGAAACCGGATTTCTATCCATTCAAAGACATTTCCTAGTGAAGTAGATTCGTCACGATTGATCCTCGGCCTTCCTTCTACGGGAGAGCCAGGATCCGACAACATAGACGGATGGTACAACCAATTAACAACCATAGACTCTATTTACTCCTCATGCGCTTAACAATCTTGGAAATGGTGAATGTGACGCATTTACATTTTGCAAACCAAATCTCGTATTTTCAAGAGCATTATGAACGTAGTCTAGTTACATTTGCACTGTAATTGGACATGAATGAATCTGGGCGTATGATTTTAACGGAAACCTGGGACAAGATACATATACCCGTCCCCTTTGTCTTGTTTTGTACATCGATATAAATTACTTCATGCGATATGTTATGGTTCACGCTGTTTCACCCGCTGCGATAAGTTCTAGACTAATGGTTGCTAAACATACGACCCAAATCGTGACGTTGGTATCCATAATAATAGGCCATCCTTGTGTTTCAACATATAGTAGATGTCAACATATAGTTGTCTCGTTTTTATATTTCATCCCATTTGCCTGAAGATGTGTACATGTAATTATTTACTAGCCTACACACACAGTTTTTAAATATATTGTTTTGTGGTGGCATTTGCATCATCAAGAGGTAATGTGTTTGAGAGATAGAGAGGGGGAGGGAGGGAGGGAGGTAGGGAGAGGGAGGGATGGAGGGAGGAGGTAGGCAAGAAGGAAGTGATGGAGGCAGGGAGGATAGGAGGGAGGGAGGGAATGCGAGAGAGCGAGAGAGACTGACACAGAGAGAGAAAGACAAAGAGGGAGAGAGAGCCCCTATTTGCTTGGTTAAACACAGCTTTAAATGTGTTGTTTTGTTGGCATTTACATGATCAGTAGATAGTTTGATTGAGACACAGACGTACAAAGAGGGTGAGAGGTGAAGGGAGGGAGAGAGAGAGAGAAAGAGAGAGAGAGAGAGAGAGAGAGAGAGAGAGAGAGAGAGAGAGAGAGAGAGAGAGAGAGAGAGAAAGAGGGAGAACAGATCATCATTCTTTTGTCTACCATAGAATACAACTGTAGACGCCAAGGCCTACATGGCTACTTGTCTTTAAGCTTACACGCACCTACCTTATTACATAACCTCTCATTATGTACTCAGAATGACATTATCTATCGTCCGATGTCTGTTGGAAATTAGAGTAACCGATATACTTTTTAGTGGATGTTCTTACAAAATAACGATTATTGATTTTATGAAGACAGTACGTATACTATTACGTTAATAGTTGAGAATACAACAGAACGGTGTTCAAAATTACTTTAAAACTGCTTCCTAAGCTCGTTTGTCTATCTCGTATCCGGTGTTTCTTTATATCCAGATGAGTACAGCGCTAATAGTTTAAGTAATGTGTGCCGACTATTAAATTACCACGTTTTAAACGTTACATCTGGTAGGTTGCGATAGCCAATTGCCCAGCCGGCATTTAACGCCAATCCGTTGAACTTGCCATAAAAGGTAACTGATGTTGTTTTCTATTTGCATTTGGTTGTATTGTATTTGTAAGCAGAATGTGTTTTATGTGTGTGTGTGTGTGTGTGTGTGTGTGTGTGTGTGTGTGTGTGTGTGTGTGTGTGTGTGTGTGTGTGTGTGTGTGTGTGTGTGTGTGTGTGTGTATGTATGTGTGCGTGTGTGTGCGTGTGTCTGCGTGTATCTGCAACGTGTTGTCTGCGACGTATGTCTGCGAAGTGTGTCTGCGTGCCTGCCTGTGTGCGTCCGTACGTTCGTGCGTGCGTGCGTGCGTGCGAGTAATCTGTTCAACAAAATATACATTCGAACAGGTGCACTATTATGCAAAGGTTGTCGTGTGACAACGTTTTGTATCACGATTTAGTTCATTCAGCAACAAAACGGTAAATGGTAGAGCATTTCCAACTGTATTTTATTCACGCAGTATGTAGCACATGTATTTCACAATACTGCTACATTTCGTTGCACCGAAGGAGTATGTTATAAACCGGAAAACTATTATTTTAAAATTATTCCTTTCGGCGGTTTGACTATAATTGATCGAATGTTCCTTCACTGTTTGAGATAAGAACTGTTTAATTGTGGAAATGGTTTCAAATACTAAATGCTCAGTTCATTTTTCTTGTGGCATCTGTTAGGACGTTGCAACCAACCGACAATCGCAGTACCATTTCTAAGAGTAACTGACGACGGGTTTGACGAGGCGTCCAAGGAAAAGAATCGACCCGGTCGTCTTGTCTCGGAGCAAGAACACAAACGGGTGATCAGCAAGGAACTGCGCTTTGAGGAACGCTAAGCTCTTCAGAATGACAACAGTGGCGGCGGCTGCCTCTGTACCTTCCTCGTCCACCTTCACAAACGCCTTGTGGAGAACATCAGACACACTCAAACCCCCTCCAGTTCTGATGCCGGAAAAGTCGGCCGATACGTCGAACATACGTTTCATCCCCATCGATTTCAATATGCCACTCAGATCCAGTCCGGCGTCGATGCTGAACTTGGGTATCACCACGGACAGCCTACGGGGGCGTAACTTGGCCAACGCCGACGTCACTGAGCTGAACGTGAGCCTTTTCTCCAACGACGCCAAACCGTCCTTGTTCCTCGGCAACATGATGTACATGGATATCCCGCATCTTCTGTGAGCCAACTCCAAGATCTGACATTGCAGCCTGCAGTCGTTTGCATAGTTGAACTTAGCAGTCTGCGTCATCATCTTGACGGTCAGCGACTCTGAGCTGGACACGTGGAATGTAGCTTGTCTTGTGTTGTCTGGGTTAAACGGATGCATCCACCCCGCTTTAAAATAGATAGCGTTAGCCAAGACGATCAAGGCTCCGCCAACATCACCGGGTGTTACTATGTCCGTTATCTTATCATTCGTTTTTTCCGCCACCCAATCGTTGATGAGCTGAGCAGCTACAATCGGGTCATTAAAGTCGAGATCCTGCACACCGGCAGAGTAAAACATGGACGTCAGTTTGAGAAAGGATTTGCGGAAGGGGAATCCCTCCTGGACAAATAGATGATTGGCTATAGCGATGATGCACTGGTCTTGGGCGCAGTTGAGGGAACCTAGAGTGGCGCCGAATGTTTCGTGGACAGCGGACCTCACTCGGCAGAATCCGAGCACTAGACACATCTCGTAGGCCGTTTTACCGCGGGCTCCGGCGTACGTCATCGATAGAGCAGTCGATATGCTGAAATAACCGCAAACAACAGCATGCCAATTGATAGAAGTCATTTTTTATTAAATGTTTGTGTGTATGTGTGTGTGTGTGTGTGTGTGTGTGTGTGTGTGTGTGTGTGTGTGTGTGTGTGTGTGTGTGTGTGTGTGTGTGTGTGTGTGTGTGTGCGCGCGCGCGTGTGTGTGTGGCAGTCCCTTTATTTATCCTTTTTTTATTTACAAATCACGTTTATAATGCTGTATCCAACAAACCATATTCAGAATAATATATGAAATAAATTATGTTTCAAACGCTAACTATATGGCAGCACTGATGTTGTGTTGGTTGGCGTTGTTTTAATATGGCATATAGAACACACACACACACACACACACACACACACACACACACACACACACACACACACACACACACACACACACACACACACACACACACACACATACACACACCCACACAACATAAAATTGGTTTGTTGCCCCTGAGTAACAACCTCCAATAAAGGGTTAATAAATACCAACGTTTCTAATTCTAGATGACGGAAGAGTCAACCAACCTTTAACGTAAACGTTTCTTTGTCATAAATTAAAAAACTTTATATATGGTGATTTGGTGTGAAGCTATACAATGTACTAGTTTGACACTACGCCAGCAATTTATACGAAGCCATACAACCAATTGGCATAAATCTGTACAAACCATTTGGAATGAAGCCACGAATCCATTTGGAGCAAAACCAAGCAATATGTTGACATCAAGTTATGCAATCAATTGGCATGAAACTGCGCTACTTTTAAACATGTGGCCTGAAAGGCATAAGAGAATGCAATCGGTAAATGTATACTACCAATACGCTCGATACTATGCAGCTAGCTGGCTTGAAGTTATGCAATGGTGGTATGAACATTTGTAATCACGTCAGATGAAAGTATGCAATTGGTTTGAAATCACAGACAGTGCTACGTCAACAACAGAAATATTTTCCTGCCGTAGCCGTTCATAACATGTAATATTGACGTAACAGAATATATATCCCTACACCAAAGAAATATACGTTGATAAAACATTGTTTTTGAATTCTGGTCATTAGCTTGACAATAATTACTTCTTCTAGTGAACCGTCCTCGGAGTTGTATTGATATTTTAATCTGTATTTGGCGGATACATTCTCGTTTCTAATGTAATGTGATGCGCTGTGAATACTTCCCACAGAAGTCGAGATGGTGTTCGATTGAACAGATCTGCCAGGGAGTAAGGTGTAACGCGCTTTGAGCAGTCCTGGGGACTGGGGACTGCGCTATATAAGAATTTAACTGTTTTACTTTATTAAAGACATTTTGAGCAATGTAGTTGCTAGATTAGTGATTGCCATAGACGTCTATATGTTTGATACTGCTATGGAATGTGATTGTGCCACTGTCTTAATGCATATGTGTTCTACTGACCTGAACGGAGAGAAGAAGACATTCTCTCCGGCTGCGCCTTTAATCACCTTCTTGTACAGACAGAAGGCAAAGTTGCCGTTAGCTCTTGCCAACTGCCACACCTTATACGATGACGTCACATCAATGGCGCCAAGAAGAAGAACCGCTCCCAGGAGAAGCCAGCGACACCGCATGGTTGCGCTTATTTGCTACATCAAATCACGAAAGTAAATGTCATTGTTCGTTTTGAATGCTAGCTAATTAATATAACCATTACTTTGGGAATTTCTCTTAGTCGGTCTGAGCGTGAATGAGGATTTCTTGGATATCCACGGAAACTGTCATAAGTATCAACAATTTGTAATATAACTGTAACTATTCAGTTGAGGCCTTCGTTAAACATTAAAAGTTAGAGGGTGCCTTGAAACGTTGATTCATACCAGAAATTAACGATATCTTGTCAACTTTCAAACTACAAGTAAACTTAGCTTCCTTGAAAAAAATAATAATATTTCACATACCTAGTTAATGTAATACACTACTCGCTTGGAACGCACGCCGATTCCCCATACCTGCTTTCGACAAACCGCGAGTCTTTGTTTGTTATTCGGACATGTTCGAACAAAAATCATGTTACTCTAGAGAAAAATATATAATGTCATTAGTGACTAGATGTACGGTTGTGAAGTTACACAAATGCCAACCACAGCTGACCGACGGTAAACTAGTCAACGTACCTACCTGTTGAAGAAAGGTGCTGCCAAACTGTGTCTGTCACGTTTTACACTCACGAGTGTAGAAGTGTAGATATCTGTCAGCGGGGTAGTGACTTTATATCGTGTGATGCTTGCGTGACGTATGTACATTACGAATGACGGTGGTGGGTATTTACATACAAATACAAATCATTTGGCACATGCGGGTATCTGAAAAGTTGCGACGTGTCACGCTGATCTGTCACAAAAACAGCCGCAAACCGATTTATCAACTCATGTTGCGTTTGTTTTATGGGTGGTCTGAATAAAAAGCTAGTCCAGAAAAGTCTAACTGATTTGTCATTTGATGGTTAATAACTGTTTTGAAATGTCTGACTAACAAACCTAACGTAAATTAGTATATATTATTATGTTTATTACATTAGTGGAGCGCGGTGGCACAGTGTCATGGTGTTTAGGGTATCGGACTCTCAATCGAGAGACCCCGGGTTCGAATCCTGTGCTCCCGTTCACTCATCTGTATGAATGAGTGCCTGGCTATAGACAGAAGTGGGTATGTCAGTACGAACAGTCTTCGCGCATTAATTGCAGCGTGGCTGAATGCTTCCCATATAATCCGATACGGAGTTCGAGTGAACAGGTCTGCCAGGGAGTAAAGTGTAAAGGCGCTTTGAGTAGTCCATAGGACTGTATATTGCGCTGCATGCTGATCAGGCACATGTGTCATCATGGTCAGTGTCATTGTCGTTATCCGGTACCACAGTTTATCATGCCCACCGTGCTGGTGAGAGGTTGCATCGCTAAATAATAGTACTCAGACACGCAACACATGAATGTGTAGCCGCGTACGAAACACGTCAACATCAAACACACGGTCTAGGGAGTAATTACACGTCAAGGTCAAAGACACGATCTGGGGGGAATATACATCAACGTCAAACACACAATCTAAGAGTGGGGCAAAACACGTCAACATCAAACATACGGTCTAGGGAGTAAATACACGTCAACGTTAAAGACACGATCTAGGGGGCAATATACGTCAACGTCACACACACGGTCTAGGGAGTCAATACACGTCAACGTCAAACACATGGTTTAGGGTGTTAATACACGTCAACGTCAAACACACATTCTAGGGATTCAATACACGTCAACGTAGAACACACGGTCTAGGGGGGTCAATACACGTCAACGTCAAACAGACGGTTTTGGAAATCAATACACGTCGACGTCATACACCATGTCTAGAGAGAATACACGTCAACGTCAAACACACAGTATAAGGCGTAAGTACACTTATACATCAAACACACTTTAACTGTAGCAACAGTATTTCCGGATGTGTACCAACTGACATATACACTGACTGCAGTAGGCTATGTGCTATCGCGGAGCGTCTACATGAACGAAGACATAAGGACACAATGTGGACACAATGTGGACACAATGTGGACACAATGTGGACACAATGTGGACACAATGTGGACACAATGTGGACACAATGTGGACAGCCTCCAGCATCGACACTAATAAGCAAATGACAACGGAGATGGTTTTGTTCACGTCACGATATTCTCACCTAGTAGTCTTATCCACGTAGCATCATGGTGGACATCAGCTGGAAAGAGACGAATAGGACGACAAACACAAAATTAAATAGACAGACGACCGTGACCTGCAGCTGGCCAACCAAAAATGGAGCGCCGTCAAGAGGTTAGGTGCTACCATATCCGGGTGAAGCGATTGGACTGCCGACTGTCTGATGAGTTTTTTGACGCGGGAGCCGCTAAGCAAGTAAACGTAGAAAGGTGACACAGTCTTGGTGTAATTCCCTCTCGCCGACAATGTGTGCTGAACAATTACTAATTGTAGACCTATCTACGGACTAATCTGGTCATTGTCACTGTGTCCTTGATCTGAAGTAGGTAATACTAGTAGGACCTTAGGACTATTTTGCACTTTCAGAATCATATCAAACTTGGCCAACGTCCTATCCTAACAAATGATTTATGTATCTAGTTATAGCAATGCCGAAGTTTTACAAACTGTTCCTTTTAAATTAGGTAGGTAATTATTGTTTTGAAATTATATTATGTTCATAAATGCAGACATTGTTCATCGATTTACTGCCACGAATATCTCTGAACATGGACGTGTTCGTGCCACTACGTAGACACAATTCATCCACGTCCTACTCCCACCGTCTCCCACGTCTTCCTCTGCTTCTGCTGCCTTCAACGTGTCCTTCCATTATTGGTGTCTCTGGAGATTAAGCCGTTTCATATGGCAGAAATAACTTAGTTTCTGTTTCTTTACAAATTTTAATAAAGTGCCGGGTATTACACCAAGTTCATCTAAAAAAACCATAATAAAGTTATTATGATGAATTATAATTGATTAAGGGAACAATGCATGGTGTAGCTGGGTTAAGAATGCATACCAGCCACACTAGCACTCGAGTAACGTCAACTGATCGTGTGTTAATTACCGTTATATAACGGCAAGTTAACTTTTGATTGTATATTATTCACGGCTTATCTTGTTAAGCATACAGATCTTTTATCACAACACCCCCATCGCAGTTCACCATAACGGTCCGTGATCGCGTGCGTAGGGCCTACATTTATTGAATAGGCCAACACCCAATATACCAACATGTAATGTTCAATTATTTGATGCGTACCAGTAAATGGTTAATGTAACTTGTCCGAACAGTTGCACACAATAACATGCAGCGTTGCAGGGCCACTGTACCGTAGTATTTCTTTGATAAGATCAGATACACATTCAACAGTAGTGCGACGCAAGTAATAACTGGTTTGTTTTTCTACAGATCGTATTAAGTGAAGCGTAGCATTTGTAAATCCGCAACTGTAGTCGCCTCTAACAATAATCTCTCTTTGGCATGTCACCTCCCACTAAGTGCGTCGCATTTAGAGACGTTGTTTCATTTTGTAATTCTGTGTGAAGGCGCGTTATGGTCGATTCTTGGCACAAAGTGTCTGAACCTGGATCACGTCGATCTCGCGAGACTGTGTCGTTAAGGAATTTCAGTGTTTGGTGACTCGCTGGCTAAGGACAGGCACACAAACCCACGTGACCAGACATACTTTCAAGTCGAACGACGTAGAGTATACTTACACGGTAAGCAACCGTCTCTTCATAATTAGTTTGGTTCTATTTAATATATAAAGAGGAAGCGTTACTTAGTCAATTCTGAACGAACCCGAATGGACTGCAGCCTAAGGTCCGAAGACGCGAAGTGTTTATGAATTTAGGAATAACTATCTTGAAACACACACGTACACGCACACACACACACACACACGCACGCACGCACACACGCACGCACGCACGCACACACGCACGTTATACAAACAAATAAACAGTCGGCAATTATTGCACAGACTGTGTGACGTTGCTGTGTGTGTGCGTGTTAGTGCGTGCGTGCGTGCGTGTGGGCTTGCGTGCGTGTGTGCGTTGGTGTGTTGTTATAGTTGTTGTTGTTTTTGATGTTGTTATTGTTAGTGTTGTTATTGTTCTTTATGTTGTTGTTGTAGTTATTATTGCTGCTGCTGCTGCTGCTGCTGCTGCTGCTGCTGCTGCTGCTGCTGCTGCTGCTGCTGCTGCTGCTGCTGCTGCTGCTGCTGCTGCTGCTGCTGCCGCCGCCGCCACCGCTGAATAGCAGATTAAATTAACGATCGTTTGCCAGTGTCGTCCCACGATGGGTGTTACCTGCTCGCGAGAACCGGCAGTGATGAGTAAGTAAGATTTTGTTTACGGCGACAACGTATGCATTTTAAATAATAGAGTTTTTGTTTTATGTTCAAAACAATTACTTACTTACGGCCCTCCTGAATTCGACGTTTTTCCAGATTTACAAACGTTGCACAATTGAGCAACGCTTGTGGTAGCGGATTGTATGTAGGTTTGCTTTTTCAAAAAATGTATTTGAAATATGGCGAGCGTAAAATCGGCTTAATGGCATTATTGGTATATGAAATAAAGGCAATGAGCACAATTGCTAAATCAAATAGGACATAACTCGTCATTATTAAAAGATGATGCGTGTGTCATTAGTCTTATTGGTTGAGTTCTTGGTTCTATGCCAATGGTGTTCTTGGTTGTCGTTCATCAGGAGAGGGCACGGTTGTTTAAGAAGATGTAACAATTTCTATCACAACATAAATATGAAATACTGTGGTACATGCTTTGTCATGTTGTTGTTATAAAATTATCTGTATATTAATACGCTTTGGGCATTGTAAATTTATCTCCTCCAAAACACGAGTAGAGTTGTAATTTATTCCCCAGATGGCGATTCTGTTGAGTTATGTCAACAAATTACCTGCTGCATGGAATGCTGAGATTAGCGACAGCATAAATTAATTGGTCATGGGAACCTCTTAAGTTCAAAATACTGTAGTGGTGACAACCTTGATTTGATGCTCCTGAGGATGTAAGGTAGTTGTCAAAAGCGATACGAATTGGTATATTGTCCACTAAGATTTGCACCAAATAAGAGAAGTAAATAAATTTCTACAATGGGAATAGGCACGTATTGTAGCTTCATTAAAATTGTAAAATACGTCATGGAAATTACTCCAACGTTTTAATACTATTTCGAAAGGAATAATGTGTAATGTGTTTGTACTCCGGCATGTACAATAAGTTACCGTGAAATCAATGTCATGAAGAAAAAGTTCAATTTGATGATAACCAAATAAGAAGCTTTCGTAACAAGATCACATCGGTAGTTCCCCAACGCGAACATTCGTCTAGTAAGAAAGACAACATGCAATTTGTTTCAGAGCACGAACGATTTGTGGGAAAAAGCGATCCGGAACGGGAGACAGAGATCCAAACTGTAACAGTACAAATAAAACAACTCGCACAGCCTCGATCAGGTAATCTTAATATGTTGAGATGCAAACGTGTGTCTGGAAAATGTCCAGGTGTCCGGTTTTCCTCTGTTCTTACACATTTGATACCACCTTTCCTGAGTTTGCCTCCATGTATTGACTGGCACTTAATATGAGACGAATTGATACGAAAGTATGCTACAAAATAGATGATAGGTTAGTGTGAATGTCATAAATATTTTATCAATATGATGTTACCTTTGTTTTATACAAATATGATCGATCTGTAACAGTAGTTCTATATTTGACACTGTTGAGGATTAGAAAGGATACAGTTTGTATATCATGTGAAGTGTTACCCAAGGAATACCATGATACGCAACATACTGACGGGCCTAAAGGAATACCACGATACGCAACAGACTGACGGGCCTAAAGGAATACCATGATACTCACCAGACTGACGGGCCTAAATGAATACCACGATACGCAACAGACTGACGGGCCTAAAGGAATACCACGATACTCAACAGACTGACGGGCCTAAAGGAATACCACAGTACTCAACAGACTGGCGGGCCTAAAGGAATACCACGATACTCAACAGACTGACGGGCCTAAAGCTTCTACTTGAGTAACGTTATTTATATTATTACTACTACTACTACTACTACTACTACTACTACTACTACTACTACTACTACTTCTACATATACTACTACTACTACTATTACTAATACTACTTCTACATATACTACTACTACTACTTCTTTATATACTACTACTACTAGTAGTAGTAGTAGTAGTAGTAGTAGTAGTAGTAGTAGTAGTAGTAGTAGTAGTAGTAGTAGTAGTAGTAGCAGCAGCAGCAGCAGTAGCAGTAGCAGTAGTAGTAGTAGTAATAGTAGTAGTAGTATTAGTATTAGTAGTAGCAGTAGCAGTAATAGTAGCAGTAGTAATAGTACTGTAAATTCTGGATATGAGTTGAAAAAGATGGGACATAATTGTGCTACAGGCTGGCCTATTCCCGTACAGGCGACAACGAATACAATTAGTTTTAAATTAGTTGTTCCAACATCGACCTTTACGCAGACTAACATGTACATGATGTACGATGTATGAAACAAAGTCAATCGAAAAACAATTATTTTTCGACAATTTATATAATAATATGCTAACTTTGGGGACAATCTGGCGGTATCTGTTTATGTTCATTCGCATCCTTGGAACATTGGACTGATCTACCAAGTGGCGCTTTATTGAAAAACCAAAGGTATAGTTAATAAGTGTGGTATATGTACGTGTGCCAGATATGCTTTGTTTATCTGTCGGATAATGATGTAAACAGGGGTAAGACCACATTAGATTGTACATACGCGGCCATTATAACATTTCCTTCATTTCCTGCAAAGTTTGTCTAACAATCTTCTTGAAAATTTCACAGCATATTTAACCTCCATTGACACAAGTGCTGTGGAAATTTCGCGAAATTCTCTTACCGCGTGTTTCAGAAACATCCACCCAAACCTGATACCCCTCAATTTCGTCCCAATCTGGTGACGTATTTTGAAATACTGGTGCGTTTTGCAAAATACCCACCGTGCGAATAGGCGAGCGACTAGCGCATTTTATTGCTACCTCGTGTAAGATATACTGCAGTGTACATTCAGTATTCACCGGACCAACACGTCCCATATAAAAGTGTTCAAAAAATCCACACATCACACCAAATCGCCATTTTCAAGGGCACTCTTTAACTGGGTAATGGCGTACGAATCCTTAATGTGGTCTTACCTCACCAGATTGAGTGGTGAGCGAGTAGTTACAAAGGGCGCCATTTCAAAAGAATTTACGAACTACAGTGGTGATAAATCGTGCCTTTCGTTTGTTGTTCCAAGGGTGGGTGTTGTCTAGTATAAACATTATCATTGTAAGTAATCCTTCATCTTGCGTCGTGCTTCCACTTGGATAGGTGAGACGACGTTCGACCGAAACACGCGCAAAATGGCTGCTATCCGATTGGTGAAGCAATCCCGACAACCTGACCTGTGGCTTGTTGTAAGACGTCACTTTCTGTCCTCACAAGGGCACTTGGTTTTAGACCAAGCAGTCACCCCAGAAGACTTACCAAACGTACAGTTTCTCCTGGACTCAAGCGCCGCGAAGGATATTACTGCTTTAGGGTAGGTCACGATTAGTCCATGAGCCAAGCTAGCAAATGTCACAAAAGTTAATTATCAAATTGGGGGATTATTTCCCTCTGAGTTTCGTTTACGCTATGTCTGACGTGTCTAAAAGCGTGTGATGGTCATTTCAAATGCATACCTTAATGCCTTTCTGGACGACATATTTAATCATGGCTGCCAATTTCAAGTGTAATTCATATATATATATATATATATAGTTCATAGATTCATCATGTTCATAAATACCATCACAGCGGTCGTCGTCATTATTGTCGTCATTATCTCAACCATCATCGCGATGTCATAAATTATAATATCTATATAGTATAGAAAGGTATATATATATATATGTATATATATATACATATATATATATATATATACCTTTCTATATTATATAGATATTATAATTTATGACATCGCGATGATGGTTGAGATAATGACGACAATAATGACGACGACCGCTGTGATGGAATTTATGAACATGATGAATCTATGAACTTAACGAAGATGAAGATATGAACATGGCTATGACGATGGTATGAACATGGTGATGATTATTATATTAATGGACACTTACTAAACGTAGGCCCATGCAAACACCTACCCAACCAGATTAAGAGCTATTTTATGTGGATGAGTATGGATGACGATGTACAACAACAACAACAATTATAATTCACTAGCTTGCACCCTCATCGGAGCAACTAACCAGGGGAATCAGTTATCATAAATCCACTATTTTTTTTTAAGCCCGTTCACGGTGGCGCCACCTGGAGAGTATTTAACCGCATTAAAGGTTCCACATGTCTCCGATTAAGTACATCGCCAACTGGTAGATCAGAGGCCACTGGACCAAGGAAGCGAATGACCATCGAAGGGAGGACTGGACGTTGATGTGTAGGATATATATTTACAATGCCCCTAAATTAATGTATTGATATATAGATTGTTATAAGTTTTAATATACATTATTTAACTATAATAACCCTACATTAGTTTTTATCCTCACAACATAATAAACACTAATAATAATAGTAACAATGTTCACATTTTATAAAAATGCGGTGTGTCATTTTATCTGATGCTTACAGTCTACAAAAGTGCGATTTCCATGGTCCGTCACGTGCGGCCGCCCTGTTTCAATGCCTGGCGAAGGCGTCCTTTCTACAGAAACTAACGTACGTTGATTACAGTGTGTCTGTTTAATAAAATACGAAAAAACGAATTTATTTTGGTCGTTAAATCTGGTATCTTGCCAAAACCAATTGTTGGCCAAAATTTAGTCATAAAAAAACTGAATATGCTGGTGACAGTCACGTGAAGATTCCAATTTTGAAAATCATGTGAACTGATATTTGGACACTAGTTAAATAAGTTAATTGTTTTATTATACCAAAATCTACATACAACAGTTACAAAAACGCGTTAACATACGTACTGGATATTATGTAGGATTGATTTAAAAAAAATTATTTGAAGTGAAAAGAGTGATTTGATTAGGCACGTTTATACAAATGTATTTCTTGTTTAAACAGTCTGCCTGACTGTAAGCTCACCAATGAAGACATGTCCACGATCATCCCAGCCTTGTCGTCAATGCAAAGACTGACTTTGCTCCAGTGAGTAAATTCTAATGACGTTAGACCTCATCCCCCTATACAAGCACACATACACACAAGAACGAAGCCACGCATGAACATACGCACGAACGCACAAAGACAGAACTTTAGTATAGAATACACTGCCAGTTAACAATCTGGTAGTATTATATAACAGAATTGTCTACACCATTATTGTTAACGGGAAAGACCATTCAGTAATCAATATCATGGAGAGCATCGTTGGTTGGGAAAAAACTTAAAATTGTTAGAAAACATAACATATGATATCATATTGATGACAGTGAGCTATATGCTTGACAATCTATTGACATGCAGATTGTCAAACAATTACTTGGACGACGCCGGAGCTGCGGCGGTGATTCGTATCGCCATCAACATGCAGAGTCTGACAGAACTGATGTAAGCACGATAGTATTGATAATAGGTCTTTCTCCAAAGACAACGACCACTTTGCAATTGTCTCGTTTAATGTACTTATCTAAACTGCGTCAGTTTATATACCTCCTTGGACACTCCTTTCAAGGAATCCTCTCAGTTTGTTACTGTTAATTAAATTCAACATAATAACGTAAATAAAGCATACATTGTATAATGTTATGCTCGTCATATTTATCTATAGCAAATCATCAAACAGGTATGACTAACTGAACAGGTAAGCGATGGCGGCAGGTATTGTGATGTTGACTAATAGTCATGATGGTATATTGTGGCTCTGGTTGCAGTCTATTCTACAACGATATCACCGAGTCAGGGATTACACAAATGAGAGACATTGCGAGGCAGAAATCAGACTTGTGGCTTACATGGTGAGTTCGTTGATCGAGTTTATTCAGTCAGTCACCTGTGGCACGTATAATCCACACAGGTAAAACGTTTGTTTCAAAATTCTATAAAACTAAAAGTAATGTTGTCATTAAAATATAATTATTTCGTTCGATGGCTATAATTACGTTCCCATTCAACTTACACGTGAAATGTCCGTAAATTCAAAAAATCGGAAACTGTTCTGGGGATATGATTTGAAATGGTTCTAACCTACTCAATTCAATTATCTGGATAATGTAAAATAAAACTATAATGGGTTTTTTCCAATACCATTTTTGAGTTATGTTAGATACAACACACACACACACACACACACACACACACACACACACACACACACACACACACACACACACACACACACACACACACACACACACACACACACACATACACTCACTCACTCACTCACTCACTCACTCACTCACACACATCAGACGTAGCGATTTGAACAGATTATTAAAACTCCCTCTAGCACAATTGCATACTCCAAGTTGTGCACTCCTAATAACTCCCAATACATTCTGCTAATTGCAAATACGCTTTGTTACTCAGTCTACAGTAAATGATGATCTTCCAACGCACTCGCACTCACCATGATCGTGACCGATCAATATGTAATAACAATTCATAACACGGACATGCCATCTTGCTGTAGTATCGACCTGCAACACACGTCGGTCGAAGGTAGGGTGCTTTCAATGGAGGGTTGGAAGCAGCATCTAACCTACGTCCGGGCTTTGTCCAAACGCGCAGAATCTCAGGCCGGGAAATGGTTGATAGACTTGAGGCATCTAAAAGCGATGGAGCAACAGGTTGAAAACGGTATACGCCAGCACGCACTGCGTGGCCACTGAACAAACGCTACCCACAAGGGTAAACATATGTATGTGTGGGCAATGGCCACCTTATGTGTCACCTTCATGAGACTTTGTTACGTGTCACATACATAATGACATAATGTGTCAACCGATATCTTTTTAGGTGTTAATATAATATACTACGAATTACGATATCGTCTCTCCGGGCGCTCTGAAGCAAAATAACAATTACACATGTATGTAAATCTGTATATTTTATTTTCCCTCAGTTTTCGTTTTTTTCTAAATAGATCGAACTGTTGCCTCAACATAGGGATTTTACATAATTTTGTTCAGTGTGTTGACATGACAATTGACACAATCTTGTTTTGATTCGTGTATAAAGGTTTGACGTCGGGTACAAGCGAGTGAAAATACATGGAGGAAGTTAAACGGAGTCATGATTGACAAAAATGTTGTTCAAGAGCTGAGAGCGTGTAAAACACCAGCATGCCTACGTTGTCTGGGGAGAGTGGACATGACAAAGCATACGCAAGAGAAACTGTTATTTTGCATGAATAATTGGGTCCGGTGAATGTGGGTGGATAGAACGACAATGAATTACCTAATGGAAGAGATTGAGATGCTGTGAGTTTAACGGGAAGATTAGTAAAAGGCAGGATGATGTTGGCAGAATATGAGTGGACGGGGGGAAACTGTCAAAGAAAGGAGAGGTTGATAAACACCAAGGCCGCAGAAAAAGAGGCATACCCCAGGTGAGCAGGAAGGATTGTACGAAGAGCGATTTTGGAAAGACTAAGGAAGACGATAGGAAGCAGTGGAAAGCATTCACGGAAAGCGCTATGCAACTACTCAAGACCTAAACCTAACCATGTTGTGACAAATATGTTTAAATTCAAAAGCATAACGTATTGTATCATGTTCATATCTAATGTCTTGGTCACTACATGTACGTTTTTACCAGATAAACCACGCTGACACGGTGCCTCGCCTCCAGAATGCCTTATTTCTGTTGTAGCTCATAATTTCTGCATTTTCTGTCGCTAGCAACTGTTCCCTCCGTGGTCGTTTGTTTGGAGTAATGTTAATTAGAGTACCACATTCCAAGAACGCCGTGGTACTTTTGAGATTGGCAGTTAACAAATGTCAGTAGTTCTAGCTCCAACACACCGTGGTACTTTTGAGATTGGCAGTTAACAAATGTCAGTAGTTCTAGCTCCAACACACCGTGGTATTTTTGGATATAGAATGATATTTATTGAATTGCTGTGTTGTTATATAATAATATAATATAATAACAATAAGTTTATTTCATTGGCAGCCATAGAGGCTGAAACGTACAATAGGTACATAAAAATTTATCAAACAATTAAATAAAGTAGGTTAATAAAACACTAAATGGAATATACAACCTAAATAAGTGAAATTATAAATAATTAAAACGACTAATTTGCGTATAAATAGAATAAATAACTAAAACAAGACTCACTGTCAATTGCGATTAATTATTAATCGTAGGAAATAAAAATGTCCGGTTATTGTCAATGATACAGTCCATTTGTTATAAAAGAGTTCTTAAAGCGTTCGGTCGTACACCAAGGAGCACTGTACACACGCGCGTTTCGGATTGCGTATGGAGGTGTCCGGGAGGGAGGCAGTAGATGATGCAGCTTGTGGTTAGGTTGTTGTATGTTCGTGAACAGAGTTCTGCACAACGTCTCACTCCCGTCTGCGCTCTGCGCTCGATTCCACCGGAACCATGGTCCGCATACTACTCGACTTTAGCAAAGCGTTTGATAGAATAGACCACCACACTCTGCTAACTAAATGCGCGTCACTTGGACTCTCGAATTTCGTAATGAAATGGCTAACATCCTTCTTATGTATGTAATTATTGAAAATATATGTATGAATTCGCATATATATATATATATATACATTAATATATATATATACTATATATATATATATATATATAGTAATATATATATATACGAATACATACATTTATTTTCAGAACATATAACATATATCTATATATATACATATATATATAACACGTATACACACTCACACACACACACACACACACACACACACACACACACACACACACACACACACACACACACACACACACACACACACACACCACACACACACACACACACACACACACACACACACACACACACACACACACACACACACACGTTAACTTTGGATCATTGTAAGTGTGGCGATGTCTACTCGCGTCTTTCTATGTTCATTTGCATCCTTAGACCATTTGCCTCTGATCTACCAATTGGCTATGCATTAAAGGAAACACAACAACATTAATTTAGAGGTTTATTTTTGATGTATTAATTCAGTGATCAACCGTTCCCTGGGGGACACATTTTATTGCCGAGTGGTGGGTCTAAGGCATCATTTGGTATTATCATTCAGCAGACTTGTGCCAGTTTGTGTCAGCGCGTATTCACGCATGCACTACATATTGTTATTTTGCAATACCCATCGGATAACAGCACAAACATGTAAACGTCGTAAAGTACACGGCTCTCGTGTAGCCGTTAATTACAGATACAGATACGTTGCAGATATCTCATCTGCGACACGTGATCAAGTCACAATTTAGCCGTTCCTTCAATGTTCAGCCGCGTGTGACGATGTCGATGTAACTCACATGTAGGAATTACAAGGTTCTGCGGAATCAGAAGTCGAGTTCCGCTGCCGCAGCCGAAAATATACACATACAAACATACGTACGTACGTACATACATACGTACATACATGCAAACATACATACATGCATACATACATACATACATACATACATACATACATACATACATACATACATACATACATACATACACACACACCCACTCATTCATACGTACGTACGTACGTACATACATACATACAAACATACATACATACATACATGCATGTGGCGATGGCTTCGTTGTAACACACGTCGTCTGGGAAGCGAAGCTGGAAGATTTACGGCTGACACAATGCATGGACGCAGATAGTTTGATGTAAATGGATAAATTTGGAAATGGGCAATTTATAGCCTTTGACATAAATTTGAAATAAATTTGTCATAAATTACATTAGTGCAATTAAATGACGCAAAGAACCAATTAAATGTCAAAACTCAACACACACACACACACACACACACACACACACGCACACACACACACACGCGCACACACACGCAGATGAATGACGAGTGCTACGAACAGATGAAAAATGATAAGAACAAATAAATAACGACTGGTGCGAATATAATTATGAATGCCTTTGGTGTGAACAGATGAAGAACGTATGAAGTGAGAGGATGAAGAACGTATGAAGTGAGAGGATGAAGAACGTATGAAGTGAGAGGATGAAGAACGTATGAAGTGAGAGGATGAAGAACGTATGAAGTGAGAGGATGAAGAACGTATGAAGTGAGAAGATGAAGAACGTATGAAGTGAGAGGATGAAGAACGTATGAAGTGAGAGGATGAAGAACGTATGAAGTGAGAGGATGAAGAACGTATGAAGTGAGAAGATGAAGAACGTATGAAGTGAGAGGATGAAGAACGTATGAAGTGTGAGGATGAAGAACGTATGAAGTGAGAGGATGAAGAACGTATGAAGTGAGAGGATGAAGAACGTATGAAGTGAGAGGATGAAGAACGTATGAAGTGAGAAGATGAAGAACGCGTCAGTGATTGTATGTTTCCGATACACGAACACCTGTACAGCATACATTTCTAAAATAAATGCAGCAAGGTCCCAATTTACTTACGCCGTTCTTGTTTATACAGAAAACCAACAATTTATTTAGAATACACGGACATACAACATCAACGACTATGGTATACCAATTGTGACAAATGGCTGAAGAACATATTATTTTTTTCAAAACTGTTTAGATAAGTATATAGAAATAATACAAAAAAGAGAATGCCTGTAATGAGCTGAGGACGTTGTCACAGGACTAAAACGAACCTACAGCGTCAACAATGCACGCACTCTTCACAAGCCGTTGTTTGTTGTTATTTATATCGTACAAATTGAGCTAATTGCGATGGTGACGCAAACGCAGACATTGCACCAAGCAGAGCCATTACTTTTGAAAGACGACGTTTTTAAAACGGGTGGCAGTGCCAGGCGTAGACAATGCGTACGCGAGAGCCGTCACTTTTGAGATATATGGTTTTCGTAAAAGGGAGACACTGCCTGGGGCAGACGCTGCATGTGCGGGGCCCGACACCTTTGAAATAGTATATTTACACCTGGATGCTACTATGTAGGTGCAGACTATGCTTGCACGGGAGCAGTGGATTTATTAATACAATGCTGCATTGCGGCGTTCTTGAGAGACTGGTACAGCCTGATACGCACAGGCACGACATACTCGAAGTCAGTGACTAATAACAATAACGCGATCGGACGAGACGCTTAGACAGTGACGCACATGGCAACATTGGACCATTGTTGATGTGTCAAAAGGACATTCTATGTTAAATAGCGACGAGACACTCTGCTTGCAGTTGTCTTTGTGTGGATGTAAATATGAGCATAGGTGTAAACCGTTTTACACATATTCTTAAGTGCGCATGCGCGGCTACCTGTGTCGGGTCAAAAACTGGGGACGCCTATCTCGTCTGCCGTTTCCTGTCCGATGATGTAAGTACTATGTCAACGCGCCACACCTCACGATCGTTTCATTTGCACACGAACGGGTACGCTGGCACGCACGCCTGTATCCACCCACGCAAGCAAGCGCATACAGTCACTACACACATAGATACACACACAAACCACACACACACACGTACGCACGTATGCACGCACGCACGCACGCACACACACACACACAGACACACACACACACACACACACACACACACAATACCACACAGTCTCTGCCGTAATCGGCGACTGTTCGTTTGTGTAACCAAAGAAGGGAGGCCTGACTGACTCAAAATATATTGGGATTTTTTTCGTTTGACGAATACTGGACGGCAAAATTGTTTCCCCTTAATTCATTAAAGTGTGAGGCCACATCTGAATTTCACCACATCCGTAAAGCCATCCACGGTCACCTATCCTGCACCTGTCCGAAATTTCCTCCAGCCTGTCCAACACCAAAGACAAAACTAAATAACAAAATAAATCTAAATGGCGAAACCTTCAACACTACCCACACCAACAAGAACTGTTGCAATTCTTTTCCCCAAACATTAAAACATTGGAACTCACTACCAGACGCAATGGCCATCATCACAGACCCACAGCAATACACTCCGTTCCAAACATACACGACTAGATAGCACACGCACCCAATCCCTTCCTGACAGTTTTTCTCCACACACATGAGTGTTGGCCAATATGTCCTACAAGACAATACAATAGATGTTCCGCTTTCTCTGTACGACTTCTCTCTCGTTCTGTACCTCTCTCGGCTGTTCATCCCTGGTCTTCCGAGATCTCTCCTGACACTCTCTTCCCATCTTACCTGTTGTACTCCTCTTCTCCTTCGAACACCCTCTTCGTCTATCTCTTCTCAGTGATTCTATGTATGTGTCTTCGCCCAAGAACCTCCATTGCAGATGTTTCATCATTCCCATGTCTTCGGTAATCATCCCATTTTCCTTCAACGCTAGATAATTATATTCTTCGAACCCAGTTGTAGTCTGCTATGTGTAACTTCTCCCCATGCCTCTTTCCCTGCAAACACTGTAGGGTAAAATATAATGCAAACTAAACGATTGACTATATAAATGCCTCTGCGTGCGGGAAAGCCTATGTATTATTTGAAGATGAAGTTGATCGACTACAAGCGTAACACAGTGTTGGAAGGTGAAATGTCTGGAGAAAGAGGTAGCTAGGTTGGTAGATATTGTGAAGGGGATGGAGATGAGAATCAGCAAGGAGACAGATGGAATGGAGAGAGACGACAGGGATAAAGTTGGGAATACTGTGAAACTGAAGGAGCAGAGTAGTGGCAACAAGACCGAGGAAAGGAGACTGAGAGGAGGGAAGGTGATCGCAGGGGAAGAAAGTGGAGGATCGACGGCAGGAAATGTGAAGGTGGCAGGAGAGAAAGTGACCATAGAGAAAGAGGTTGGAGGGAAAAAGAGACGGGAGAGGAGAGAAGGAAATGCAGTGGGAGGAAAGATGACGGGAAGAAAGGAAGTGAGAGTACATGTGACAGAAGAGAAGTCGGGAGGGACGATGACAGGAAGAAAGGTGACAAGAGAAACAGCGTCAGGAAACAATGGAACGGACGAGATTGTGACGGGAGAGCAGAAGACAGGGGAACAAGATTACAACCAGACAGATGCAAACCATAGAAAGAGCTACACTG
>CM034542.1:15301821-15306821 GCA_020002185.1 Paraescarpia echinospica
AGCAAAGAACAGTCTGGAAAACTGTTCTGAAGCTGGGAATAAATGTGTTTGTTTAAATGCAAGGAGTATAGTAAACAAAGGAAATGAACTAAACATTATGGTAGAAGATATTGACCCTCACATAATAGGTATAACCGAATCATGGGCAACCACCGATATATCAGATGCCGAATTGGGACTGACGGGATATGTAATGTTTAGGAAAGATAGAATAGGAAGAAGGGGAGGTGGAGTTATTTTATATATTAAAGAATCTATCCAGGCTTATGAAATAAAATTAGACAGAGAAGCAGATTGCGAAGAAGCTTCAATTTGAGACAACATAGTTACAAGGAAACTCAGCGTTAACGGTTGGATTAGTTTATCGAAAGTCCAAACATAAGCATAGAAGAGAATGAAAAAAAATACAAAACGCTATAAGGGAAGTGAGCAAACGGGACTGTGTTATTATGGGGGATTTTAACCATGGGCATATAAAATGGAAATCTCTACAGAGTATGGGTAGTGGGGACCACAAGTTTTTAGTTTTAGTACAAGATAGTTTCCTTTCTCAACATGTGCTAGAACCAACCAGGGGAGAGAATGTGTTAGACATAGTTTTGTCCTCACAGAATGAATTAGTTGACAATGTCAGGACATGTGAGCGACTGGGGAATAGTGATCACAACCAGATACATTTTACCTTCAAAGTAAAATCAGAAAGGAATAGTAAAAAGCAGTACAGGAGAAATTTCCACAAAGGAAAATATAAGGACATAAGGAAATATTTAGCAAAGATAGACTGGAATAGCACACTGAAGAATAAGACAGCAACAGAATGCTGGAATATCTTAAAGAGTGAAATTGAATGCATCATCGTCAAATTTGTTCCCTTAAAAACACGGGAAACGGTCTAAGAAACACTTATCGAAAGAAGCCATTAGAAAAATTAAGTATAAACAAATGATGTGGAAGTCATATAGATGTACTGGAAATGATGAAGACTACAACTTTTATAAAGAAGCACTTAATCAAGCTACAGCTGAAATTAGAAATTCAAAGAGAAGCTATGAAAAAAAATTAGCTAGTAATATAAAACATGACAGTAAGAGTTTTTATGCGTATATTCGAAGCAAACAGAAAGTTCATGATAAGGTCGGTCCTCTAGAAGATAGTGCTGGAAATACAATATCAGAGGGATTCTTAATGGCAGAAGACCTGAATGAGTATTTTAGTTCAGTGTTTACCAGGGAAGATATTAGTTCACTGCCAGTACCAGAGGCCAAGTTCAAGGGGGCAGATTCAGACTATTTAGGACAGTTAGTTGTAACCTCGGAAATGGTAGCTAAGAAAATAAGGGCCATGAAGGATAATAAATCACCTGGAGTGGACGGGATTCCGCCCAAACTACTATTGGAAATTGTAGAACAAATTAGCGTACCGCTTGCAACAGTTTTCAATTTGTCATTAGAAGAGGGAGTGGTTCTTTTAGAATGGAAAGAGGCAAACATTATACTGTTATTTAAAAAAGGTTCGAGAAACAAGTCAGAGAACTATAGACCAGTGAGTTTAATATCAGTGATTTGCAAATTATTAGAAAGACTAATTAAAGATCACATGGTGGATTTTCTTGTTAAACATAACTTGATAAACCCATCTCAACATGGGTTTTTAAAAGCGAGGTCATGCTTAACAAATATGTTATGTTTTTTTGAAGACATCACTAGGTGGGTAGATGAGGGATCACCAGTAGATATCATCTATTTAGATTTTCAAAAAGCTTTCGACAAAGTACCACATCAAAGATTACTCCTTAAGCCAAAGGCCCATGGCATAGGAAATGGTATAATAAACTGGATAGAAAAATGGCTGAATGACAGAAGACAACGTGT
Source organism: Paraescarpia echinospica (assembly GCA_020002185.1). Lineage (NCBI taxonomy): Eukaryota > Metazoa > Annelida > Polychaeta > Sabellida > Siboglinidae > Paraescarpia > Paraescarpia echinospica. The sequence goes on from CM034542.1 coordinate 15,303,693, forward strand.
AGTAGTTGATGGAGAGGCTTCAAACTGGAAATCGGTATTGAGTGGGGTACCACAGGGATCAGTACTAGGACCTATAATATTCTTAATATATATCAACGATTTGGACGATGATATAACAAGCAAGGTGTTAAAATTTGCGGATGATACAAAAGTGTTTAGAAGGATTAAAAGTGATGGAGACAGACAGCATTTACAAGATGATCTTGATAGGTTGGATCAAATGGTCTGAAAAGTGGCAAATGCTGTTCAATTTTGGGAAATGTAAATGCCTCCACACAGGTCATGGGAATGAAGAGGTAAAATATAAAATGGGGGGTACTGTTCTAAGTACTACTGTAAAAGAAAAGGATTTGGGGTTAACCATTAGTGCTGATATGAAGGTTTCAGAGCAGTGCGGAATTGCAGCGTCAAAGGGAAATCAAATCCTTGGATTAATTAGGCGAAATATAACGTATAAGAAAAAAGAATTAATAGTACCGCTGTATAAAACAATAGTGAGGCCTCATTTAGAATATTGTATACAAGCATGGAGGCCATATCGCAAGAAGGACATAGATATGCTAGAAAGAGTACAGAGGAGAGCGACTAAAATGATACCAAATCTGAAGGATCTTAGTTACGAAATACGCCTAAAAGAATGTGGTTTAACAACATTAGAGACCAGGAGATTGAGAGGAGATCACACAGAACTGTTTAAAATATTGAATGGTTATGAAAATATTGATAGAAACATTTTTTTCTCAGTTAAGAAAAATAGAAGGACCAGAGGACATGAAGCTACATTAGTAAAGGAGCAGTGTAGATTAGATATAAGAAAGTTCTCATTCTCACAAAGGACTGTAAATGAATGGAACAGATTATCTCCTGATTGTGTTGGTGCTAGTAGCGTGAATGTTTAAAAATAAAATCGACACACACCTTAAAAAGGCGGGATACATGTAGATAAAAAGTATTGGACTCTCGATAAGCCAAAAGGCTTCCTTGTCCACCTGCCATCCAGAGTAATTTTCTGGATGGCAATCTTGTTAAATCTTGTTAAACATATACTACTACATGCCTTTTCCACACAACCCATTTTATATATATATATATATATATATATACACGTATATGTATATGAAGCCGCGTCGTTTCTTTGGCCAGCGACATTTTCGTCGACCACATGTGTGAAGCATACAGTTTTGGTGGAGCGCAGTAGCGCAGAGGTAAGAGCTTAGAACTCTCAACTGAGAGAACCCGGGTCCGAATCCTGTTCGGCGGTGTCGAACCTTTGGCAAGTTCGTTTTCTGTACGTAGTTTCTGTTCACTCAGCTGTATGAATGAGTACCTGGCCATAGACAGTGATTCATATATGTGTACGAATTGTCATCACGCATTAATTGCAGAGTGGCTGGATGTTGCCCAGAGAAGTCAAGAGGGTGTTCGATTGAACAGGTCTGCCAGGGAGTAAAGTGTAAAGCGCTTTGAGCAGACAATCTCGAAACACCAGCTCTGGTGCTATTGTCGTGTGTTTGCGTGACGCTTTTATAAAAGGAATTATATTCGCCAACCTTGCCGCATTTGGTTGAGTAACATATATTGATACATGTCGCGTGAAACACGCTTTGTCGCTGCAAATATCACGGCTGGTGTATGAAGAGGGATCGCTCTTGATCACCTTTTACTGCCACTGTATATAGTTACTACAATTCGTATAGATCTATAGACGGCAGCAAGTGGTGTATTGATGCAGTGAAAGGTAGCATCGAGTAAATCCAAGGATGAAAAACAACACATTTAATAATTACTCCTTTCTTTTTCGTCCTTCCTATCTACCTCTTTTGCATTCATCCTTACTTCATTCATCGAGTGTTTCATCTGTCCTTATATTGTTATAATAGAACATGTTATGGCACTGACTCATAATTTGTCCAAACAGATTTCAAACAATATACATTTCAGCGTAAGGTACATCAATATATACTTCCGTAATAATAATATTTATCCTATTACTAGAAAAAAGCGGTGCACGTTGACGACATACACTGAACCAACAGTACCTGTCGGTAACATGCACGTGCTGATATTCTACACAATGAAAGACAATTCGCTAGTTGTATTATGCAAATGCACCACATGATGTTTTCCACGTGTGTGTCTGCAGACGCACGATCAACACGTACCAGCTCTGAGAAAGCAAGTATAAATTCTGTCGTTTTTCCGTTTGCGGCCATCTCTCGTTCGACATCTGCATACCACAGACAAGCCGTACCGTTCGTCAAACAGGTAGGGTGGTTTACTATTAGCATGTTAGTTCTCTCCGTTCGCCATTTTGGAAGTGTTCCTAGATGGTTATTAAAAAACTAACAGATTTTCATCGATTTGTATCTGCCTCTTTCATAATTATATAACGTACAACTTATCCTCTTAGTGCCTGTAGACATGGTCAAGCCATGGCCAACTCGTCTTTTTTAGGGTGATGTTGTTGATTTGTTGGTTTGTGGAGTCTGGTGTTGGATATGGTCTCGGGCCAGTATAACATCATCATCTCCCTTAGGTAGGTGTTGTGGAAGCTGCAGAGTCTATTGTTGTCTTTCTGTGTCATTCGCCAGCACTCTGAGCCGTACAGGAGCACAGAGAGGACATTACTCTGGTTGATTCTGAATTTAGTTTTTCGGAAGTATACCTAGGATCTTCTTAGCCGTTGTAGAATGATCTGGCTTTTCCCAATCGTGTTCTGATGTATTCTTCTGCACCTTCTTGAAGACTGATGTTGCTAGTAGGTGAACATGTTAACGTATTCGGGTGGATGGATTTTGATCATTATAGGTTACTGTCACAGTTGCTGTTTGTCAATACATTTGTCGTTTTTGTATTAATTGAGAGACCAATGAAACTGGCTTGTTGCTCTAGGTTGCTTGTTTTCTCTGTCTTGGTCTCGAGTGTGAGGAGATGTAATCTAGATAGATGACTACCTAGATATTCCACATGATGCCAGTCGGCTGTTCGTTGATCACGTATGTTGTTGCAAAGTCGATGATTAGGGTGAAAAGAAATGATGACGTGACACACACCCTTGTTGGACGCCAGATTTCATAGTGAATTTGGTTGTTGAGTTTCAGGAGAAGTTCTTGTAGAATATATGGATGA
>CM034542.1:15311821-15319247 GCA_020002185.1 Paraescarpia echinospica
TCGGGCGACTGGTGAAACATTGAGAACAAAACAACCACGTCGAGCACGATCTGTCGACTCGCCAGAGCTCGCGACTGTCGTCGACTATGATACCCCTGAGGATACTTCAAGAAACATAATGTCATGCATGGCCGTCTGGATATGTTAATGAGTTACAAAATAATGCCACGACATGGGCAATCCAATCGGATAACCATTTCAATTATATGTCTCTGATGCATAAGTAAATGGACTTAGTAGCTAATAAACGCTATTTGGAATATCAAGAACAGATACTTTTGTTTGATTTTGTCCTCACACACGCACATACACCCACAACACACATCAAACACACACGCACATACACATAAAACACTCATCAAGCACACACGCACATACATACAAAACACACATCAAACACACACGCACGTTCTCCAACTCTCTCTCCCGCCATCCATCCATCCCTCAATCAATCCATCTCTTCATCCACCCACCCCTCTCTCTTCTCTACCACCTCTCTCTCTCTCTCTCTCTCTCTTTCTCTCTCTCTCTCTCTCTCTCTCTCCGTATCCCTCTCCCTCCCTCCCTGCATCAGTCCCTCCCTCCCCCTCTCTCTCTCTCCCTCTCACTCCTTTTGTTCCTCTTGCTCGATCTATATATCTATCTATCTATCTATCTATCTATCTATCTATCTATCTATCTATCTATCTATCTATCTATCTATCTATCTATCTATATATCTATCTATATATCTATCTATCTATCTATATATCTATATGTATATATATATATCTATATATACATACATATGTCTACCTACTAACATACCTACCTACCTACCAAGAGTGTGTGCCTTAAAAGCAATGGTTCTGCGTCATAGCTTCTTCATGTAACACTTCAGAGGATTGTTCGTTTCTACAAAAACGTATATGGAGTAAATGGCAAATATTTTTTTTATCAAAGTCGTTGTATGTTATTATTTATACGGTACTCGATTTAGCTAAATGCGTCAGAGAGACAGCAGACACTGTACGTAGAGAAGCGGTTACTTTTGAAAGGTTAAAAGGGTAGCACTGCAGTGATGCGTTGCATGCACGAGAGCAGTTACTCAATGAAATGTACACCTTAAAGCGGCGTTCTAGAAAGACTGCTTCAGCCTGCCCTCTCACCGAAAAGCGAAACACAAGGATCCTCCTACATTGATGTCAACATCGAACGATGGACATCTAAGAGTGAAAGAGAGAGAGAGAGAGAGAGAGAGAGAGAGAGAGAGAGAGAGAGAGAGAGAGAAGAGAGAGAGAGAGAGAGAGAGAGAGAGAGAGAGAGAGAGAGACACACACACACACACACACACACACACACACACACACACACACACACACACACACACACACACACACACACACACACACACATGAAGCTCGAACTCGGTAACAAACATTGTAGTAATATGTCTAAGGGATATGCAACATAGTTAACACACAGTTAACTGTTGTCATTATGTGAATATTAAAGTATAAAATTATTAAGGTGCAGACCATCTAACATATATACAGAAGTGCGCATGCGCGCGAACTATTTGTGTACGGTGACATATTGAGATCATCGCGCTTGTTTTGGTCAACGTTGTAATTACTATGATACCGCGCCACACCTTGATATCGTTTCATTGACACTCGCACGCACTAATGTATGTTCGCATGCATGCGTATGCACGTATCAATACACACGCACACGCACATGCACACACACAAACAAACACAAGCACAATTTAATTTGTTTGGTTAAAGGTCCTCAACCAATTCGTTTGCCCATCGCCAATCCGGTTCTTTTAGGTCCAGACGTATAATGTGTGAATAGTTTAACTAGTGCGCACAGTCGGTTTAATAAAAAATGCATACTTGTTTTTTAATCGTCAAAAAGAAAAGATTTGTCGTTACACCGGGTATAGCTGACGAAAGCCAATTGCGCTGTCGACCTCCTGCGCCATTTCGGTCACGTGCTTTACGCGAGATCGGCATCCCACGTATTCGAAAACAATAACAACATACACGTGCTTTGGTGTATCAAGATGAAGATTCCAAAGTGGTTGTACGAAGGTACGTATTACACTATCGCATTTAGCAACAAGAACGCGTAGCCGCGTATTAATTCAACGAGAATTGCAACTTGCGAACGTCTACACTCGACTCGAGGCTGACTAAATCTAAGCCTAAGGCTAAGCCAGTCACCAGACCATGACGATATCAGCCAGGTCCAGAGGCTATGACAACGAGTATAATATTTGATATGCATTGTATTTGGTTACGTAGGATCTTGTTAATAAACTATGTTATTGCGACAATACATATAGAGAATAGATCACGTGAGGGTGTGAAATGACAAGTTACATTGGTTTGGCAGTAGGCCCCTTTTGATCGTGCAAGTAACTTAGTCAGGGAGCATCCGTAATTTCGTGCAACAGAACGTCAAACACTGGAGTATAATATTGGTGATTATAATTATTAAAACAGTGTTTTGTGACTCACATTTTTATACTATTACTGCAGAATGTTGTTGATTTGCATTGTAGTTTATGCAAAATGAGATTTTTATATGACAACCATGTCCATGATGGTGATGACGATTTTATTCAATATAAAAATGTAAAAGTGTAAATACATATGCTCGCACTTGTTTCCATTGTGGTCCTTGGTGGCTTGCTATAGTTTATGTAATTGGTATCCTGTGATACCTTTCAACTGACATATGCCAGCTATTCTTGTGTATTTACCAATATGTGTATATATTCTCACCACAGCAATATATGAATGCATAATACGTAACATGAATTATGATGTCGCTAGAGGCCACACTGCAACCCAAGAATGGGAATGAGATGAGGCAGAAGAGGAGCGAAGGAGGTCACCTGGGTCAGGAAGACATATGGAGGAACATAGTCTGCGGGAGGCCCACACTTGATAAATCCAGGTAATTTCAAATTTATAACAATCAACCACGTATAAGTTGTCAAAAAAATTTAATGTGCACATTTACATATATATTTGTTTTCATACACATTTTAATAATAACATCTTGGACATGGAAAACTAAGTTGACTTCTGCACTTATATTATACCCATAGGCATATTAATACACCTTTAAAAGTATTTAGCATATGGCGATGACTCAGAAATAAGTTTATAAAATATATTATTAATTTTTTAAGAAGGTAAACATACATGTTATGAACCTTTGAATACTTGGCGAGTACTGTTAGCATCACAATAACACCTCATTTTTTCATTTCCGACATTCACCTTGACCATTCAACCTCAGGCAGAACCTTAAAATGTCAAACATGAATATGTGTAGTAGTTACACATGGCAGACACTGACATGAATTTGTATACTGAACACAAAACATATAAATGCGCTTTACTGTTAACATAATTCAAATCAGTCTGTAATATTGACAAAGATCAGGCATCACTGTAATGAAATTGAGCAATTTTTAATTCATGTTTTAACAATGAACACCTTATAAAAAAAAAATAGTTTAAATGTTTCACCATTTTGAAAAAAGAGCATATTCTACTAATGTCTGCATGTTGTATCAACCCGCCCCTCCCTCCTCCGGAACAACCCCGGTAAACACTGACTGTTCCTAAGATATAAACATGTATAGATGCAGCTGTAGTAGCACATTTCTTGCGGCCGTTTTTCTTGTGAAATGCTGCAGGTCACACATGAAACATTTTTTTTATATTTACTGATTATGCGAATGAACATTCCATAATTATTTAATCCCAACACTACAATGATACCTATTTTTGTTTACTGAAAATATGCTTTTCTTTACAGGAGATTGGGCTAGTGTGCTTAGTACCACTAGTTCTCCAAGTTAATATGGCATACTGGGCAGTTGTATTTGTCCAGGATCTCGGACAAGATTGTACAGCCATGCAGCATGCTGCATATTAATGGTTTGTCATGTGAATGTCCACCGATTGATCCCAATTGTGTCGTGTGTTGCATCCGTGACAGATTCCCCAGTGCCGATGGGGTGTGCACTGGCTTCCAGGTCAGTCAGTTAGCTTAACTGACTAAAAACCAATGTAGAATGTAGGTTGCTCGACATACGAATATGGTGACGCCTGACTAGCTCGGCAGTTGGTGATGGAACGGTGGGTGCTAGGGTCTGGCAGATATAGCATGAGTCTTCGGGCAACAACTCTTGATGATGTGAGACAGGTTCAGTGTCGAGCATTCTTCGGTGAACTACATCGGTTTGGATATCGATGACATCACTGTATGTGTTCGCTGTCTTCGATGGTACTGCATACCAGCTTCCTGACAATTTGCTGTACATCCGCATCTACCTATACCGGAGACAAAGTGACAATTAGCATGGCTCTGACATGTATGATATTTGTGATGACACATTTATCGAAAGTCGATAATACATGGTATTTGTATTCAATTAAACTTTAACTTTTAGCAGTGTCCATGAAAAAATACATCAATTATCCAGCATTGTTACAGTGGTAGGGTTTCGTTGTTTTTGTGTTGCTGATAGTCAGTGGCAGCCAGCTGAGTTCTTGCAATGTACACCAGGTACTTGTTATGTACAACACAAGTTTGTGATGAAGTAATGGTATTGAAAGCCTTTTCACATTTTTCAACAACAATCTGTTGATACACTGACAGCAGCATTTTACTTGTTTAAGTTCTCTATGCATCATGAGGACTGTTACATTTTTCATGCCATGTTTCTAAATTATTCTTTTTTATCACTGGTTTATATTTTCACAAATAATTTACATTATATTTTCATTTTGCATGATGATTATACACCTGTACCCATTGTACTAATTATTTTATAAACAACACTTCAGCAAAGTTAGTTCTAATATGGTGTAGTATCCAGTCGTCAGGATTGCTCAAAGCACTTTACACTTGACTCCCTGGCAGACTTGTTAAATCGAACACCATCTCGACTTATGTGGGAAGCATTCAGCCACACTGAAATTAATATGCGAAGACTATTCATACAAAATATTGCGGTCTGTAGCCGGTACTCTTCATACAGCTGAGTAAACCTGAGCAATGTAGCATGTAGTGATTGTACATGTAATTCTCAGTCACATGGCGATGACCCTGACTAGTTTAGTCACTATTATTTGCGAGTTGTAAACATTCAGTGTACATACCAAGCATTGCATAAACTACAACATTTTCGAATGTTATATCATATTGATGTTTTTTAACAAAGAATCATAATTTATGGTTCTTTGCAAAACAAAAACAATTATGATTCTTAATAATAATTTTTATTTGAAATGTACAGCCCCTGTACATAGTACATTTGTTCAACTAAACATCTTCCTAAGTAATTTTTTCTCATTGGTTTACATTTTATGGGCATGCGATATTAAACAAATTTGTTAAATAAACATAATTGTTTAGTCACTAAGTTGTAAATGTACAAGGCATGTATAAACTACAACTAGCATTTGACATCATGTGTACTAGTGTTGTTGTTTTTTGTAACAAAGAATCTTGATAAAAGTTTCTATGTTTTTTTTATATATACCTGACATTTTTTCAACCTCTTCCTAATTTTTGTTTCTATTGTTGTTTTGCATTTTATGTACATATGATATGTAAATGATGTTAAAAATTATTACATTATACAAATCAAGTGCAGTGATTGTACCTGTAGTTGCATTGTACTTTTCATTATTTTGTAGTCAATCTCATCATGCTTTTACTTTACATTGTCTTTACTTTAATTCACATGCATTTCTAGCAACAATATACAATTTAACGAGGACACACATTACTGCAAAATCCTCATGCAGACAAACAAAATTATCACATACGGGGATGGATCCAGAAATCGAGTCTAGGGGGCACAAAAACCTCCACTGGCGGCCGAACCAAATGGTGTAGTCTAAATTTTGTTGCTACCACACTGCCATAACTTCACCCGCTCCACTGGAGTGGTGATGTTGGAAAACGCCATAACTTTCAGCTTATTATTATCACCTATACTGAGGCACATTTCAAACGGTCTGGGAGGACACAGTCGCGTGGGCCCATTATAAAAGATTTGCAGACACGCCAAATTCTTAAGGTCTAGAGGGGCCCGCCTGCATACACTTGTAAATCATATATACATATATATTGACAGCATTATTTAAAAACAATTGCACGTTGAAGACAAACATTGAGTCTAATATAAATAGGTATAGTTACGTGCAAGGGTTGATATTATACAACATAAAACCCATCTCATAAAGCAAGTCATCAGCATATATGCATATATAATATTTAAATGTATCTCGTGACCGGCTGTGGAACACCATGTCACGGTCGTTGCTGCAAGAACGATTACCATCAACTCTGACCCACTGTGATCGGTCGGTAAAGTTAGAGGCAAGCCAGCAAAATGCGATGCGTCGCATGCCGACACGGTCTAGTACAGCGAGAAGAACGTCACATTCTTTCCGACGAAGTAATGACCAAAACGGTCGTCAACAACGCAAAGACTACCAGTGCCGTTGGAAAGAAAGTTTACTCATTTACTGCCTATAGAAGGAGACTTGCATTATGAAACGTTATTCCGTTGTCGTTTGAGGCTCATTTTCTGTAAAATCCAACGTTTGTGGAAACCAGCGTCAGACAGTATTGGTCGGTATAGGACAGACAGTCTTGCTATACCGCCATGTGCGCTCACACAGACGGACCTGGCATTTAGGCTCGTCCTCTTGCCGACACCACCACGGAGTGGATGTTCAGGCAGTTACGGAATGCTTCACAAGTGGTGGGTGACGATCGATCAGACAGGCAATCGGAGGCACACCATTTCACAGGAATATTAGTATTAAAAATAAGAAAGGGGTAGTCAAATGCCGTCCCGAACAAGAACAAGAACAAGAAAGTTTTATTTAAACCCCAATTACAATATGTGTATAATATCAAATTAACGTAACATGAATAGGCATATATATTCATATATACAAATGCAGTGTAGTTTCAAATTAGATGGGGTCTGTGACTCCTATTAAGACAATAACAGTCGCTCTCATAGGAGCCACAATAATAATTTGTTTCAACTCAATTTTACCGAAGGATGTGCAAATGTAAATGTGCAGGAAAAGAAAAGAAACCGAGATTACTTGATTACATATATGCATGTATTGGAGTATTAATGGTATGTTAAAATAAACAAATACTAGTTGTCAATAGTACACATCAATATACTTGTAAAAAATAAAAAATGTGTATATGCACAAATACAATACATATCCAAACATATCACATACAATAATACAGTTTTAATGACTTTGATAGCATGTATAGCAGTTTAATATTGTACACGTATCTACGTATTTTTCTAATAAATTGTTTTTTGCATAATTAGCAAAACCTCTGAAGCTATGTGTTCCAATCTTCTCTGTGA
>CM034542.1:15320247-15330247 GCA_020002185.1 Paraescarpia echinospica
CACCTTCCCTCCTCTCAATCTCCTTTCCTCAGTTTTCTTGCCACTGCTATTCTCCTTCAGTCTTGCAGTATTCTCACTTCTCTCCCTGTCGTCTCTCTCCATTCGACCTGCCTCCTTGCTAATTCCCATCTCCATTCCCTTCACAATATATGTCAACCTAACTATCTCCTTCTGCAGACACTCCACCTTCCAACACCCAATGTACTGAAAGGTGAATCCTTCCTCCATGGTTTCTGCCCATGACTTCCCACAGCCGAACAATGCAAAATCTACCCAGCTGTGGCAGTGATCGCACACCAGGTGTCGCTTTGTCTTGACTTGCCGCTTGCAAGGTGCCATATCCCGATCAGAACTTATTTAATAACTTAACTAACTTAGTCTTTATAAAGACTGTTTCCTGTGTACTACAGCACACTTTAGGTTACACATTACAATTACACAGCCGACTATTTATTCTCTCACGAACGCTAACATTACCGGTAGTGACCTAATTTAAGTACAATTAATTACGTTACGTTAGGCTGCTGTATTTATTTAGGTTACGCCGCCCTACTATCGCCCTTGCTTAGTTTTAACAACAATGCTACCTAATCAAAATATCTAGCAAGTACTGGCTTATACATATATTATCTTATGTAAGTAGTTTGATGGTTGTTACTTTATCTCCTATATATTCTACCACATAATCAGGTTTGTTAAATCTTGTTTACAACTTATCGAAGCCTAAGGCTAAGTGAGTTACCCTATTATCACTTCTTCTTCTTCTTTGTGTTAGGCAGCCACCATCCGTTGAGCAGATCGAGTCTGCTCGGAGATTTTGCTGCACTTTGAGGGGCTGCTGTGCTTAATAAAATAATAGTTGATGCGCTATGGATTAAAAGATAAATAAATTATTAAATACATTTAAAATAGAAATTTATAAACGAATAAGTTACTTTTTTTTAAATATGTATAAAAACAGTATGTAAAAAGGCCCTGAGTCATAACAAGAGAAGTGGGGAAAAGTGGGTGATATGTCAACTACTTGGAGTATCCGGCCAGACCAATCCGGCTGCCGTAGCGGTCACCGGGGTTAGACCCCGACCGGCACAGCTCCAGCTTTCATTTACCCACTTTCGTTAACACATCAGAATTTGAGGAGAGTGCAGATCCTGGTCTCAAAGGAGGCAGGAGTAGGAGCTTTGGTGATTTCATGAGGAAGGCTGTTCCACTCTGGTATGGTTCTTGGGAAGAATGTCTTCTGTCTGTAGGCTGTCCGGTGATATGGGATGTTATAGGTGAGATCATTGGTGTATCGGGTGTTTCTTCTTGGGTGATCAGCTGGTGTTGGTCTGTGCTTTGACTCGATGTGTATGAGTGGAACTTATAGAAGGTGTTGAGTCGTGCTTTCTTTCTCCGCTGTTCGAGAGTTGGCCATCGCAGTTTTTGTAACATGGTTTCCACACTTGCAGTTTTTCGGTAGTCTCGTTTCACCCATCTGGCTGCCCGTCTTTGTACTTTCTCTAGTGCCTTGATGTTGGTTGCAGTGAAAGGGTCCCATACAGTACTGGCATACTCCAGCACAGGTCGGACAAATGCTTTGTATGAAGCTTCTTTTAACCTCTTGTTGGTCGTTTTGATGTTTCGCCTGAGGAAGCCCAATGTCTTATTGGCTTTGTTGCATACGTCTGTGATGTGGGAGTCCCAGCTGAAGTCAGAGGTGAACTTGACTCCAAGGTATTTTGCCTCCGTGTCTGTGCTCAGAGTATATCCGTGAAAGTGGTATCGTGTAGCCAGAACTGTGCGCCTCCGGGTGATGCTCATTGCAGTACACTTCTGGGGGTGAAAAGACATCTTCCAGCTTTGCTTCCAGGCTGCTAATCTGTCAAGATCTTGCTGCAGGTCGTGTTGATCTTGTGGGCTGGTGACAACCTTATGGCAGATTGTGTCATCCGCAAAGAGTCTGGGAGTAGAGGACAGTCCTGCTGGGAGATCGTTTATGTAAAGCAGGAACAGGCTAGGTCCTAGTACAGAACCTTGTGGGACACCAGATTCAACTGCCGTGAATGCTGATTGTGCTCCATTAACGACAACTGCCTGTTTTCTGTTGGAGAGGAACTTCTCAATCCATTGGTGGACCCTTCCTGTTATGCCATAGTGCTGTATTTTATGCATGAGGAGGCTGTGGCTCACTTTATCAAAGGCCTTTGAAAAATCCATGATTAGTACGTCTTCTTGACATCCCTTTTCAAGAGCTTCAGACACCTCATCCACGAATCCTAGCAGCTGGGACTCGCAGGATCTGCCACGACGAAATCCATGTTGCTCCGGACAGAGGATCTTGTGCTCTTCCACATATCTCACAATGGTGCTGACCACCACATGCTCAAGCAACTTGCAAGGTATGCTTGTGAGGGAGATGGGCCGGTAATTTTCAGGCTTGTACCTTTCCCCTTTCTTGAACCATATCTTATACTAAGGTGTTCTAAAATACTTTAACTAACTAACTTTAAGCACAACTGCTACTCAATATATGTTTATTGCAACTTTATGAATGATATTAAGGCAAGTATAATACTTATCAATCTGTAATTCCACTTGTTTATCAACTTTTCTGCACCACCAATTTCTACGACCTATCTCCGCCAAATATAGCCTCGAACATAGACCTCCCATATGTATGTGCGAAGAACATACCCTGCGTTACCCCTCTAACTTGTTGAAACTCCCTGACTGTCTTAGCTGTGTGAATGGAAGTGCCGAGGAAACACTCCCCGTCAATCTGCACATACTGGGGACCTTGTCTGCCACTATTCTTAAAATGCCTGAAAGAAACTGTTATTATTTCACCACTGACTGTAACGTCCTGGACCTGTATACAACCTTGCACTACCTTGCTAGAACGAGGGACCATCTCCCCTACCCTCAAGTATGCTTTGAAAGCTAGAACCATCATGGCTCGCATCATCAGACCTTGATAATGCGAAGTAATTACCGAAGGCACCGCGTTAACTAGCTGGATGAGTATTGGCAAAGTTACAGGCAATCTCACATTTGGCACTGCTCTTAAGTTCTGAGCCCCTGTCAAGAGTTTAGATATAATGAAATTCTTTCCAGGGTCCTGGAAACCATTGATGTTATGAAAATATGAAATGGCTGACACAGTGGACACGATAGATACTGGGGCGAAACCGGGGTTATGCAAATGCGCTATGAAGACCATCATACTTGGGACAGAAATTGGCAAAATGGGAACTACGTTTACTGACTGCTAAAACCCTACCAGTTTGTCCAAGCCCTCCCATATTGTACCCTGGATGAAGGAGCTAATGATGCTTGCAATAATACCTATACAGTGTCCTGAAGGCCGCCGGGGAGATGTGGAATGGCAACGTGGTCGGCTCGTGATTGGCCCTTGGTGCCAGCTTGTGAAATTCGTCGATCTGAGAACGGGACAATTTGTCAGCAAGTGTATTGTCCCGACTTGGCACATGTCGGGCTGTAAAATTAATATTCAAACGCAAGCATGTTAAAATCAACTTACGAATTAACACCATTACTGATGTTTCTTTGGATGATTGTTTGTTGAGCATCGAGACCAAAGATTCATTGTCCGTAAAAAAACAGACACTACTGTTTGCCCAGGCCTCCCCCCACATCTCCACGGCAGCCATAATGGGGTATAACTCCAATACTGTAATGTTGTGAGCTTGCCAAGAGATGGGCCATTCACCATAAAACCATTCAGGCCCACATACTGCCCCATATATATATATATATATATATATATAGAAAGCATAAATGTTATTATGTACTCCTATTTTGCACCATAATGACGGGATGATGTACATTTGGGTGCACAAATCTATCGATTGCACAAATCCATTTGAAACACGTAAAGTACATATTCCCAGCAGAAGCCACACGGAACTAATGTGGCAGAACAAAGTCAGACATCTTCTTCACTACTGTGTCAGTTAACACATTGTCCAATTAATAGCACTGCTATGCATTTTGATACACAAAGCTATCAGATGCACACATATATTTGAAACTCGAAGTGAGGTACACCTTCCAAGTTGATGTCGCACAGACCAGAATGGGGCAGAACAAAGTCAGGCACCATCTTATATCAGGTGATCCATTGTCCAATTAATTGCACTATTAAGAAGAGCTCTTCAATTTCCTCTTTCCATCAGCTCAGCTATTTCCAATGTTCCTACAAATAAACAAAGTTGAATTTAGGAAACTGAGCCTAAATATGAGTTAACTAATTCAACAGTGTGCAGATTAATTCAGTTTAGATATTAGATTATGGGACTTATCACCAAGTGTACATCTGGCTAAATGGAAAAGAAATACAAGAGAACCTTGTTATGTTGATTCAGTCAGACTAAAATCCCAATCCATTACTTTGGCCAACTTTTAATTTGCTTCTACCTGTATGCATTGGTCATATACTGTGCACTCCAGATAACTCGAAATCAAATAAGTTAATTTTCGCTAAGTTAAGTCAATCGTTTCCTCGGTCCTGGGCAAAGGTCCCCCAATAAGGGGACCTTCTGATAACTAGAAAGTTATCAGAAATTCCATTTATCAGTATTGTCATGGGTCCCTGGAGGTTCGACATTATCCAGAGTGCACTATATAGTTTCCTTTATTCTTGCTCTAATAATTAATGTTGTATGTAATTATACATATGGGCCATTCTCGTGAAAACTGTACAGTAACGGTAAAGTAACATGTCAAAAATAACTATTTAATTTGTTTTAGCGAGTACTATTATTATCAAATGTGCTATTCACACGAAGCAGCGCAACTTGATCTGATAAAAAAAGATTTAAAAAAATATATATATTCATGGATAAAAACTGATGTATAATAGAGTGCAGATCTGCTGGTGTCCAAAATTCGTGCATCGCAAAATTCCGTGGCAACACAGTATTGTGTACTTTTTAACCAACCTAAAACGGTTACATTGAATGATGATATGCAAGCAAGGTTTACTAACAATCGTAACTGCGTCTGTAGCATTAGAAACAGTCTGTGAATGTACGAATCTCACATTTTCATGTTTCGGTTCAAATAAGCGGGGAAACGGGAACTTTTTCAAAAACGGTTGACTGTAATTTGGAAAGGCAAGACCCGTAGACGCAGTCACAGACTCAAATCCCAGATTTAGGCAAAAATTAACATCCACTGCCAGATTAATCCTCTTGCTATGGTTGCATATACTGATATTTTAGTGTGTATTTTCGTTCACTGCTTGTCAAATACTGGACAAAGCAGTTTTACTAACTAGAAAGGCGAGACCCTTGTCTAGGGCTAGGCTAGTTACTGTAGTGTAGTAGTTCTCGACAGACTCAGTGCCAGTCCCAGAGACAGCTGGCACCTATTGCAACCGTCCGCGTCGGCGGACGTTATAATTCTACTTAATTGAAACGTTGCTCGGCTGACGGCATTGGAAAGCAGGATAAATAAACAGTGCATACGCTTCCTACACTTATAAAAATAGCTGTCAATATACATATATCTACAAATTGTTTATTTACAATCTCATTGCTTGAATCAACTCACCTCGGAATCTGACGTGTTGGCTGTGTGTTCTGAAATTGCTGCAGAATTAATCATCCTCGTGGCAGCAAGCTCAAAATGATTCGCGTAAACACAATTATTTATCGGCTTTTGCGCAGATAACATCCAAATTATGCATAAATATACAAGACATAAGGAGCAGAGAAAGTACTTATGGGAAATTATGACGTTTTGATGCAGTATATAGCTCGAACGTATATTAGCTTACAAAGAATCGCTTTAATGTGTATTGTGAAGTGAATGTTCATGCTCAACACAATTACTTTGGCTACAGACGCAGGGGTGGCTTGTGGGATTTGAATACATTTGCATAATCGTTATATGCAAACTATCCAATGTAAGCCAAATGTGTGAATAATAATCGAGTCAAGGAGTGGTGTACAATCTAACAAAACACGGCCCCTCGCCACGCATCCCGCGGTTGGGTAAACCCTCCGACCAGGAAGTCGCGTGCGACCAGACAAGAGGTTTCCTTGTTACGTGTTCCAGGCAGCATGCGCTCGATAGGACGCCAACGTCTGCTGACACTGGGAGTGGCTTGATGACCACAATACGCATGTCTTGCCTTTTTAACTTGGTGAGCAATTACAAATATCTACTATAACCAAACACGCTGTGAGCTAGGGTTTAATTACTGCGATAACGTTCTATCTACACTAAAAAAACTAGCTCCCTAAAAACTTGTTTGAAAAAACAATAGCATAATCTTACGCGTAGTTTATTCTTCGTGAGCAGTATGGACCAACTTGGTCACTGAACAGTTAACCCCTTCCAGCTATTCTCTTGCAGTTGTTCCCATCCAGTTGTACCCATCCAGTTGTTCCCATCCAGTTGTACCCATCCAGTTGTTCCCATCCAGTTGTTCCCATTAATTTGTTATCATCCAGTTGTTCCCATCCAGTTGTACTCATCCAGTTGTTCCCATCCAGTTATACCCATCCAGTTGTACTCATCCAATTGTTCCCGTCCAGTTGTACCCATCCAGTTGTACTCATCCAGTTGTTCCCATCCAGTTGTACCCATCCAGTTGTACTCATTCAGTTGTTCCCATCCAGTTGTACTCATCCAGTTGTACTCATCCAGTTGTTTCCATCCAGTTGTACCCATCCAGTTGTACTCATCCAGTTGTTCCCATCCAGTTGTACCCATCCAGTTGTACCCATCCAGTTGTACTCATCCAGTTGTTCCCATCCAGTTGTACCCATCCAGTCGTACTCATCCAGTTGTTCCCATCCAGTTGTACCCATCCAGTTGTACTCATCCAGTTGTTTCCATCCAGTTATACTCATCCAGTTGTTCCCATTAATTTGTTATCATCCAGTTGTTCCCATCCAGTTGTACCCATCCAGTCGTACTCATCCAGTTGTTCCCATCCAGTTGTACCCATCCAGTTGTACTCATCCAATTGTTCCCATCCAGTTATACTCATCCAGTTGTTCCCATTAATTTGTTATCATCCAGTTGTTCCCATCCAGTCGTACTCATCCAGTTGTTCCCATCCAGTTGTACTCATCCAGTTGTTCCCATCCAGTTGTTCCCATCCAGTTATACTCATCCAGTTGTTCCCATTAATTTGTTATCATCCATTTGTTCCAATCCAGTTGTTCCCATCCAGTTATACTCATCCAGTTGTTCCCATTAATCTGTTATCATCCAGTTGTACTCATCTAGTTGTTCCGATTAATTTGTTATCATCCAGTTGTTCCCGTTAATTTGTTATCATCCAGTTGTTCCCGTTAATTTGTTATCATCCAGTTGTTCCCATCCAGTTGTACTCATCCAGTTGTTCCCGTTAATTTGTTATCATCCAGTTGTTC
Source organism: Paraescarpia echinospica (assembly GCA_020002185.1). NCBI lineage: Eukaryota > Metazoa > Annelida > Polychaeta > Sabellida > Siboglinidae > Paraescarpia > Paraescarpia echinospica. Next base: position 15,327,639 of record CM034542.1, read on the forward strand.
CCATCCAGTTGTACTCATCCAGTTGTTCCCGTTAATTTGTTATCATCCAGTTGTACCCATCCAGTTGTTCCCATTAATTTGTTATCATCCAGTTATACTCATCCAGTTGTTCCCATTAATTTGTTATCATCCAGTTGTACTCATCTAGTTGTTCCCATTAATTTGTTATCATCCAGTTGTTCCCGTTAATTTGTTATCATCCAGTTGTTCCCATCCAGTTGTACTCATCCAGTTGTTCCCGTTAATTTGTTATCATCCAGTTGTTCCCATCAAGTTGTACTCATCCAGTTGTTCCCGTTAATTTGTTATCATCCAGTTGTTTCCATCCAGTTGTACTCATCCAGTTGTTCCCGTTAATTTATTATCATCCAGTTGTTCCCATCCAGTTGTACCCATCCAGTTGTTCCCGTTAATTTATTATCATCCAGTTGTTCCCATCCAGTTGTACTCATCCAGTTGTTCCCGTTAATTTATTATCATCCAGTTGTTCCCATCCAGTTGTACCCATCCAGTTGTTCCCATCCAGTTGTACTCATCCAGTTGTTCCCGTTAATTTATTATCATCCAGTTGTACCCATCCAGTTGTTCCCATCCAGTTGTTCCCATCCAGTTGTACCCATCCAGTTGTTCCCATCCAGTTGTACTCATCCAGTTGTTCCCGTTAATTTATTATCATCCAGTTGTACCCATCCAGTTGTTCCCATCCAGTTGTTCCTATACAGTTGTTTTCTCCAAGTTATGTACCCACTATTCAGTTGGCAACATGTCACCGCTGCCCGAGGTCGGCCTACCTTTCATGGCAGTTGACACAGCGCTATGGAGGTTGGTTCTGGCCCGGCTGCAGCAGCTATGTTTATACAACGGTTTGGCGTTGAAAAATGCACGTTTAATATATGGTTACATCGGAGGATAATTTTAAAAGATTTTAACAAGACTGCCATCCAGAGAATTAACTCTAGATGGCAGGTGGACAAGGAAGCCCTTTGGCTTATCGAGAGTCCAACCCTTTTATTTACATATATCCAGCCCTTCTGAGGTATGTGTCGATTTTATTTTTAAACGTATTCACACTACTAGCACCCACACAATCATCAGATAATCTGTTCCATTCATTTACCGTCCTTTGTGAAAATGAGAACTTTCTTACGTCTAATCTACACTACTCCTTTACTAATGTAACTTCATGTCCTCTAGTCTTTCTATCTTTCTTAACTGAAAAAAACATATTTCATACCCATTCAATATTTTAAACACTTCTATCTGATCTCCTCTCAATCTCCTGGCCTCTAGTGTTGTTAAACCACATTCTTTTAGGCGTTTTTCATAACTAAGATCCCTCAGTTTTGGTATCATTTTAGTCGCTCTCCTCTGTACTCTTTCTAGCATATATATGTCCTTCTTGCGGTATGGCCTCCACGCTTGTATACAATATTCAAAATGAGGCCTAACTATTGTTTTGTACAGCGGTATTATTAGTTCTTTTTCTTTATATGCTATATTTCGCCTAATCAATCCAAGGGATTCATTTCCTTTTGAAGCTACAATTCCACACTGCTCTGAAACCTTCATGTCAGCACTAATTGTCAACCCTAAGTCTTTTTCTTTTACAGTAGTACTTAGTACAGTTCCCCTAATTGTATATTCTACATATTCGTTCCCATGTCCTGTGTGAAGGCATTTACATTTCCCAAAATTGAACAACATTTGCCACTTTTCAGACCATTTGATCAACCTGTCAAGATCATCTTGTAAATGCTGTCTATCTCCATCACTTTTAATCCTTCTAAACACTTTTGTATCATCGGCAAATTTCAACACCTTGCTAGTTATATCATCGTCCAAATCGTTTATATATATTAAGAATAATATAGGTCCCAGTACTGATCCCTGTGGAACCCCACTCAAAACTGATTTCCAGTTTGAAGTCTCCCCATCAACAACTACCCGCTGTCTTCTGTCAATCAGCCATTTTTTATCCAGTTAATTATACCATTTCCTATGCCATGGGCCTTTAGTTTAAGCAGTAATCTCTGATGTGGCACTTTGTCGAAAGCTTTTTGAAAATCTAAGTAGATGATATCTACTGGTGATCCATCATCTACCCACTTAGTGATATCTTCCAAAAAAACATAACATATTTGTTAAGCTTGACCTCGCTTTTAGAAACCCATGTTGAGATGGATTTATCAAGTTATGTTTAACAAGAAAATCCACCATGTGATCTTTAATTAGTCTTTCTAATAATTTACAAATCACTGATGTTAAACTCACTGGTCTATAGTTCTCTGACTTGTTTCTCGAACCTTTTTTGAATAACGGTATAATGTTTGCTTCTTTCCATTCTAAAAGAACCACTCCCTCTTCTAATGACAAGTTGAAAACTGTTGCAAGCGGTATGCTAATTTGTTCTACAATTTCCAATAGTAGTTTGGGCGGAATCCCATCCACTCCAGGTGATTTATTATCCTTCATAGCCCTGATTTTCTTAGCTACCATTTCTGGGGTTACAATTAACTGTCTTAAATAGTCTGATTCTGCCCCCTTGAACTTAGCCTCTGGTACTGGCAGTGAACTAGTGTCTTCTCTGGTAAACACTGAACTAAAATACT
>CM034542.1:15335247-15352213 GCA_020002185.1 Paraescarpia echinospica
AAAATTCCGCTCACCCATCTAGGTGCTTGCTGCAAACGACCTTTGTTGGCTAGCTACCCCGTTGATTGGCTGGTGTTTCTTTTACCAGTCGCTAAGTCTTTGTCTAACTACCATCCTTTCCATCTAGCGGCCACGCGGAGAACTACCAATGTCCTCATTGGTGAGCTGTATATAAAGGCCGCTGATTGAGTGTTGCAGGCATCGACCTGATTCCGGCGTCTCAGACAGACTTCTCCGTCAGTTCTTCAACGTCTCCGCAGAACCGATGCACCCAACAGCGACCGGCGCAATGGCAGAAGAAAAAGGGAAAATCGCACCTAGCGCTGACGTACAGTTCCAGGTTTGACCTGTTTCACTAACATATGATTTTATTAAAATAATCTAAAAATGCGTTGAATGTAACTTGTAGTCTTTTTATCTGCATACATGATGTGCTAAAATTCATCCAACCAGTAATGGGTTTCAAATTTTCTGCTTGATTTATGCACAATTTAACGTAGATGTTATGTTTGAGCGTGAAATGTTAAACGCTTGTATACGAACGGGTGGCACGAGGCAATCAGATGTGATTTGTAACAATGCACATTGTTGTTATAACATCATTTTCATTCCTTAAGTTGATTATGTTGGTTCGTGTTATTATTTTGTTTTTATAATAATAGTTTCTTATTTACTTACACTATACAATAAGTAACGATTGCATCGTATTATTAATAATGTTTGTGTTACAGTTCACTGACATGGGTTATGACTGTTATCGGCATATTGAGTAAAACCAGTCATGTTAAATTGCTAATGTATGCAGCATAAAAACTAGTAGCGCTAACTTTAGGTCACTATAAAACGTACAAAAATAGAGCTAATTAAATACACTGCAACATTATGAGCACCATGCTATATGCCCACGGTCCCTTTGTCGCTAAACATAACAGTGATTGCCGAGGTATTTCGAAATGTGTTGAGAAACGCAAGTCGTACGTTTGCAGTACGCTGAGAGTGCGCGTCCACCGAAAGAGAGTGGAAAGGTGAAGAGGACGCACGTGTTCGTCGCAGTCACGTGTGTCGTCGTCGTCATCGTGTTGGTGGGCGGACTTCTTGGTGCTGCTTGTGTCTTCTAGGCAGCTGCCGCCGACATCGTTAAGGTAGGCGGCGTCAATACGTGTCACTCCACTTGTATTCATATATCCATTGGTACAACAAATGTGAATCATCTGTATATAAATACGTTATCTTCGAACACTCTCTTAGTAAGTTAGTTCCTCCTCCAAAGTGCCCAGGTCCATTCGGGTATTCTACGTTCATCCGCTTTCTTAGACCACTGGCCTGTGATTTAACAATCGGCGATACGTGTAAAGAATTCGCGTAAATAGTTATCAGGAGTTATTTACGTATTACTTTTTAGCTGTTACTGCGGTTTTATGAACCCTTTCGCGGGAAATATCTAGTATGCCGTAATTAGCTACTGCAGAAATTGAAGTGGTCAGCAGAATGAGTTTAAGAGGAAACGACGCAGTGGTAATAACTGCTGCGTTCGGTTTATCGCTCCAAGAATGGATGTAAGTTAATGTATAAGTATATACGGTAAAGTATTAATAATCGGCTATGTTTTCATGTCGTTGTATATCGTAATATTCGCAAGCCCTGTATTCTACGAGGGTTAATAACGTCAAACATCCGTCTATGCGTATGCTTACTAATAGCAGTCTTCGTTGTATATCGTAATATTCGCAAGCCCTGTATTCTACGTGGGTTAATAACGTCTAATATCCGTCTATACGTATGCTTACCAATAGCAGTCTTCGTTGTATATCGTAATATTCGCAAGCCCTGTATTCTACGTGGGTTAATAACGTCAAACATCCGTCTATACGTATGCTTACCAATAGCAGTCTTCGTTGTATATCGTAATATTCGCAAGCACTGTATTCTACGTGGGTTAATAACGTCTAACATCCGTCTATACGTATGCTTACCAATAGCAGTCTTCGTTGTATATCGTAATATTTGCAAGCCCTGTATTCTACGTGGGTTAATAACGTCAAACATCCGTCTATACGTATGCTTACTAATAGCAGTCTTCGTTGTATATCGTAATATTTGCAAGCCCTGTATTCTACGTGGGTTAATAACGTCAAACATCCGTCTATACGTATGCTTACCAATAGCAGTCTTCGTTGTATATCGTAATATTCGCAAGCACTGTATTCGTTCGCTGGTTAATAACGTCAAACATCCGTCTATAAATTATGTATGCTCACCAATAGCAGTCTTCGTGAAAGGCGCACGTTGGGCATTTAGTATGGACTATTTTAACTGATACTTGCAAAGATTTGTGTTGAAGACACAGTCCTACTACACTCATGCGGCGGTGTAAATATTCATTTATTGTTGCCAGTAATATGTTTTGTTATGCTGGACTTTATAAGTTGTTATTTTTTAACACAAAGGGCTACGGTGAATATCTAGCCTAAACACAAATATTCCATCATTCATATTAACATATTAAAGTCTAAATAATTGTATTGCAACCATGCATGTTACGTACTGTAATTATTTGCTTATTATTACATTTATCATAATACTTGGGCAAAGGGTGTTATAAGTTACACACTTCGTCTTGCCTTGTTCAACATCAAAATTGTGGTTAATATTTGTGTTTGACATTTTTGTGTTGTTGTTTCTGCTGCTGCTGCTGCTGCTGCTGCTGCTGCTGCTGCTGAAATAAACACATGATTATAATCGGAGTGTTTGGCATTGCCCTTTCTAACACTTGTTGGATGTAGATCCACGTGAAGGCCAGCGACAAAGGCGACGAGCCAATCAACGAGGACGTGGAGAGTGACATCACTAATAACGTCGTCTCCTACCACCTGATGACGTCAATGGGAGAGCAGTGGGTGGTGAACGACTTCAGCAGGGTAAGTCAAAGCAGACATTATTATTATCATCATCATCATCTTCATTATCATTACTTGATTACTATTTTTAGTATTAATTAGTATTATCATCAGTATTATTATTAGTATTATTATTAACGTTTTCGTTACTATCTACAAAAATGGTAGGCATTTATTACGTGTATATTTTATGTGCTATTATCGTATTTATTTTGTCTTCCTGTGACAGTCACTGGCAAGGTCGACACTCACATAAAGGAAAAGGTTAATCTATCCCAAACATAGCACTACTGTCCACCGTTCAAATAACAAACCAGTTCTTTGTCATGCCGAAGAACCTAAATGCCTGCATCTTTTTCGACGAGTGGTTCTGCCAGTTCGGTTACTTGACAATTGTGTTGCTTTCAACACTGTAATTACCATTGCTCGATAACTGTCAGTATTTCATCAAACTGTTTCGTAGCGAGTCACACTACACAAGATGAGCACCAACGGCAACACGGCGTGTTTTGTGTCGCCCTTGAATGAATCCGAGGCAGACCCGCAGACTGTGAGGGCCAACATGAAGGAAGTGAGTAGAACGCCCCAGGTTAACCGACTATATATATATATATATATATGTGTGTATGTGTGTGTGTGTGTGTGTGTGTGTGTGTGTGCGTGCGTGCGTGTGTGTGTGCGTGCGTGCGTGCGTGCTTGTGTGCGAGTTATGTCGTGTCATCTTTTCTTTTCATAATTATTTTAAGTGCTTGTTGAGTTTGTATACTTTATCATGGAAGATGTGTCAATAAATAATGCAACATCAATCAATAAACAGGTTAGCAGTCTTGTTCATTGTTTTTTTTCTGCATGAAAATTAGTCACCGGATCCACCAGTGGTATACGTGCATGTAATTACAAAATTCGTTGTTGTATTCTTTTCTAACCGTCACATTTCAAAGCAAAAGCTAAATTATATGTTAATTTAAACTGTTGCTTATTATCTAAACATAACATAATATAACATAACATAACATAAATAGAACGAAGAGAAACATTTTCTAAACATATACTTTTATTATTTAGAACACTATCAAGAACAGCGAATCCTCGTTCTTCCGTGTCACCGAGGGAGCCATCCCGCGGCCGGATTTCCTCGGCAAAAAAAATCAACAGTATGTGCAACGGTGTCTCCATCTACTGGCTTTCTCCGACGTGTAGTGGCAACGGCACAGACCTGGAGAAGCCGGGCTCTGAAGGTCGGTTAATACAACCATTTGTTCATTAATATATTTTTCTAGGTGTGAATCGTAGCATTTTGCATTAGTATTATATCAGATTATATCCGGCATGCGTATATAGAATGTCGCTATGGAAATAATAAGGCAATAACGCGTCGGAACGTGGTGGATTTTTTGAGGATTGAGCATTAGCTTTTTATATCGATGGTGTTGGACATGACTTTGGTCTGGAAGCCGGGGAAGATGCTATTAGAGATTCTTCGCTGTGTCCGTTCACATTTTTATCGATATCATCCTTGCGCGCCAGGGGACGCATCAGATCACACCCCTGCACTTTTCATATTGTTCTACACACGCACACGCACGCACGCACGCACGCACGCACGCACGCACACACACACACACACACACACAAACTATAACTTGTTGTTTCTGTGTAGATGACGTGGCGTCTCGACAGAAGAGGGCGACCCTGGCGTGCGTCCTGTGTGGGTGCTACAAAGTGTTAGCCCCGTGGGTTGGTTGTGTTAGGCGTTTCGTCGGAAACACTGCCTATTACACAGCTTACTACAGCGGCAGCCCCGCGTACGTCACAGTTGTGACGTACCCGTTCAACCTGTTCCGACTATGTAATAAAATCAGTATTCCGTGATATGTAGCAGTGGTCAGTGACACATTGCACAGTGCATGTAGCAGTGGTCAGCGTCACGTTACACAGTGCATGTAGCAGTGATCAGTGTCACATTGCACAATGCATGTAACAGTGGTCAGTGACACATTACACAGTGCATGTAGCTGTGGTCAGTGTCACGTTACACAGTGCACGTAGCAGTGGTCAGTGTCACATTAAACAGTGCATGTACAGTGGTCAGTGTCACATTACACAGTGCATGTAGCAGTGGTCAGTCGCTTGCTTAACTGTCTTAGTGTTAGTAATGTACGCTTGCCATAATTAAAGCAACTTACATTTAGGCCGAATCATTGTCACACAAAATTTTATATGAAGTTTTGGTTACTAGAAATATGTCCTGTGATACCATTGTTTTCATGTAATAGTGAGAAATAAAATAGGGGCACCTCATTTTACCATATTTACGTTTCCTTTTACCTTTAGGAAACATACATGTATAAATATTTCTTACTAAGAAATTACCTTTTATATATTTCGTTTCATACAATAATGTTTGTTTAGTATGTTTCTAACGCGTTGTATTGCTTAGTGACAATTGCTATGTCAACTGAATATTGTGATATACCGATTTAAAGAAAAATAAAGTTTAAAATGCTCACAATGTAGTTGACTTTATATATTATATAGTTTCCCTATTTCTAAAAGTAATCTCACACATAATGGCATCAATTTGATTGTTCGTTCCTCGTATCAATAAACCACTCAACAAGTCCCTCTCCAATAAATCAATTACTCATCAATCAGGCCATCACTCCCCAACCAGCCAATCAAACTCAAGTCAAACCGTCATTCCCCCAATCAATCACCCATTCCCCAATTAAGTATTCACTCCCGAATGAATTATTCACTCGCTCATTGAAACGTTCACTCCACCAGTGAATCATTCATTCCCTTTGGCAATCATTCACTCCCCAGATCAAACATTAATTCCCCAATGAATCATTCACCCCACCAATCAATAAGTCTCTCCCCAATCAATCATTCATTCCTCCTATCAATCATTCAGTCCTGAGTATGATGGCGATATTGAACACGGTCAGTGGAATGGTCTCGATTCACTCATAAACATTAAAATTGTATCAATTATACGTTTCTTTTGTATGGCTACAAGGTCTAAATCAAATGCCCCCCGGTGAGTTTATCATTCTTGGTACTAACCATGCTACGGACCTGTATTGTTATCGTGGCGAAGTATGAATAAAGTTCCCGTCGAAGTCTCTCCCGGGACAAACGTCAAACAGCGACGAGGAAAACAACCCGATCATCAAACGCTCATTCAATGCGCCATGCATGTGATAATCGATAAAGAAGTCTAACCAATTGAGCGAATGTTTACCTAAGATTAAGAACTCAGAGTTTGTATAAATTATAAAATGCCAGTGGTAGTTATAAAGTATATAAATATATATTGGGAGTTGCATTTAAATATAAATTAACATCAAACAAATTGTAATGGATAATCAATAGCCATAAAATATAAATTAGAAAATAATTGGAATAATAAATTATTATTTGTCATATTGAAACTAATCAAATATATTGCGCTACTAGTAAAGTAAATGTCAATTCTTATATAGCGAAGTATGCAGTCATTGGGACAACTCAAAGCGCTTTACACATTACTCCCTGGCATAACTGTTCAATCAAACACCATCTCGACTTCTCTAGGAAACATCCAGCAACTCTGCAATTAATGCGCGAAGACTATTGGTACACAAATATCCGCAATTGTCTATAAACAAGTACGCATGCATACAACTGAGTGAAATGATGCAATGGAAAGTGAACGAACTTCCCCAAGGTTCGACACCGCAGCACAGGATTCGAACCCTGGTTTTCTCGGTCGAGAGTCCGAAGCTTTCGCCACTGTACCACTGCGCTCCTTGAAGATGTTTTCATCCAGTTACTCCCATCCATTTACTTCAATACAGTTTCTCCCATCTCGTTACTCCCATTTAGTTACTCCCATCCACTTACATCCACCCATTTACCTCCATCCAATTAGTATAATCCAATTACTTCCATTCAGCTGCTACCATCCAGTTACTATCATCCAATTACTCCCATTCAGTTACTTCCATTTAGTTACTTCTATCCAATTACCTCCATCCACGTCACTTTGGTTGATACAGCATAAAATGCCATTTAGGCTGCATCGCAAGATGACATTTACAAAGCTAGTCAACCCATCGCACATAAATTAATTTACGGCATGTGCACCACCGACTGCGCGGTGGCAACAAACACGACTCAGAAAGGATCATCTTCAAGTACCTATTATAAATAATTTCGCAAATAACATGGCAGATACTTCCCTCGTTGACTCGTTGACTCGTTGACTCGTTGACTCGTTGACTCGTTGAGTCGTTGACAGAAGCGTATCGATGAGACATTTGACATTGAGATACATGTATCCTGTGGAAAACTACCAACACGTTTATTTTCACGGTATATTATCATATTGGACGGTGACAATGTTAACGTTTTGCACTCCCGTAAGCAAGGGATGTTAATTTATAGCAATCGTAATAAGTGCATATTCTAGAATCTTACAACTAGAAAAGATATGTTGCCATTTTATGTTGACCATTACTATATTGGAACAAACGTCAAAGGTACTGTTTCAGCCCCTACAAATCAATCACGCTTCGGATTTGTGTGGGCTATGTTTTGGTTAGAACATTAATGTTCACAGAAAAATGCCAACGAGAGTGTCCATTGGTAATCTCATGGTCTGTGTTTGCATGTGATGAGATTGACGTCATCTACGTAGGGTGGCGGAATAGCATTGCGTTCGCTGAGGTAGTATCCATATATTTTCATTCACATTTAAAAACTATATTCACATTATCCAGCGTTACAAAATGACGAATGGTATAACCAAATACTATTATATATATATATGTATATCAATAAAAGTCGACTATTCCGTCTTAATATATATATATACATGATATCATCCTACACTGTGCATTCGTCGACCTAGCTGGCATACTGTTTGGGGCCTGTGAATCGTTAACTGACTAAGCACACCCTTGAACGACATCACTGTCATGAAAGACTATAATAACCATCAATAAAAGTCTTTCATGACAATGATGTCGTTCAAGGGTGTGCTTAGTCAGTTAACGATTCACAGGCCCCAAACATTATGCCAGCTAGGTCGACGAATGCACAGTGTAGGATGATATCATGTTGTCGATTGTAAGCGACAGTTTTCCTCCGGCTACGGTGAAGGGGGGGCCTTGCCTACACGGATCGAAGTCAGTGTTCAATAGATACAACTGCCAAAATACGGCCACATACCTTCGTTCCGAGATCGTCTACCATGTTTTAGCTAATGTGCCCATTGAACACATACTCCATTTTCTGTCGTTCCATCAGATAAAGATATAACTTAATCTGAGACGTAACTCTCAAGAAACTTGGTGTACAATCTGGATATTTCAACCGCATTCCGCGGTCGTATTTTCAGCAGTCTGAAGTTACGTCACATTTGGAGAAAGAAACAAATCAGTAATAAAAACAGGCGGGTGCACCTCGGCGCCTCGGACTAGAAACGCTGGCAGTGATCCACAGTTAATGTATTAATATGTAGATTCATAATATTTAACACGCAACAAATTATACCGAGAGCTTATCACACAGGCGTGACGATGCGGTCTATCCCAATACCAGTGTCACGACAACTGACTGCACACCGCTCCCAGGTCGCAACAGGTCAGGGTGACCGTAACCTGGGAGCGATGTGTTTATTGCAAAAACATTAACCTCTTTACATTATATCATTATAGTTTATTCCACTACTACGTGTGCGCGTGTGTGTATGTGATGGTGTGCGTGCGTGCGTGCGTGCGTGCGTGCGTGCGTGTGCTTGTATATAAGTGTAACTTCTGATGCATGTGTTTGTTTGCGTACATATGTGTGTGCGTGCTTGTGAGTGTGTGTGTGTGTGTGTGTGTGTGTGTGCGTGAGTGCCTACATTATGAACAGTATATAAAAATGTAAAGGGTCATTCTTTCATATTTTGTGCGGTATCCAACCCTTAGGCCATATACAAGTTAATCCTGGTTACTCGTCAGACCAAAAATTACATGAGAGGTGCGGTTTTTTATATGCTGATGATAATCCCAGTGGATCATTTTCGACATTCGACAAAAATAAATGCATACCGAGTGTACTTCTTGGAAGCGACAAACCCGTAGACACATTAATTTGGCCTGATATGAACAATCGATTTTAATTATTGCACCGGAACAAGTATTTATTTTAATAATTTTAAATTCAAAATAAATTTCTGCCGCCCACATCTGTTTTAATTAACCTGATGAGGAATCGGGAATTATTGTAATGTGGCCTTTGGACTGTTTAGTGCGTGTCAATAAAAGTGCACGAAATATTTTTTTGGTTCATTGCTATTTCCGGAAGACGTCCCCCTCTCCGTATCTTCGTGGAATAGCCCTGTTTTAAAACAGGACCCTACGGAGGGTCGTATGAAGTGAGAACGTCATCGATGAAAATTACTTGAGTACGTTTAGGCTGAAAAGTTCTTTTGTGTGCTACCCTTGTTTGGGTATCAAGCCATGGGCTATTTTTAAACAGCCAGTCGGCCACATATATCGTGCATCTACGCGTACTGAGAGATAGGGCCTACCTTCGCTAGGCGGCTATGGTTGAACAGAGGTTCTTTTGTTATTGATATTTCTGTGATTGCAATATTATGAGTGGGGTTTTGGCATGAATTCGGTGGTGTAGGTTCCTGTCAACTAGTTAGTCTGCCAGGCGTGAACGTGTCTAGCTTAATTTCGTCTGCTGATGACCAGATTTTAATCATCTTATTTTGGTGATGGTTAATTGGTTAAAGACTTTGGGGTGGTTTAAGGAGTGACACATATAGCCGTGATGAAAATAATAGAAAGGTCACCGCCATGTGTAATATTCTTTTAGGAATCGAAGAGCCGCCCTGATCCCAACCGCACCTCGGCATGTTGGGATCTGCACCGAGGTGTCGTAAAGTGGCTCCAGCCAAACAGATCACAAGCAGCGAAGCAGCAACTCTACTCTTAGAAAGAAGCTTCACAATAGTCTGGACGGAGACCATACAGCAGTCCGGCTAACCGTTGAATGGTCCGAGCGTGTGGCATGTTTGGACATCACATTATTCCTCTGGCTGCGATTGATGGAAACCACAATGCACATCGATACACTGGCGAAATCGTCAGGTCTGATGCGACATCCTTCCATCAAGTTCATTCCGACATCGCGGCTTTCCAGCAAGACATCGCTCGTCTTCATGCTGCCCGAGCCACTGCGGCTTTCTTGCAGGACACGCTGTCGCGGTCACACCTGATCTGAGCCCGTCGAACATATAGCAACATACATTTACACCAATTGTCGTGATCAACGAGAGTACTGAAACGACTCACTTCCTACAAGTCGACGTCCGAGTTGTTTACAGCTGTCGACCCACATAATGGACTTGGACTTTCATTGTACACACAACACTTCCCTGTTGGAAAAACACACTCGGGGAAAATAACTACATTGTATCACAATTGGGGATGGTTTCAAGGTGTGACGTGTTGTTTGGTGGTGGCTGGATCCATCGTGTGGCGGTGCTTTCTATGCTTTATCCACTGCACCAGAATCATTATTAATGAGATAACATGCGTGCGTACGTGTACATACATATTTGATAGTCGTCGCGTACGATACTCTATGTTTATTAATTGGGGTGACTATTGAAGACAGTTTTACTATTGCGATACACTTACAATAGCTGTAATACCATTGCTCTGCTACCGCAGTCAATAGTTAATGAATAATTAGTCAGGAAAACAGTTCTGTAATAGCGATGCACTGATCAATCTACACGTAAACTGTATATTGCTGGAGTTAGGTATTATATTAACAAAAAACAGATGTTATAATGATAGATTACTTAGCGTGCGACGTTGTTCTTTTTCCTATATCACTAAGAAGTCCGTATCGCCATATTATATTCTTTAATGTCCAAATCATTTCATATCATCCAGTAACTGTGAAATGCAGGCAACATGTGGATACATAATGTCAGGGCATTCTGTGTGTTGGTAGACTTTATGTGGAGCGGTAATCGCGCGGTAGAGCGCCAGACTATTGATCGATGAGGCGATGGTTCGATTCCATTCCACCTGCCGCCATTTCGAAACTTAGACAATTTCGCTCACCTCACGTTGCCTGTTTTGTTTTGGTGGAGACGCTATCTGGTGTCTATGCCTGGGGAAGTAAGATTCCACACAGGGGGGTAATGTGTAACCTGTCGTGGGCTCACCCACTGGATCCTAGATGAATGGAGTTGATTCCCGGTCGGGCGTGTTAGAGACGCCGTGCAGACAGTATATATATATATATATATATATAAACTAAATCATTGGACCCACTAAATCCTATGTAAAAAAATAGACATTTCTTACAATCTGTGATAATGATCTAAAAATCCGTCGAAGCATGAAAAATGTCTCACAACATTAATACGATTGCAAAAAAAGACATGTTGCCATGGTGACAATAACATCCGTTGACGTAAATGAATTTAACAATACAAACAGCTTTTGATGGTTGTGACTTATACTGATTGGTAATTCTTAGTATTTGTTTTTATTGTACTCTTTTATAACTACATCGATTGGGGTTTGTCTGTGTGGTCAGTGTGGTCAGTGTGGTCACTGATCTCAGTTACACATGTTTATTTATTGCTTTCTTAATAGTGAACACCACAAGACAATTTCCCAATGATGGACAATAAAGGTTTTTGAATTTGTCGTCTCTATTTGTGCAGTTAATAAAGTTTCTGCTCCATTAACCTTGAATACAATTGTTGATGTTGTTCTGTGTTTATCTGTTATGTCATCTGTTATGTCATCTGTTATGTCATCTGTTATGTCATCTGTTATGTCATCTGTTATGTCATCTGTTATGTCATCTGTATTTCTGAACGCGTAATTTTATATTTCACCCAGTACGTTTATAGATTATATAGTATGATCTCTCCCTCTGGTGGGTGGATGCCAAATTATATTCTGCACCAACAACCCTCAGAGGACAAAGCTTTGTTATAACGTTACTCAGTTACTTGGCATCATCCTGAATAAGGATGCTACAAAAGCACTGATAGGGTGGAAGCCAGTTAGTGAACGCATCATCACAGCGAGGTTCAACACCAGACATGTCAAGGTCACCGTAGTGCAAGCATATGCCCCAACCGAAGTCGCCACAGACGAGGAAAAGGACACCTTTTACGACCAACTCCAGAACGTGCTTGACGAGATACCAAGCTTTGACATAAAAGTGGTGGTAGGAGACTTTAACGCGAAGCTGGATGGACACAGAAGAGAAATGTATACTACGGTTGGACCTCATGGTTCAGCTGGAAATACGAATAATAACGGTGAACGATTGCTCTCGATGAGCACCGCCAGTGGTATCAGCATTGGCAACACCTTCTTCAAACATAAACGCATTAACAAGAAAACCTGGATCTCACCAGATGGCAATACATCGATTGAGATTGATTACATCTGCATTAATAGTAGATGGCGTACATCTCTACAGGACGTCCGAACCTATAGAGGGGCAGATGTTGGCTCTGACCACAACCTTGTGATTGGTAAGATCCGCTTGAAGTTAAAGAGAGTCAACACGGTGAAGACGGTCAGGCCATATGCGACAGGTAACTTAAAGAACACAGACACATCAAAACAATTCTACGAGGAAACTAAGAACAGATTCCAAGCGCCACAACACTCAACAGACTTAGAGGAGCAATGGCAGCTATTCCTTCAAGCCGTAAAGGAGAGCACGAATGTAGTGTTAGGAAGGAGAAGAGGGTCCAATAGAGAACAGTGGATTACTGGAGACTCATGGAAACTGATTGATAAAAGGAAGGATATGAAGATCAGAAGAGATCAAACAGCTAGAAATATCCAACAATGGAGATCATCAGATGAGGAATACAGGAAGTAAAAAAGAGCTGTAGGACAAATAAGTGGAAATTTTATGGTTAGAAGAGAAGGATAAAGAAGCGCAAACGGCAGCAGAACGGAATTAATCGAAAACGCTGTATAGGATTGTGAAATAGCTAACTACCGCGAAAAGCAATTCCAACATACCAATAAAAGACAAAGATGGCAGAGTGCTTCTAACAAGCGAGGAACAAGCCACGAGGTGGATTGAACACTTCCGAGAAGTACTAAATCAACCAACACCAACCACACTCTTCAACTTCGTACAGGAACCGAACACAAAAGAGCTTGATGTCATCACCAATGACATCACCAGGGCAGAAGTCTCCAAAGCCATCGATAGCCTCAAGAACAACAAGGCAGCGGGCCTTGATGAAGTATCGGCCGAACTATTGAAACATGGCAAGGACGGGGTTGTAGACGAGTTAACCTACTTGTTCAATCTTATCTGGTCTAAGGAGGAAGTTCATGATGATTGGAGACGAGGTGTGATCGTGACGTTACCAAAGAAGGGGTGCCTGAGCGATTGCAATAACTGGCGAGGAAAAACATTGATGTCAGTACCTGGAAAAGTGTTCTGCAGTGTGATCCTAAACCAGCTGAAGACAGCAGCTGACCAACAAGCTGGTTTTCGAAGAGGAAGATCTTCACATTGCGAAACATCATCGAACAAAGCAGAGAGTTCCAGATACCTCTTTTAGTCAATTTCATCGACTTTAAGAAGGCTTTCGACAGTATCCACAAAGATTCGCTATGGCAAATCCTGAAGCTATACGGCATACCAAGCAAATATATAGACATTTTCAAATCGCTATACCGAAACACCAACTGCTGCATCAAGACCAACGATGGCTACACAGACATGTTCGATACAGAGACAGGTGTACGTCAAGGTTGCATCCTGTCCCCTTTCCTTTTTGTTGTTGTTATCGACTTCATCATGAGGAAAACGATGAAAGATCCGAACTTTGGTGTTAAATGAATAAATAATAGGTTGACAGACCTTGACTTTGCCGATGACATTGCATTGCTCAGCCACACGCCGGAGATCCTGCAAGAGATGACCAATAATTTAAACGAAAATGGAGAGATGGTCGGATTACGAATCAGCTACGGGAAGACAAAAACATTGTCAGTTGGTGATGGATCTGACCCCCACATTGTGATAGGTCAGCAAGAGTTGCATGCGTCGAGAACTTCCCTTACCTCGGAAGCTACATATCTAGGAAAGGCGACGCGGAGGATAGGCAAGGCATCAGCAGTGTTCCAAAGACTACGTCCAATATGGTCCAGTAACATCATCAGAAAGGACATAAAATTACGTCTTTACATGTCAATCGCAATACCAACAGCGATATATGCCTGTGAAACGTGGAAGAATACGGCAAGGATAAAAACAAAACTAGACATATTTCACCGACGATGTCTCCGATTCATATTGGGCATATCGTGGAGAGAACACATCACCAATGAAGAAGTGATGAGGAGGGCAGGTCTGGATAGCCTGCATTACATAGTTAAGTCTCGAAGACTAGCGGGACATATCCTACGCCTACCAAGAGAGAGAACTGCAAGTGTAGCAATGGAGTGGGTCCCTGAAGGTGGAAACAGAAGGAGAGGAAGGCCGACTAAGACCTGGCGCAAAACATTTAAGGAAGATCTGGCTGAAATGGAAATCACCTGGAATGAGGCCAAAGAAATTGCGAAAGACCGTAGTAAATGGAGAAAGCTCGTCGCCCGATGTCCCGAAAGGAACATGAGGAACTAAGTCTAAGTAAGTACTCACAGTTTTGTTTTTCAAGGATATACTGTTGAACTACAAATAGGTTTCAATGTGAAGGAAGCACCTCTGGCCTTGTTCATGCGATTCTTCGTGTCAACATCGGCCCCTCCATCTTTGCATACTATGCTTTCCAGATGGGTGAATGTGTCTTTGGTTTGCAGTTCTACATAATCGAAGTAGACTGATATCGGATTTCTACAGAAGCCAGTTAATGTTATCTAGTTTTCTATCTCATGATTACGAGATAACTTTGCGTGTGCATGTGCGTCGGCAGGGGCAGATCCAGGGTAGGTTGGGGGGATGGGAGACGGGATTGCACCTCCACTGAAGCTCGCCAAAAGTATCGTATATGCACACCTGTTCGTGTGAATTAGTGCGTAAGCCTATGCATGCGTTTGCAGATGTGTAGGCGTGTGTACATTCGTGTGTGCGTAGGCGCGCCCATGTGTGCGTGTATCCGCGTTCCCACGTATTTGCTTGTATACGTATACATGTGTGCAAGTGCCTGTGTGCGCGCGCGTGAGTACCTGTGTTTGTGTGTGTTTGTGTGTGTGTGTGTGTGTGTGTGGTGTGTGCGTGCGTACATGCGCAATCGAAACAATTTGTTTCAAAATGAGCCGAAGCTTCGTTGCCATCGGTTTGTATTGGAGGTTCACGCACTAAATTTGTTTTTAACAAAATTGGATTCGTATGGAACCGTAAAATAACTGCCTGCTCTATTGTGACTAGTGTGTGCATTACATCGGAATACCGCACAGTAACTCATTCTGACGTCTGATTTGCGTCACCGAATATATTTTGGCGCTGAACTACTAAAATGTTACGTCCGCGTGGTGCATTGTAACATTTGTTACAAGTGTAAATTTTAATTGAAGGGAATACGTAACAGCTGGCATGTGCGTGTGCGCGTTGTGCGTGCGTATGTGTGTGTGCCTATGTGTGTCAGTAATTTATTTCCAACAACCAACAGCACAAATTCAATCAGTACATAACACATCACCATTTCCAACATGCAAGAACAGTACATAGTATGGAAAGGGTATGAACAGAAATGTGCTACTTATCTACCAGGGGCATTCGACGGGAGTAGTTATAGCGTTGTCCACAGTACGGGTCATGACCCGAGATCAAAGGGTTTTTCGTTTTTTAAAGTAGAATATTTGCGTTTTTTAGCAGTCAGGGGCACATTCTGAGCGCTTTGGAATGTTACTTATAAAACATTTGGAATGTTACTTATAAAAACTTGATTGACAGGTCCACGGAAGAGAGTGTGCCGACATCTAGTGACTAATTAGGTAATTAATTAGGTACTAATTAGCAACAAGTGAGTAGTGCATTCACTGGAGGGCAGCACTAGCAATATGTAAAAATAGTAATTCCCAACTTATGTGTGAGTCACGTGTGCGTAATGTTATGTAATGGTTAAGTATGTGTGCTGCCATCTAGTGACTG
The DNA here is from genome assembly GCA_020002185.1 of Paraescarpia echinospica. Lineage (NCBI taxonomy): Eukaryota > Metazoa > Annelida > Polychaeta > Sabellida > Siboglinidae > Paraescarpia > Paraescarpia echinospica. Next base: position 15,351,294 of record CM034542.1, read on the forward strand.
AAAAAGAAAGCAGACACGTATGTGTAAGGTTATATTGTGGTTACGTGTGAGGTTATGTAGTCAGTAGCGTCGTCGTCCGTGTCTAGATATGGAGCCTATACGTTTCGGAGTGTCCATGTCGTACCTGTCGAATTTTTATCCGTGTAGAATTGCGGCGTACGGTCGGGGTTTCAAATCCGTCGAGCACGCCTACCAGTTTAGAAAAGCGATGTTTAACGCAGAGGAAGCAAGCGCGGAATACATCAAATCGGCGTGGTCGGCCTATATAGCGAAGCGACGAGGTTACGGGATCACGAAAGCGAGAACGAGTGCCGAATGGGACGGCGTTAGAGTCGAGTGTATGGAGAGCCTGTTGATGAGTAAGTTCGGGGCGTCAAAAAAGTTGAAAGACGCCCTATTGGCTACCGGGGACGCCGAATTGGTGGAGTGGGTGCCGTCGAAAGAAGCCTTTTGGGGTTGAGCCTACGGGTATAAAGAAGGTCAGAACATGCTTGGCAAATTGTTGATGGAGGTGCGTCGTGAGTATAGAAGAAACGAATAAAAGTCATCGTAACGTTGTCCGCGCTCCAGTCGTCGATATGGACGGAAAGTGGAAGCATCCTTTTACGTGTATAGTATCCGGCCCTACGGGGTGCGGTAAGACTACTTTCGTTGCTCGCCTGCTAAAGTTTGCCTCGTGTATGATTGAGCCGCCGCCGGAAAAAATTCTGTGGTATTACGGCCAGTGGCAAACCGCCTACGACTCTATGACAGCCGGTGTAGAATTTGTAGACGGTTTGCCGGATCCGAAGCTTTTGGACGCCAAAACGAGGACGCTTCTAGTACTCGATGACCTTAAGTCGGAGACCGATAGTAGGGTCACGACTTTGTTTACTAAAAAAAGTCATCACTGCAACGTGTCCGTCGTACAGCTTTTGCAG
>CM034542.1:15353213-15355713 GCA_020002185.1 Paraescarpia echinospica
CACTACTAGCACCCACACAATCATCAGATAATCTGTTCCATTCATTTACCGTCCTTTGTGAAAATGAGAACTTTCTTACGTCTAATCTACACTACTCCTTTACTAATGTAACTTCATGTCCTCTAGTCTTTCTATCTTTCTTAACTGAAAAAAACATATTTCATAACCATTCAATATTTTAAACACTTCTATCTGATCTCCTCTCAATCTCCTGGCCTCTAGTGTTGTTAAACCACATTCTTTTAGGCGTTTTTCATAACTAAGATCCCTCAGTTTTTGTATCATTTTAGTCTCTCTCCTCTGTACTCTTTCTAGCATATATATGTCCTTCTTGCGGTATGGCCTCCACGCTTGTATACAATATTCAAAATGAGGCCTAACTATTGTTTTGTACAGTGGTATTATTAGTTCTTTTTCAATATATGCTATATTTCGCCTAATCAATCCAAGGATATGATTTCCTTTTGAAGCTGCAATTCCACACTGCTCTGAAACCTTCATGTCAGCACTAATTGTCAGCCCTAAGTCTTTTTCTTTTACAGTAGTACTTAGTACAGTTCCCCCCATTGTATATTCTACATATTCGTTCCCATGTCCTGTGTGAAGGCATTTACATTTCCCAAAATTGAACAACATTTGCCACTTTTCAGACCATTTGATCAACCTGTCAAGATCATCTTGTAAATGCTGTCTATCTCCATCACTTTTAATCCTTCTAAACACTTTTGTATCATCGGCAAATTTCAACACCTTGCTAGTTATATCATCGTCCAAATCGTTTATATATATTAAGAATAATATAGGTCCCAGTACTGATCCCTGTGGAACCCCACTCAAAACTGATTTCCAGTTTGAAGTCTCCCCATCAACAACTACCCGCTGTCTTCTGTCAATCAGCCATTTTTTTATCCAGTTAATTATACCATTTCCTATGCCATGGGCCTATAGTTTAAGCACTAATCTCTGATGTGGCACTTTGTCGAAAGCTTTTTGAAAATCTAAGTAGATGATATCTACTGGTGATCCATCATCTACCCACTTAGTGATATCTTCCAAAAAAACATAACATATTTGTTAAGCTTGACCTCGCTTTTAGAAACCCATGTTGAGATGGATTTATCAAGTTATGTTTAACAAGAAAATCCGCCATGTGATCTTTAATTAGTCTTTCTAATAATTTACAAATCACCGATGTTAAACTAACTGGTCTATAATTATTTGACTTGTTTCTCGAACCTTTTTTGAATAACGGTATAATGTTTGCTTCTTTCCATTCTAAAAGAACCACTCCCTCTTCTAATGACAAGTTGAAAACTGTTGCAAGCGGTATGCTAATTTGTTCTACAATTTCCAGTAGTAGTTTGGGTGGAATCCCATCCACTCCAGGTGATTTATTATCCTTCATAGCCCTGATTTTCTTAGCTACCATTTCTGGGGTTACAATTAACTGTCTTAAATAGTCTGATTCTGCCCCCTTGAACTTAGCCTCTGGTACTGGCAGTGAACTAGTGTCTTCTCTGGTAAACACTGAACTAAAATACTCATTCAGGTCTTCTGCCATTAATAATAATAATGGTCCAACTCGTTGAAGAAAACGCACCATATATAGAAGAAAATACACGAGATAGCTATATTCGTATATGTCAGCGTATCCGACTATGCCCATTTCATTGTCTCAGTGGTTTCTGCCCATATGTTTCTGTCTTTATGTTTCTGCGCAGGTGTTTCTGTTCAGTTGTTTCTATCCTGATGTTTCTGCACCATTGTTTCTATTCAGATGTTTCTACGTAGGTGTTCCTTTAACAAGATTTAACAAGATTGCCATCCAGAAAATTACTCTGGATGGCAGGTGGACAAGGAAGCCTTTTGGCTTATCGAGAGTCCAATACTTTTTATCTACATGTATCCCGCCTTTTTAAGGTGTGTGTCGATTTTATTTTTAAACATATTCACGCTACTAGCACCAACACAATCAGGAGATAATCTGTTCCATTCATTTACAGTCCTTTGTGAGAATGAGAACTTTCTTATATCTAATCTACACTGCTCCTTTACTAATGTAGCTTCATGTCCTCTGGTCCTTCTATCTTTCTTAACTGAGAAAAAAATGTTTCCTGCCCAGGTTATTCCGCCCTGTTGAACAATTCCCGATGGAGCTGTCGGTATTTATCTCATTATTGCGATAACTCACCGCCACACTCTTTGTTACCTCTGCTCGTAGATCTAGCAACTTTTTTGTTTGTTCGACGCGATCCACTGGTTCCCTGACCTGCTCATTACATTGCACTCATTCAGCGACCCGCAGTCTGGAGACGGCTAGTAACACAAAAACGCAGATACGGGCAAAGATAGTCGTGTAATATGTTGCCTTCACAAGGCTCCGCACACAAACTATTCGGTCCTAGTTTGCACTAAGGACTTAGTATTGACATCGAGATGAAAATTGCAATAAACAAAATCTACGTACATCGTCATAATCAATAATTAATCATTATATCGA
>CM034542.1:15360713-15482541 GCA_020002185.1 Paraescarpia echinospica
TTCATCTTCAGTCGTTACGGTGAGCTGTCATAGTTGACAATTAAACGACATTTGTGTGTGCAAAACAAAGAAAGAAAGAAAAGGAGACAGGAAAAACGGGGAAATAGTCTAAGTGAAATTGTAGGATATTATTACCCAGTTTTGCCTATTGGGCTTACCACAGTATTCGAGATAAGATAAGGAAAGAGGGGAAGGTGGTGCTGTGTTTCAGACTGGTACTGGCACCGAAGGATGACTAACTTACTTAGGTTTACTTAGGTTGTTCCTGACGTAGGCGGTAGCCTCGGTGGTCAGACCTACACATATCTTTGTAAATGCCCTACGACTTCCTGGGAAGGCGGCTCACCTACGTTGTTCCATAACTTTGTAACTTTTATTGAAAAGCGCTCTTCGGTCAGTTACTTACTTACTTACTTACTTACTTAGTAACTGACCGTTTGCTCGCGGGGAACATAGGCCATCAACCATGATCCTCCATTGTTGTCAGTTTGATGCCATTTCTCAATTAAATTTCTTTCCAGGTTTTTCCCATCTGCTTTCTATCGCTTTCCCTGTCTCACTGCCAGATGTTTCTCGGTCTTCCTCTTCTTCTCTTCCCTGGGGAGTTCCATGTAATTGCTTGTCGTGTGATGTTTGTTGCAGGTTTTCTCAGTGTATGTCCTAACCACCTCCATTTTCTCTTCTTTATTTCGTTTTCTATTGCTAGTTGTTTGGTCCATTCCCATAATGTAGTGATGGGTACCTTGTCTGACCACTTTAGGTGTTTGATTCTGCGCAGGCATTTGTTGATGAAGATCTGTAATCTTTTTTTGGTGTTTTCTGTGTAATTCGCCATGTCTCCGAGCCATAGAGTAACACTGACTTGACATTTGAGGCAATAACTGCGTTGGCGCATAACAATTATTGTACGATTTCCGCGAATTATACGGCCCCAAGGGCCTTGACGTTGAGGTGAAGCCTTCATTTTGGCTTTTACGTCTTCCATACTTCTTGTCCAGTGACAGTAAATAGTGTCACCGTGTGTGAATTGTGAATTAGCTATAATACGCTAATACAGCCATTCAATTCTTCTTCCATTATAAGTACACAATCCCACTGTTGAATAGTAGTGTCAACTCAAGTGACATGTATTTCAGAAATGCGTTAATTAACAATTGAATTTAAAGCAATGTTAAATAACTTCACTAATTCACTCGAACATTCAACAACTAGAATTAAAATGTAAGCGGCACCAAGAAGTTAAACCCGAAAGAAGTTCGGCCGCATCACTACCTGTTTTTATCTGCGCGGCTATTATACTTCCGCCAGAATATACACAATTTTCAAGTATAAGAGTTTTGGTGACACTCCTGCCAGCCCGTCTTGTGTCATGCTTCGTAACGCTGGCATATTAGCTACTTATTTAGTCGTCTTCGTGCGAAACAAGGGTCCTCCACTTCTTCCTGTCTGCAACCTGGCCCCAGCTTAGATGTAGTTGTTCGAGTTCTTTTTCCAGTCTTCCTCCAGGTCATCGGACCGTCCTCGTTTTCCTTTTCATTCACCGTTCACGTGTCCATATTTTATTTTAGTGTTACTTTTTGAGTTGCTGCCGTTTTTTTTCTCATGACACGGCCGATCCATCTCCGTCTTATTATGCAGTTTTGGCAAGTATGTTGTTCATATTGTTTTGTCTGGTTATTCTTAGCCATATTGGCGAAACGAAATGAAATGTGATGGGTAACCGGGGTTTTCAAAAACCACTCCGCTCTCTGCTGCCGGCTGACATGCTGATGAACTTAAAGACGTAGGGGGGCAATGGCGTAGATCTGTATTAGTACTGCACTTCGGCTACGTATATATATATATATATATATATATATATATATTTATATATATATATATATATATATATATATATTTATATATATATATATATATATATGGATGGATAACTTGCCTGTGGATTTGGCGCCCCAGACCCGACGCCCGGGTGCGAGTGCACCTCCTGGCCACGGGTCCCTACGCCATTGCCCCCCCCACGTCTTCAGAGTTCATATATATATATATATATATATTTATGTCCCCATAAACGAAACGTTTATATATATATATATATATATAAACACCCCTTCCAACCCGCACCGGTCAGCGTGAAAAGGGTAGGCCAACAACACCAGCATGCAAAGTACAATGAAGCCAATGCCCCCAGTCCCCAGAAGCAACGAAAGAGTATGTGACCAAGGAGGCGGTTCGGGTCAAATAGGGCTACGTGCACGGGGTGCTAAGAATCTCTGGGTCGTCAAGAAGAGCCGTCGAGAGAATGTAAGTAGATTGAAGATAGCAACACATAACGTAAGAACATTGTGTCCACAGAATGGTAATGAGCAACATCAAATTGGATGTCAAGGCTGCAAGGAATTAATTGATAAACAAGAGACCACCAAGTGTAGATACCACACAAATAGGAACACAAAAGATCGAACTCCAACTTGAACTGCGAAATCGATTCGAGACACTACAAGAACTAGACGACATCGACACCATGAGCGAAAACATCACTGATATGATCCAACTATGTGCGATAAGTGTAGCCAAAGCAACCAACAGACACAAAATGACGAGAAAATCGTCAGCGACACGAGTACTAATGAAGAAACGACGAGAAATGGTGGATAACGGCGACCGTACCCGAAAGAGGTACCAGAGGTGGTAGGTGGAAGCAGCGCTAAGAGATATGAAGAATGGAAAGACACCAGGCTACGACCATGGAAACATTAAAAGCAGGAGAAGATACCATCTCGAAGACACTGGCTAAGCTGTATACTAAATGCTTGTCAATAGAATACCCACCGCATGGAAGAAAGCAAAGACGGTGATAATCTTCAAGAAGGGACATTAGAAAGACTTAAAGAACTACAGACCGATATGTATGTTATGAAACATCTACAAATTACTCACAAAGATACTAGTTAACGAATATGCTAGAGAAGACACTCAACGAAAACCAACCACGAGAGCAAGCAGAAGAGAGCGGAGTGAGTATCCATCAACAGACGGGAGAGATAAGACTGGACTATGACACAAGATGTAGTCGTCTGCTGCTGCAGCCGGAGCGATGTAACCAGACACCGCGTAGCCAGCCGACACGAGAAAGGGCAGGATAGGTCAACATACACATAGATAAGGAAGGGCTGTGACACAACATGTATATGACATTGTGGAGAATCGTGGTAAGTAGGTCCTAAATGAGTGTAGTATTAGTAAAAGTAGGTATATAATCGTTGAAAATTAAACATAGTTACTATATACACTGTATGTATTTGGACACATAAAGACATAGTCACTATATACACTGTATGTATGTATGTATGTATATACACTGTATGTATTTGGATACCTAAAAGCATAGTCACTATATACACTGTATATTAGGACACCTAAAACATAGTCAATATATATATTGTATGTATTTGAACACCTAAATACACAGCTAATATATACACTGTATACATTTGGACACCTAAAACATAGTCACTATATATACTGTATGTACTTGGACTAACGTAGGTGATGACGCGGAGACCGTGGGAGAACGGTGCATGACGGGAGGTTGTCGGACTAACCTGCAAAGTGTACTGCCCACTATCCTGCAAGGTGTATTGCCCACTAAACCGCAAGTTATACTGCCCACTAACCCGCAAGGTGTACTGCCCACTAACCTGCAAGGTGTACTGCCCACTAAACTGCAAGGTATCCTGCCCACTAACCTGCAAGGTGTACTGCCCACTAACATGCAAGGTGTAATGAGGTGTTTTCTTGTGACAGTGCGGCGAGTGGTTGAGGGGGCAAGGTGTAATGCCCACTAATCCGCAATGTGTATTGCCCACTAACCTGCAAGGTGTACTTCCCTGGTAGTGTAAGGGTTAGAGCAGTGGACCGTCAGTCAAGAGGTGGTAGTGTAGTGGTTAGGGCAGTGCACTCTCATACCAGAGGTGGTAGTGTAGTGGTTAGGGCTCTCATACAACGTGCTTAGGGCAGTGGACTCTCATATCAGAGGTGGTAATGTAGTGGTTAGAGCAGTGGACTCTTATACCAGAGGTGATAGTGTTGTGGTTTGTGCTCTCATACAGAGGTGGTAGTTTAGCGGTTAGGGCAGTGGACTCTCGTACCAGAGGTGGTAGTGTAGTGTTTAGAGCAGTGGACTCCTGATACCAGAGGTGGGAGTGTAGTGGTTACAGCAGTGGCCTCTCATACCAGAGGTGGTAGTGTAGCTTAGGGCAGTGGACTCTCGTACAGGAGGTGGTGGTGTAGTGGTTAGAGCAGTGGCGTCTTATACCAGAGGTGGTAGTGCAGTGGTTAGTGCTCTCATACTGAGGTGGTCGTGTAGTGTTTGAGCAGTGGACTCTCATACCAGAGGCGGGGGTGTAGTGGTTAGAGCAGTGGGCTCTCTTACCAGAGGTGGTAGTGTAGTGTTTAGAGCATTGAATTATCATACCAGAGGTGGAAGTGTAGTGCTTAGGGCAGTGGACTCTCGCACAAGAGGTGGTAGTGTAGTGGTTAGAGCAGTGGCCTCTTATACCAGAGGTGATAGTGTAGTGGTTAGTGCTCTCATACAGAGGTGGTAGTTTAGCGGCTAGGGCAGAAGACTCTCGTACCAGAGGTGGTAGTGTAGTGGTTAGAACAGTGCACTCTCAAATAGAGGTGGTAGTGTAGTGATTAGAGCAGCGGACTCTCATTTGAAGAGGTGGGAGTGTAGTGGCTAGGACAGTGGACTCTCATACAGAGGTGGTCGTGTAGTGTTTGAGCAGTGGACGCAAGGTATACTGCCCATTAACCTGCAATGTGTACTACCCATTAACCTGCAATGTGTACTGCCCACTAACCTGCAAGGTATACTGCCAACTAACCCGCAAGGTATACAAGGTGACCGTGGGAGAACGGTGGTGGATGGGAGGTTGTTAGGCGTATTTCAGCCCAGAAAGTTGTAAAGTACAAGTTATATCAGCAAAGATGACATGTAACAGCTGGCAATGCTTGAGCGCGGCTTATCAGAAAACAGACGACAATTACCGAGGACAGACCCATTGGAAAAACCGAGGACAGACCCATGGGAAAAACATATGACCGTGTGGAATAGATATGATTAAAGGCTAATTGACGTAGACTGAGTCTGCTGATATATATCACTCTGGGCGGGGCCACCCATGGGGAAATTCTAAGATGGCGCCCGTCTCCACGTGACCTACCCCCTGGAGGAAAGAAGTGTAAGTAGTGGACCCACCTGGTGGAAAGTGAAGGAGCTAGTGTCTGCTGCTGCTGAGGGGGAATTAGCCTTCCTAGTGGAAGTAGTGCCACCTGACGGGCAATGAAGGAGTAATGAGGGAAGATTAAAGGTTAATTGACGTAGACTGAGTCTGCTGATATATATCACTCTGGAAGGGAAGACCCATGGGGAAATTCTAAGATGGCGCCCGCCTCCAGGTGACTTACCCCTGGAGGAAAGAAGTGTAAGTAATGGACCCACCGCCCTCGCCGCCGCAATCTGTGTGTGTGTGTGTGTGTGTGTGTGTGTGTGTGCGTGCGTGCGTGCGTGCGTGTGTGTGTGTGTGTGTGTGTGTGTGTGTGTGTGTGTGTGTGTGTGTGTGTGTGTGTGTGTGTGTGTGTGTGTGTGTGTGTGTGTGTGTGTGTGTGTGTGTGTGTGTGTGTGTGTGTGTGTGTGTGTGTGTGTGTGTGTGTGTGTGTGTGTGTAGTTATGTATGTATGTGAATGTACGTATTTTGTGAATTCTACTGTCAAAAGAGTGAAATTTGGTGAGTTCTACTGTGGTGTCCTAGCCTTACACACATGCACGCACCCAACGTCGCCGTCCCCACCCGCTCTCGCCGCCCTTCCCCGAAGAGAGCACACACACACACACATACATAGATTGCGGCGGCGAGGGCGGTGGGTCCATTACTTACACTTCTTTCCTCCAGGGGGTAAGTCACCTGGAGGCGGGCGCCATCTTAGAATTTCCCCATGGGTATTCCCTCTCAGAATGATATATATATAAGCAGACTCAGTCTACGTCAATTAGCCTTTAATCTTCCCTCGTTACTCCTTCATCGCCCTTCAGGTGGCACTACTTCCACTAGGAAGGCTAATTCCCCCTCACCAGCAGCAGACACTAGCTCCTTCACTTTCCACCAGGTGGGTCCACTGCTTACACTTCTTTCCTCCAGGGGGTAGGTCACGTGGAGACGGGCGCCATCTTAGAATTTCCCCAGTCTACGTCAATTAGCCATTAATCATATCTATTCCACACGGCCATATGTTTTTTTCATGGATCTGTCCTCGGTTTTTCTAGTCTCTTCCAGTGCTTTTCTTTACCTCCTTCTGAGCTAATGTGTACTGTGCTTCAGGTTGTCTAGTCTCTTCTGATGCTTTTCTTTTCCTCTTTCTCAGCTTGTGTGTTCTGTGCTTGAGCTTGTCTAATCTCTTCTGGTGCCTTTCTTTACCTCCTTCTCAGCTAGTGTGTACTGTGCTTGAGCTTGTCAAGTCTCTTCTTGTGCTTTTCTTTACCTCTTTACTACTTACACTTCTTTCCTCCAAAGGGTAGGTCACGTGGAGACTTAGAATTTCCCCATGGGTGCTCCCGCCCAGAGTGATATATATCTGCAGACTCAGTCTACGTCAATTAGCCTTTAATCTTCACTCATTACTCCTTTATCGCCCGTCAGGTGGCACTACTTCCATTAGGAAGGCTAATTCCCCCTCAGCAGCAGCAGGCACTAGCTCCTTCACTTTCCACCACTTACACTTCTTTCCTCCAGGGGGTAGGTCACGTGGAGACGGGCGCCATCTTATAATTTCCCCATGGGTGGCCCCGCCCAGAGTGATATATATCAGCAGACTCAGTCTACGTCAATTAGCCTTTAATCATATCTATTCCACACGGCCGTATGTTTTTTCCCATGGGTCAGTCCTCGGTTTTTCCAATGGGTCTGTCCTCGGTAATTGTCGTCTGTTTTCTGATTAGCGGCGCTCAAGCATTGCCAGCTGTTACATGTCATCTTTGTTGATATAACTTGTACTTTACAACTTTCTGGGCTGAACCACGCCTAACAACCTCCCATCCAGCACCGTTCTCCCACGGTCACCTTGTATACTTTGCGGGTTAGTTAGCAGTATACCTTGCAGGTTAGTGGGCAGTACACATTGCAGGTTAATGGGTAGTACACATTGCAGGTTAATGGGCAGTATACCTTGCGTCCACTGCTCAAACACTACACGACCACCTCTGTATGAGAGTCCACTGTCCTAGCCACTACACTCCCACCTCTTCAAATGAGAGTCCGCTGCTTTAATCACTACACTACCACCTCTATTTGAGAGTGCACTGCTCTAACCACTACACTACCACCTCTGGTACGAGAGTCTTCTGCCCTAACCGCTAAACTACCACCTCTGTATGAGAGCACTAACCACTACACTATCACCTCTGGTATAAGAGGCCACTGCTCTAACCACTACACTACCACCTCTTGTACGAGAGTCCACTGCCCTAAGCACTACACTACCACCTCTGATATGAAAATTCACTGCTCTAACCACTACACTACAACCTCTGGTAAGAGAGCCCACTGCTCTAACCACTACACTCCCGCCTCTAGAATGAGAGCCCACTGCTCAAACACTACACGACCACCTCAGTATGAGAGCACTAACCACTGCACTACCACCTCTGGTATAAGACGCCACTGCTCTAACCACTACACCACCATCTCTTGTACGAGAGTCCACTGCCCTAAGCTACACTACCACCTCTGGTATGAAAGGCCTAACAACTACACTACCACCTCTGGTAAGAGAGCCCACTGCTGTAACCACTACACTCCCACCTCTTGAATGAGAGTCCGCTGCTCTAACCACTACACTACCACCCCTGTATGAGAATCCACTGCTCTAAACGCTACACTACCACCTCTGGTACGAGAGTCCACTGCCCTAACCGCTAAACTACCACCTCGGTATGAGAGCACAAACCACAACACTATCACCTCTGGTATGAGAGTCCACTGCTCAAACCACTACATTACCACCTCTGATATGAGAGTCCACTGCCCTAAGCACGTTGTATGAGAGCCCTAACCACTACACTACCACTTCTGGTATGAGTCAGTTGCTCTAACCACTACACTACCACCTCTGGTATGAGAGTGCACTGTCCTAATCACTACACTACCACCTCTTGACTGTACAGTACACCTTGAAGGTTAGTGGGCAGTACACCTTGCGGGTTAGTGGGCATTACACCTTGCCCCCTCAACCACTCGCCGCACTGACACAAGAAAACACCTCATTACACCTTGCATGTTAGTGGGCAGTACACCTTGCAGGTTAGTGGGCAGGATACCTTGCAGTTTAGTGGGCAGTACACCTTGCAGGTTAGTGGGCAGTACACCTTGCGGTTTAGTGGGCAGTACACTTTGTGGGATAGTGGGCATTACACCTTGCGGGTTAGTGGGCATTACACCTTACGATTTAGTGGCCAGTACACATTGCGGTTTAGTGGGCAATACACCTTGCAGGATAGTGGGCAGTACACTTTGCAGGTTAGTCCGACAACCTCCCGTCATGCACCGTTCTCCCACGGTCTCCGCGTCATCACCTACGTTAGTCCAAGTACATACAGTATATATAGTGACTATGTTTTTATGTGTCCAAATACATACAGTGTATATAGTGACTATGTTTTAGGTGTCCAAATGTATACAGTGTATATAGTGGCTGTGTATTTAGGTGTTCAAATACATACAATATATATAATGACTATGTTTTAGGTGTCCTAATATACAGTGTATATAGTGACTATGCTTTTAGGTATCCAAATACATACAGTTTATATACATACATACATACAGTGTATATAGTGACTATGTCTTTATGTGTCCAAATACATACAGCGTATATAGTGACTATGTTTAAATTTTTAACGATTATATACGTACTTTTACTAATACTACTCATTTATGACCTACTTACCACGATTCTCCACAATGTCATATACATATTGTGTCACAGCCCTTCCTTATCTATGTGTATGTTGACCTAGCCTGCCCTTTCTCGTGTCGGCTAGCTACGCGGTGTCTGGTTACATCGCTCCGGCTGCAGCAGCAGACGACTACATCTTATGTCATAGTCCATTCTTATCTCTCCCGTCTGTTGATGGATACTCACTCCGCTCTCTTCCGCCAGAGGGTCCCTACATCCGGTCACGTGACTACACACACATACATACACGTATAAATACCCGACGAAAGGCGCCGCCATCTTAGATTTGGACCATGGGGGTGCAAAAACTCCTCAGGATGGTATGTCAAAAGAGCGTCTCTACTACTGATGCGTTTATGAGGTTGAGGATTGAAATAGGCGAGAGACATAGGCCCAAGATTTACATATATCAGCCTTGGCCTACAGTGGGTATTTTGTGTCTTGGTAACACGTGTTGTAGGCTAGGAAACATGCTGCAAGATGTGAAACATTTAATTGTCAGACATAAAGCAGTTTGCAGAAGAACAAATCAAATTCAATGTAGCATGAATTTGGTCAGTTGACCGAAACAAAATGCATTAATTACTAATGCAACATAACATAATTATACAAGAATAATTATGTTGGGCCATGTTTCCATTGATGAATATTTGGCCACGTTGAAGTCGACGCAATGAGGCTGACAACGTCGTGGGCGATGAGGTGTGGATGAAATGCAATACATTGTACGTCACATGAAAAGAAGCGACGAGGTATGAATGCAATGTATTACATCGTGGGTCACATTAAAAATAAGCGACGAGATTTGAATACAATGTAATACATTTCATGAGGCCAAATTCGAAAAAAAAATTTTTGCGTATTGTCCAGGAATCGGTTCAGCTCTACATTCAAAACAATGTTCGTCTTGTCTAGAAACCAGTTCTCGTGTGCTATTAATGACAAGAAACGTAGTTGGTAAGCAATAGCAGTCCTATATGATCCTATATGTGCGGAGGACACACAACAATATGTATGTTCCTTGGCATATAGCCTAGCTAGACCCTCAGTTGAATAGATTTTGGGATATAAAATACTATGGCTATAATAAAAATACATACTGGTCACCATAATTCTGAATTATGTTCAAACATGTAGCGTATTTCGTCTAAATACACTATATATTTACAAAACACGACATAACCATAAGATGGCGGAACAGGAACTACTTTTTATAGTATCCAATTATGGATCATTACGCCGATACAAAACAATAGTAATTACGCATCAACACGTAGTTCTAAATACTTGAGCACTAGACACTGGAACCTGAGATATGTGGAAGGCTTCCACAGGATCAATGACCTCTTCATCCTGGTCGTAGGTCTCCTTTATAGGAAGACGTGATAACGCATCAGCTTTCGCATGACTGGAAGTATTCCGAAACTTTATTTCATAGTCCATTCCAGACAAGAACAATGCGTAGCGCTGAAGTCTTGCAGATGTCATCGTCGGTACTCCCTTGCTTGGACTGAGAATTGATAGCAAAGGCTGATGATCCGTCACTAATGTGAAGCGGCGACCATATAGATATGAGTGGAATTTCTTCACTCCCCAAATCAACGCAAGTGCAGGTTTATCCGGCGCACACAAATCTCTCAGCAGACTGTACGTCTTACCTCCTATAAGACTCAGCAAAGCCGGTACTTGTTTCACATCTGGAACGTCATTCGGCAGAAAATATTGTTCTAACCGTTCATAGTAACCTGGCCACGATTCTACCGAGCTGTCGAAAGTTTCAATTTTGCCAATGGGGGCGGCCATTGCAGCGAATACGGTAACACGTTTTTATCGGAGTTCCGAGCGCTTCAAAGTTCGACACAAGTCAACGCACACTTGTACCAGCGTGACAGTTCATCACTTTTCTTCTACCGACCTGTGCAAGTGGAACGACGAGTTCTTTGAGTCATCCTCGTCGCCAGTGTAGCGTATTTCGTCTAAATACACTATATATTTACAAAACACGACATAACCATAAGATGGCGGAACAGGAACTACTTTTTATAGTATCCAATTAAGGATCATTACGCCGATACAAAACAATAGTAATTACGCATCAACACGTAGTTCTAAATACACAACAAAACATATGTGAAAATTATGCTGAAAGTGGTACAATATAGACTGTGAATAAGACCTCGGGTCACTGGTTGTCTCACTAAATGTTCAATATATAGTGGTCACCATAATTCTGAATTATGTTCAAACATATGTGAAAATGATGCTATATGTGATAAAATACACACTCACTGTGAATAGGACTTCGAGTCTCTGGTTGTCTCACTAAATGTTCAATATATAATGGTCACCATAATTCTGAATTATGTTCAATCATACGTGAAAATGATGCTATATGTGGTAAAATACACACCGTGAATAGGACCTGGGTTCTCTGGCTGTCTCACTAAATGTTCCAGAATGTTATACTAATCTAAAACGATATGCAACATGGTGATAGCAGCTGGTCGTGATATTGTCTCTGTGTAGCTGGTATGTAATCTAGTTGAAACCAGTTTCGAGGCACGTGGTACTATTAATAGAAATAAGTCACATGAAGAAAACGCAAGAGATGTAGTTATAATGTAACACATTGTACGTCGCGGACAAGTTCAGACTTGTATAGTAGAAATGTTTGCACAGGGCACTAGGTTGCACTAAAAAGGATTTCCCACGGGTTGTTTAACCGAATTCCCACCTTTTTCACCGAATTCCCGGCATTTTGATCGAATTCCCGCCTTTTTCACCGAATTCCTTTAAAATGACATCGTGAAAGTGTACGGTATACAGAAGTATGGTTAAAAATATATTGTGAAACTGTACGGTAACCGGAAGTAGGGTTATGGGAAGGTCGTGAAACTGTACGATAACCGGAAGTAGGGTTAAAAATACATCGTGAAAATGTACGGTAACCGGAAGTAGGGTGATGGGAAGGAAATGACATCATTAAACTATTTATCTAGTCCACTGCCTATTCGTCAGGATTTGACCTATTTTTCAGTTCTGCTGGATTTGACCTATTTTTCAGTTCTAAATGTACACGTTAGGGCGCTCTATACCAAAAAAATGGTCCGGCTCATGACAGACGGATTGAGCTCTTCACACACAAAGCCCTCGTATTATATTGATGTCATTCAATGATGACATATTGAAATTTGAATGATTGGCATTGTGTGTGTGTGTGTGTGCGTGCGTGCGTGCGTGCGTGTGTGTGTGCGTGCGTGCTTGTGTGCGAATTATGTCGTGTCATCTTTTCTTTTCATAATTATTTTAAGTGCTTGTTGAGTTTATATACTTTATCATGGAAGATGTGTCAATAAATAGTGCAACATCAATCAATAAACAGGTTAGCAGTCTTGTTCATTGTTTTTTTTTCTGCATGAAAATTAGTCACCGGATCCACCAGTGGTATACGGGCATGTAATTACAAAATTCGTTGTTGTATTCTTTTCTAACCGACACATTTCAAAGCAAAAGCTAAATTATATGTTAATTTAAACTGTTGCTTATTATCTAAACATAACATAATATAACATAACATAACGTAACATAAATAGAACGAAGAGAAACATTTTCTAAACATATACTTTTATTATTCAGAACACTATCAAGAACAGCGAATCCTCGTTCTTCCGTGTCACCGAGGGAGCCATCCCGCGGCCGGATTTCCTCGGCAAAAAAATCAACAGTATGTGCAACGGTGTCTCCATCTACTGGCTTTCTCCGACGTGTAGTGGCAACGGCACAGACCTGGAGAAGCCGGGCTCTGAAGGTCGGTTAATACAACCATTTGTTCATTAATATATTTTTCTAGGTGTGAATCGTAGCATTTTGCATTAGTATTATATCAGATTATATCCGGCATGCGTAAGTAGTATAGAGGTCTTTTTCGACCTCAAAAGCCTACTTATAAAAAACGTTTTAATGACCACTAAACGTTTTCGGGAACCTACTTATAAAAAAGGTCAAAGGCTTTGTTTGACACTAATTGGTTTTGGACACATACTTATAAAAAACGTGATTGATTACCCCGAGATGCCACCTAGCGGTGAGTGCAGAGACCTTTTTAGTTCGTCCCCTAGCGATCAACGCCGTACTTAGCGCGTGCTGACGTAAGCAATAATGCGTTTATCGCGCGAATATATAACCACGATAAAACCACTGTGTGCAGATTCTCCCCGTCAGCCCTATGTGGATGCCCCACTGTACCCTATGTTGACAGCAGCGATAACCGCTGCGGCTGCTGGAGTGGACTATGAGCCCTGCATGACAGCATAGCTGGCTAAGGCTGTGCGTTTTAGTGCTCTGATTAAAACGAAACCAATGCATTTAAATAAATAAATACATCTAGTCGTGGGATTACAATGAAACCAAAAGCATAAATACGCTAACGTACAGTTGGTGACACTGTATGTAGGGTGTGTATGCAATGGATACAGACGCGTGAAAACGTGAGTAGTAGAGAGAAATTTATTGCTGCATTATGGCAGTGGTCCCCATATTGAAGTAGGACGATTTATGTCCCGAACAATCGGGAAGAGTGTTGTAGTTGGTGGTGAATTGAATCCACGTCGTGGATAACATTCCGTTTGTGGTATCGGTGTGCGCCACAACCCAGTGATGGGGTCTTGTCGAAGAAATATTGTTATGAGGCTGTTGTCACAATCGATGTCGTGTGGGTCGTGGCTGGTGGATGCAGGTGGCGTTTGGGTTGTTGAAGTCGGAGTCGGTGTTTGACGAGGTAACGGTTGGACCGTGCATGTCGGTCTATGAAAGAAACAACCACAATACGTGTAAACAAAGGGTATGAAGCATGCATGCATGCATGTATAAAAACAGGCTGTTGTTTAAACAAAGGATGAGAACCATGCATGCGTAAAAGCAGACTTACGTGTTGACAACTGTTTAAACAAAGGGTCATGCATAAAATAAACAACCACAACATGCACGCATGCATGCATGCATGCATGCGTAAAAGCAGACTTACGCGCTTAAAACTGTGTAAACAAAGGGTGACAATGCACATACGCATGCAAGCAGGCTTACGTGCTTACAACTGTTTTAAAAAAATGTACGCACGTACACATGCATGCATGAAAGCAGTGTTTTATCCATTGTGACATGCATGGCTTACAACTGTTTAAACAAAGGGTGCTGCATAAAAGCAGTGTGTTAGGAGACGATCCATTGTGACATGCATGGCTTACAACTGTTTAAACAAAGGGTGTCAATGCATGAACGCGCACACGCATGTATGCACGCGTGCACGCACACACGCATGCACGTACACATGCATGCATGCATGCATACATAAAAGCAGTCTTACCGATGTGTTGGTTTAAAAAAATGTACGCACGTACACATGCATGCATGCATGCATGCATAAAAGCAGTGTTTTATCCATTGTGACATGAATGGCTTACAACTGTTTAAACAAAGGGTGCTGCATGAAAGCAGTGTGTTAGGAGACGATCCATTGTGACATGCATGGTTTACAACTGTTTAAACAAAGGGTGTCAATGCATGAACGCGCACACGCATGCATGCACGCATGCACGCACACACGCATGCACGTACACATACATGCATGCATGCGTACATAAAAGCAGTCTTACCGATGTGTTGACGAACGATGAGTTGATGATGAGCTGTTCATTGTGGCTGAGATATTGAAAACTGATCAGGAGTGTTGGACTGCGAAATGGTGAATGAGCAATGAGTGCGCGCAACGTCAAACACAGCGGTGGCGCATGACACTACGGCTTATCGTGATCGGAATGTGAACGGAGAAAAATGGATTTTTACAAACAATAAACGAAACGTTAAAAGCATGAAATTAAACGTTGTATACGATCGCTGTGGGGTCAGGAAACGTGAGGTGCAGTGATATTAGAGAAAATTCGATGTAAAAGTCACATTTGACGATGGATGTACTGACGTGACCGCTAACTTTTTTCCTAAAACAAATTCCTCGGTAGCAGCGTCGTTTGCGTTAAGTGCGCATGCACGTAATTTTGACATGTGTTGCGCGTGACTTATCGCGATTGGAATGTGAACGGAGAACAATGGATTTTTACAAACAATAAATGAAACGTTAAAAGCATGAAATTAAACGTTGTATACGATCGCTGTGGGGTCAGGAAACGTGAGGTGCAGTGATATTAGAGAAATTCGATGTAAAGAGAGATTTAACGATGAATGTACTGACGTGACCGGAAACTTTTTTCCGAAAACAAAATGCCTGGGATGTATGAAGTATGCATGCGAATAATTGAGTAAGATAACGGTATTAGTGTGAAGTGCGCATGCGCGTTATGTTGTAGACAATGACATTTCAAAAACAATAAACCATGAGTTAAAAGCATGAAAGTAACCGTTGTACACGATGAGTTTGGGCTCTGGAATCGAGTGGTGTGACGATATTAGAGAAATTCGATGTAAAAGGCACATTTGACGATGGATGTACTGACGTGACCGCTAACTTTTTTCCTAAAACAAATTCCTCGGTATTGGCGTCGTTTGCGTTAAGTACGCATGCGCGCAATTTGTAAGATAACTGTAGACTGTTAAGTACGCATGCGCGTTATTTTGAAAAGTATAAAACGGTTGAGAAAATGCTATGTTGTATGTCGCCGGAGTTCTAACGTGTATTGTTTCTACAGCAGCAGCAGCAAGCAGCAGACGTTCTTCCGCGAAAACATGGCAGATGAGATTCCACCAAAAAAGACCAAGGCACCGCGCAAGCAGTCACTGAAGGCGGCCAGCGGTCAACAGCAGCAACCTTCGCCGGTGGTAGCAGCGCTGTCAACGTGAGCGACATCTGTTAAGCGGCCCGTGGTGCTCATTGCGCCACCGTTGGCTGCTACTGTCGGGCGAAAGCGAAGCGCCGAAGAGACGTCCTTGGGCACCGTCGAGACGGCTGAGGGACACCCACCCCTGACGCGGAGAACATCACTGGAGCGTGAATGCGAATCGTCGGCGTCGACGCGCGCCACATTGGTGAGTCTGAGGCACCTGAAGTGTGCTGACAACGGTGTGTATAAACTTTTGTTGCCCGTTATGATCGACGCTGTGTCGTACAAAGAGGTTGGCGCCTATTTGGGATGTTCCCGTTGTCGCCGGAAATTGCAGAAAAGCAAAGGCGGGGAACTGATATGCCGAACGCACGGTGGAGTGTTGGTGCCAAAATATTACTTCGCGTTGCGTGTGATGGTGAAGGACGGCGAGGAGGAGGAAGACGAGCTTTGGCTTACTTTGTTTGACAGCCAAATGTATAATCTCGTCGAGTACACGGCCGAGTACTTCGTGGAGTTTAACGAGGAGGAACTCCGCGATACTGTGCTTGAGTTAACCGGCACGAAAGTGGAGATCAGTGTGCGTAAGACGACTTGGAACGGGGAGCCCTCGTATACCGTGCGCACACTGAAGAGATACGACGACGACGATGACGACTAATGTGTTGTGTTGTGTTGTTTGTAGGAAGAGTGCCCGTTACTGGTAGATTTGCTGACGCATACGAATGCGCAACAACGAATGATACGGTGGCGTGGACGTGACCTAACTGAGGAGGCCTGGCAACAAGTAGTAGAGAAGGCCGAAAATCATATAAAGGCGTTTTGGCTAGCTTATGAAGCGAACTTATTTTCTATTCCGTAACTAACAGTTGTGCTTATATGCTGTAGGAAGTGCGCCGCATACTGCAAGGTATGCTGGCAAACAACGAAAGGATCCGTGCTCAGAACGACGAGTTTGCCACGTTCGTAAGAACGTTGTTGGAACGCGAAGTGGAGGGGTCGATAAAGAGGGAGGAACAGGTCAAGAAGGAAGGTCAAAAGCAGGCGGACTAATCATAATAATGTGTTTGTAGGAGGCGCTGGTGCAACACACCAGGCGTGAATGTATGTGCGACTTCCTACACGCATTCCTGACGGTGATTCGTAAAGAGTAGAACATGATGCTTTGTGCTGTAGGGTGGAAGCGGAGTGCATGACGCCCACGTATTGGACGCGATCATCGAGGAGGCGCTCGGTGGATCGGATGCGAGCCGAACGCGTCCTCCTCCACCGACGTATAACGAAAGCGTGTACACGCCGCTGGGGACGATGGGACCGACGTGCGCTCCGTGCTGGAGCCTATCGGAGGAGGTGGCGTCCCAACGTCAAATCGTCGTGCCGAGCAGGGCCCAGTTGGTCTGCCGTTATGAACGGCTCGCAATGGACCTCGTCGCCGAGACCCTCGGTGAAATGATTCTGGAGCGGGCACGGGATCATTGCGGGGTATGCGAGCCGAATGAAGGCTGCCCATATGTACACATGCCCGGCTATCGTGCGGGACGGCCAAACCGTGTATACATGCAGCGTTTCGACAACACGGGCTGTATCGTAACGCGATATTTCAACAACGTCATGGAAACGTTCCTGCGTCGGTCGCTTATCCCCTGTTTGATGCGACTCGTGCAAATTCTACACGAAACTACGGTGTCAACTTCCGGTGGTCAGCAGCCGCAAACGGGTCGTGCGGGAGAGTTGTATTTGGTGCAGTTCGTGTCGGACTGGCTGTTAGGAACGAACTGGCGCGATTACATGAACCGTGTGCAGCTGGAGTCGGCCGTGCACACGTACGTGCAGCGCCGGAGCGGACTGGAATGAAGAACGAACAATAGAATAAAGAACACTGCTTGTTTTGCTAATATTTGCTTGCTATTGAAACAAAGGCTTCAACGCTGTGTTTGAATGTTGTAAGCTACTGAATTAAACGTTGAAAATGTACTTTCCGTTTCCGAGTTATATTACCCAAAACAAGTCACCGCTAGGGTTACCTAAAACTTTCCGAGTTAGTTATAAAAATTACCTCTAGTCTACAACCACCACTCGTTACCGCAAACACATTCCTTCCACTATCGTTCCGAGTTACCCCCATTCCCCACCACTAGGGTTACCTAAAACATTCCGAGTTAGTTATAAAAATCACCGCTAGTCCGCAACCACCATCACTTGTTACCGCAAAAAACATTCCTTCCACTATCGTTCCGAGTTACCCGCATTACCTAAAACCACATTCCCCCCGCTAGGGTGTACTAACCACCACCACCACCACCACCACAGCCACCATTGTTATAAATAGCTGTGCTCGAAAAAACATCAGCACATTAGAGAATGCCACTACCACCTACTAGATGGCAATGTCCGAAATGTGGGGCTATTTCGCGAAACAATCGACGTTAGAGCGACACGCGAAGAGTTCGAAAAGATGCGGCAACGAAGCGCTATGCGTAAAACGCCGAGTGTCCAAAATGTGGCGCGACGTACACTACGCGCGCCGCTATGCTACGACACCTGAAGCTGCGGTGTGGCCGTCAGACGTCGCCACCTCCTGGTAGTAGTAATGAACCAGTGGTGGTAGCGGCAGCCGCTAGGGCGCCATCACTCGACGATCTACAGCGTGTCGTGGACGAGCACCGGCGAAGCATAGAGACGTCGGTAGCGCGCGGTGCCGTGCAGTCGCGTTACAACTATCGCATGATCGCCTGTACGAATACGCGGGTGCTCGAACCGCGTCTGAGGGAAATGTTTCGCGAACAAAAGAATGCGTTTAAAATTAACGTAAGCTACGGTTTCGTATTACGCCACAAGGTGTCGGGTCGGTACCGATATTTTCATTCTTCCTGTAACTGTTGCGGTCGTCTCCTCGAAACACCAGCCCTAGTTACCGATAGCCGTTCGTTCGAACGATTCCTCGACGCCGTGCGCACGACCGACGTACTGCAGTACGCCATCGCGCAGCGTCCCGACTCGGGGTGGATCGTCGAGCTCGTAACGAACGCCACCTACTTCGTGAACACCATCATCGCCCATCATATCGGCTGCGTTGGCGTAATGCTCCCCGCCTACGTGCGCATCAACAGGGCCATCGTGTCGTTGACGAAAGATCATCGAGGCACGCCCTACGACGACCATCTATGCCTCTTCCGGTGCATCGTTCTCCACCTGCAAGGTCAACGACGAGGCGAAAGTATCCGCCGAATCGATACGGCCCGTTAAACGAAAGTCGCTAAACGTCTGCACGCGCAGTATTGTCGCGCCACGCGCACGTCGGCCTCGAACGGTGTGCGCCTGAACGAACTGGATCGCGTGGAGACGGTTTTTGGCATCAACGTCGTCGTCTATCGACTGACGAATGACGTCGCCGAACTAGTCCATCGATCGCGCGAAGCGCACCCCACGACCCTGAACGTCAACCTGTACGAGACGCACCTCTCGTACATAAGCGACCCGCGCGCGAACACGAAAACGTACAAGTGCGGAAAATGTGGCAACGCCCTCTGGCGGGACGTGACCAAGTTACGACGTCACGAAGCGACGTGCGAAGGTGGCGTTCGTCACGTGTTCCCCGGCGGTATCTACCGACCGTCGCCGTCCGTATTTGAGCGGCTCGACGACGAAGGCATCGACGTCGGCGACGACGACCTGCGCTACTACCCGTACCGCGCGACGTTCGATTTTGAATGCTACTTCGCCGATAACGATCTGCCGACGGATAGCGACAAATGCCGGTGGATGGCGCGACACGAACTGCTCAGCGTGAGCGTCGCGTCGAACGTGCCCGGCCACGAAGCGGCGCGGTGTTACGTCACGACCGGCGATTCGGCGGAACTCGCGCGTCGCCTCATCGACGACCTGGAAGCTGTGAGCGCGGCGGCGTGCGCGATTCTACGTCGCCGCTACGACGCGACCTTCGAGGCGCTCGACGCGCTCGACGCCGACTGGCGGCGACGGTGCAACGACGACGACGACGCCGACGCGTCACCGTACGCCACTCTCGCCGACCGCCTGTGGACGCACCTTCGTCAAATGCCCGTACTGGGATTCAATTCGGGTAAGTACGATCTCAATGTCGTCAAGAAGTACTTGACCCCCCTGCTCATAACCGGCGACGCGCAGCACACGTCGTCGGCGTTTACCATTAAACGTCAGAACAATTACATGTGCCTGTCGACGACGACGTTGGAGTTCCTGGACATAACGAATTACCTCGCGCCCGGCGTTAGCTACGATCGCTTTCTGAAAGCGTACGGTTGCTCGGCAACGAAGGGGTACTTTCCGTACGAGCATATCGACGCGTTGACGCGACTAGACGAAACCGCCCTGCCGTCGCGCGAAGCTTTCTACTTTCTGAAAGCGTACGGTTGCTCGGCAACGAAGGGGTGCTTTCCGTACGAGCATATCGACGCGTTGACGCGACTGGACGAGACCGCCCTGCCGTCGCGCGAAGCTTTCTACAGCCACCTGAAACGCGAGGGAATATCCGCGGAGGCGTACGAGATTTGCTCGACGGCGTGGCGTGACGAGGGCATGACGACGATGCGCGATTTTCTGATGTGGTATAACAATCGAGACGTGGCGCCGTTTCTCGAGGCCGTCGATCGTCAGTTCGCCTTCTATCGGCGCCGACGTATCGACATGTTCAAGGACGCCTTCAGCGTACCGGGGTTGACGTTCTTGTACCGGTTCAACGACCTGCCGACGTCGATCCATTTCTCGCTGTTCAACGAGCCGAACAAAGATCTGCACCGTCTGCTGCAGGCGCAGATCGTCGGCGGCCCGTCGATCATCTTCGCGCGTCACCACGAGGCCGGCGTGACGGCGATTCGAGGCGGCGATGCGCCGTGTCGTTCGATAGTCGGCTTCGACGCAAACGGCCTCTATATATGGGCGATAATGCAGGAGATGCCGACGGGCTGGTACACGCGCCGGCGCGCGGAGAACGCCTTTCGAGCGGAACGCGTGCACCGCTACGGCCATATGGCTGTGGATTGGTTGACGTGGATGGAGGCGCAAACCGGCGCGCGTATACGTCACCAGTTGAACGGACGCGAGAAGCGCATCGGAAAGCACCGAGTCGACGGCTGTTGTGCCGCCACGCGAACGGCGTATCAATTTCACGGCTGCTATTTTCACGGCTGCCCGACGTGCCAGGCGCACGTGACGACGAACGCCGTCAACGGTCAACCGATGACGACGCTGTACGCCGCGACGATCGCCGTGACCACCTACCTGCGTCGTTTCGTCGACGACGTCGTCGAAATGTGGGAGTATGAGGTATGATAAATTAGACACCCGGCGACATACGTAGCGTAAATCGGTTAGAGACGTTGCTGTACTCTAGCATGACCTTGACCTTATCGGTGCACAATTTCTCTAGCGCCTCGTTGATCTTTTGCAACAACGTATAAACGTTGTTGTAGAAACCGTGAGGAATCGAGATCTGACGGTATATCAGGGTGGTCATGCCGTATTCGTCTACCTCCGTGTAAATACCCGGATCACCAGTCGAGCAAGTCAGGTAGAAGTAGGTGTCCTTCTTTCTCATGTTGTACCACGTGTGCGGATACTGTACTGACACCAGTCCGCATTCCCACTCCGCCGACAGGTTGAAACGTCGCGGCAGCGTCGTGACGTAGTGCGTCAACGTATTTTTGGGGTGACGTTTCATAGACGCGTTGCTCGGTAGCGTCAGGTAAAAGTCAGACGAGACCGCCATCGTGTTGTTGTCGACGTCGACGTTCGCCGCCAACACTCATAGACGGACTCGGGAGCAGGTAACCGAGACAGCTGCTCAACATCGCCGTCCACAGGTTGGAGTCACCTTGACCTTTCGTCAGATTGTATATACTAACGGCGATGACGAAGAACAGGACGACGACCTGACTGAGGAATACGATGTCGGCCTTAGGGCATTCGTTGCCGCAGATTCGCCATGGAACGGGTTCGGCGGTGGTTGTGGTGGTAGCGTCGATGGAGTCCGCGTGCTCGGCGCCGGCGTTCGTTCGACGATCGCCACTCGAGGTAGTTTCGTCGTCGTCGCTCATCGTCGCGCCACTGCGCTCTGTCGATACAGCAGGGACCTTTATACGGCAAGAACGAAGATCCGTTGCATATTCCCGCCTGGTGCAGTCGCCAGCACCCCGTGTGGCGCATCCAACGATTCATTCTCATCGCCTCATCGCTAGTAGTAGTCTTTTTATAGGTCCACGAGCGACTCGGCGTCGATCCAGCTGTTGAAGGAGGCCGGATATCCGCTCCATTTTCCGAGTGCCTCCGAACCACCGCCGCGACGACGCCGACGCTGTAGAACCGCCTCCACGCGATACAGTTTATCCTTCGGAACGACTACGCGTTGTAGTTCCGGTTCGTAGAAGGCGCCCTCTACCGGCGTCCCGGCGTCGTCCTTCAGGCGATAAACGGGCGGTTCGCACGGGTGCACCTCTACGACTGTGAAGAGCTCCTCGCTCCAGTTAGCCATGTATCCTTTTTTGAATTGACCCCTCATCTTGCTGATACGTACGCGATCTCCCACGCGTAGTTTCGGTTTTCGCCGTTGACCGCAGTCGACTTCCCCACCGTACAGTCGTTGCCATACGTCCTCCTGATTCGTCGCGTCGACACTCGCCGGCGTCCTACCGATGCTTCGATGGTAGGCGTTGTTGTACGATCGCACGAAATCCGGTAACGCCTCTACGTAGTGCAGCGTCTCGTGTTTCGTAAAATAGCGCCACATACGCCTCTTCAAAGTTCGATTAAACCGTTCCACGACGCTCGCTTTAGTCTCCTCGTTATACGTCACGAAATAATGAACGCCACGACTCTTTAGGAACGTTTGCAGGGGTCGGTTCAAAAACTCGGTCCCCTTATCGGTCTGTTGCGAGTTCGGCGTCTCGTCGTCGCCACCACCGCTCAGCAGGCGCTCGAAGGCCGCGACGAGCGACGGGCCGGACTTACTCTTTAACGGAACGCACCACGCCCACTTCGAAAACACATCGATCACCGTCAATAGGTATGTTATACCGTCGTTGTGCGTATTCAGTCTAGTCAAGTCGACCAGATCGGCTTCCCTCTGCTGGTTTCGACCGCCCACGAAGACGCGACGTCGTTTGAGATGTCGTTTAACCGGTTTGTGTAGGGTATAGGCGTCCTGCGACGCTAGCCACCTCTCGACGGCCGGACGTCGGAGCTTCGACGCCCGGTGCAACGCGTCGACGCCTCCGTAACTTCCCACCCGTTTCGGATCGAAGTAGACGCTATTCAGGTCGTCGTCGTCGTCGTCGACGACGTCGTTTCGTTGCTGTCGAGGCTTTCGTTTTGGTCGACGACGACGACGACTCCACCCGGACAACATGACGACGACGATGATGATAAACGTACGATGATTATCATACACGTATAGAGAGCGATAAGCGCGATGGTGAAGCCGACGACGATGGCCGTTATCGTGCGTCGTGACGGCATTACAACGTGTCCCACGCCGCGACGCCCAACGAAGGGGATCGTTGTCTGCGTTTAGTCTCGCCTCGTATCCGACGACGTCTCCACTCCGGCGTCGCTGATGAACTAGTCGTCGTCGGCGTCATCGACGCCTCTTCTAGTAGGCGCTTCTGTCGTCGCTCCATGTACGACCGATAGCGCGGGTTGCCCACGAATTCCATAGGGATATTCATATCCTTCATGCGCAATCCGAACTCTCGCCATCCTACGGGCGCTGTCGTCTTCGATCTCGTTCGCATGAGATCGTTCACTAGATCGACCATGTTACTCCCCGCGATCGTTTTACCGTCGTACACGAATTCACCGCGGTCGTTCCATCGCCACAACGGATCGGCTTTCATTTTTTCGATAAGCAGTGCCGTCTTCCCTTTCAGCGTTTTCGGCATACTGGCTATGATTTCGCGCTCTACGACCTCCGACGATGGTGGCGCCACCGTCGCCGCTGCCGCCGCCACCCCACCGCAGGCGTCTCGCCGCTGCTGTTGACCATCGACACGCGTACCGGTTGCGCCGCTCGAGCCGCCTCTATCGTGTTGTACCGGCTCAGCAGTTGATTGTACGACGCAACCTTTTCGCGTTCGGATAAATCCGAACGTTCTAGAATGTCCTTCATGTCGCTGTCCAGACTACTCAGCACACGTGATCGGGGCGTGCTCGGCGGCTGATCGACACGTGGCAGGAGGCTTTCCACCAATCGCGGGTCGACCAACGCCATCTTCTTCGCGTACTGCATCAATCACCCGCTGCCGATCACCTGTCTGAGCAGCGGCAGGAGAACGGTACTCGCTAACGGCGCTAGCAGGGCCGTCAGAAAACCACCCGCACCCTTTTGCAAGACGGCACGCTTCTGCTTAATCGCAACTTGTTTGTCGGCGAGTTTACGCAGGTGATTCCGGTATTTTGACAACACGCGTTTCTGTTTCGGCGACAACTTCTCGTTCCCTTTCAGAATGTTGTACGCGCAATCGCACAGACTACAAATGAGACCGGCGTCCGCGTGGCCGATCACGGCTTTTCGCAGATCGATGTTCCGCCTATGTCTCTCCAACAGTTGCAGGGCAAAAATGTGTCTCTTCACTCGATTCGTCGGTGCCGCCAGCTTCGGTCGTCGCTTCGCTACCACCGCGCGCCCCGTCATAACGACTAATAAACGTACGCGCCGACGTCCCTCTCTTCTTATAGGATGCCGCCACCGCCACCACCACCGCCGCCACCACCCTTCCGTACGTACACGTACTGAAGACGATCGTCCGGAAATATGCACGTACGCAGGCGCATGTCCTCTTCCGTTTCCTGTTTCAGATCCACGAATAGATAGCCGTACGCCGACGACGTCGCGTCTTTGAAAGCCTCTATCATGTAGTTGACCTTTCCCGGGTACATCTGTTTCGCTAGGTGACCTACTTGGCCGGCATCTCGGGGGCTCTTGAATAGCACTATGTATTGAGCGTTCAGGCTGATTGTACGGTTTTCTTTCCCTTTCGGAAACATGTTCTGTCGCAGTTGTACGACCGACATATTACAATGATGACTTTTTTTAGTAAATAGTACCGTCACCCGGCTATCAGTCTCCTCCATGAGGTCGTCGAGTACTAGAAGTGTCCTCGCTTTACCGTCTAAACGTTTCGGATCCGGCAGGCCGTCTACGAACTCTATTTTCGAAGACATAGACGCGTAGCCGCTCTGCCACTGTCCGTAGCACCACAGGATTTTCTCCGGCGGCGGATCGATCATAGCGTCGTGACGTATCAGACGCTCGACGAACGTCGTCTTACCGCACCCCGTAGAACCGGCTACTATACATGTAAAAGGATGCTTCAACGACGGTCCGCTCATTTTTCACGACTGAACGAACACTTTTTACGCGTCTTTATAAGTGGCGCGTATCTCCATCAATAGTTTACCGAGCATGTTCTCCCCCGCATCGCCCCCGATTCCGGTACCCCAAAAACCCTCCCTACTCCGTACCCATTCCACCAATTCGGCGTCCCCGGTGGCCAACAGTTCGGCCTTCAAATCGCTCGACCCGTCAAACTTCCTCCTCAACAACGCCTTCATACACGCCACCCTAACGGAGCGCCATTCGGTTCCCGTTCTCTTTTTTCGAATGTCGTAACCGAGTCGTTTCGCTGCATAAGATGATCGCGCACTTTTGATACGTTCGGCACATTCCACGTCGCCGTTGAATATTGCTCTCCTATACTGATAGGCGTGCTCGACGGATCGAAAGCCCCGACTGAACGCCGACAATGGACACAAATACATATTTGACAAGAACGACCGCGATCCACCAAACCTTATAGGTGACGACATCATACCGACTACCGATAACCCGCTACCGCCACCGCTTATATACTGTCACCACCACCGCTAGATAGAGGAACTAAAAAGTTGCGACTAGGGTTCAAACCCGGAATCTTTCGATCCCTAGGCGAACACTCTCCTAAGAGAGCTGTACCGTCGCCAACGATTATGCAGTGGTTTTACCCTGGTTATATTATAGGGAACAATGATATATGTACTCACCGCTAGGTGGCACCTCACATACAACGATTCTAAAAAGGGTCGACGAATGGACTCGGACCGGGAATCTTTCGATCCCTAGTCGAACACTCTCCCAGGAGAGCTAATCCGTCGTCGACGTTTATACAGTGGTTTTATCGTGGTTATATATTCGCGCGATAAACGCATTATTGCTTACGTCAGCACGCGCTAAGTACGGCGTTGATCGCTAGGGGACGAACTAAAAAGGTCTCTGCACTCACCGCTAGGTGGCATCTCGGGGTAATCAATCACGTTTTTTTTAAGTA
Organism: Paraescarpia echinospica; assembly: GCA_020002185.1. Classification (NCBI taxonomy): domain Eukaryota; kingdom Metazoa; phylum Annelida; class Polychaeta; order Sabellida; family Siboglinidae; genus Paraescarpia; species Paraescarpia echinospica. The sequence goes on from CM034542.1 coordinate 15,386,893, forward strand.
AGTGTCCAAAACCAATTAGTGTAAAACAAAGCCTTTGATCTTTTTTTATAAGTAGGTTCCCGAAAACGATTAGTATAAAAAAAAAACCTTTGATCTTTTTTTATAAGTAGGTTCCCGAAAACGTTTAGTAGTCATTAAAACGTTTTTTATAAGTAGGCTTTTGAGGTCGAAAAAGACCTCTATACCACTTGCGTATATAGAATGTCGCTATGGAAATAATAAGGCAATAACGCGTCGGAACGTGGTGGATTTTTTGGGGATTGAGCATTAGCTTTTTATATCGATGGTGTTGGACATGACTTTGGTCTGGAAGTCTGGGAAGATGCTATTAGAGATTCTTCGCTGTGTTCGTTCACATTTTTATCGGTATCATCCTTGCGCGCCAGGGGACGCATCAGATCACACCCCTGCACTTTTCATATTGTTCTACACACGCACACGCAAACACACACGCACACGCACACGCTCACGCACACGCACACGCACACGCACGCACGCGCACACACACACACACACACACAAACTATAACTTGTTGTTTCTGTGTAGATGACGTGGCGTCTCGACAGAAGAGGGCGACCCTGGCGTGCGTCCTGTGTGGGTGCTACAAAGTGTTAGCCCCGTGGGTTGGTTGTGTTAGGCGTTCCGTCGGAAACACTGTCTATTACACAGCTTACTACAGCGGCAGCCCCGCGTACACCAAATTGATGCCGTACCCGTGTAACCTGTTCCGACTATGTAATAAAATCAGTATTCCGTGATATGTAGCAGTGGTCAGTGACACATTGCACAGTGCATGTAGCAGTGGTCAGTGTCACGTTACACAGTGCATGTAGCAGTGATCAATGTCACATTGCACAATGCATGTAACAGTGGTCAGTGACACATTACACAGTGCATGTAGCAGTGGTCAGTGTCACGTTACACAGTGCACGTAGCAGTGGTCAGTGTCACATTAAACAGTGCATGTACAGTGGTCAGTGTCACATTACACAGTGCATGTAGCAGTGGTCAGTCGCTTGCTTATCGGTCTTAGTGTTAGTAATGTACGCTTGCCATAATTAAAGCAACTTACATTTAGGCCGAATCATTGTCACACTAAATTTTATATGAAGTTTTGGTTACTAGAAACATGTCCTGTGATACCATTGTTTTCATGTAATAGTGAGAAATAAAATAGAGGCACCTCATTTTACCATATTTACGTTTCCTTTTACCTTTAGGAAACATACATGTATAAATATTTCTTACTAAGAAATTACCTTTTATATATTTCGTTTCATACAATAATGTTTGTTTAGTATGTTTCTAACGCGTTGTATTGCTTAGTGACAATTGCTATGTCAACTGAATATTGTGATATACCGATTTAAAGAAAAATAAAGTTTAAAATGCTCACAATGTAGTTGACTTTATATATTATATAGTTTCCCTATTTCTAAAAGGAATCTCACACATAATGGCATCAATTTGATTGTTCGTTCCTCGTATCAATAAACCACTCAACAAGTCTCTCCTCCAATAAATCAATTACTCATCAATCAGGCCATCACTCCCCAACCAGCCAATCAAACTCAAGTCAAACCGTCATTCCCCCAATCAATCACCCATTCCCCAATGAAGTATTCACTCCCCGAATGAATTATTCACTCGCTCATTGAAACGTTCACTCCACCAGTGAATCAGTTATTCCCTTTGGCAATCATTCACTCCCCAGATCAAACATTAATTCCCCAATGAATCATTCACCCCACCAATCAATAAGTCTCTCCCCAATCAATCATGCATTCCTCCTATCAATCATTTACTCCCAACCAATCATTCAGTCCTGAGTATGATGGCGATATTGAACACGGTCAGTGGAATGGTCTCGATTCACTCATAAACATTAAAATTGTATCAATTATACGTTTCTTTTGTATGGCTACAAGGTCTAAATCAAATGCCCCCCCGGTGAGTTTATAATTCTTGGTACTACCCATGCTACGGACCTGTATTGTTATCGTGGCGAAGTATGAATAAAGTTCCCGTCGAAGTCTCTCCCGGGACAAACGTCAAACAGCGACGAGGAAAACAACCCGATCATCAAACGCTCATTCAATGCGCGATACTGTGATAATCGATAAAGATGTCTAACCAATTGAGCGACCTAAGATTAAGAACTCAGAGTTTGTATAAATTATAAAATGCCATCTCGACTTCTCTAGGAAACATCCAGCAACTCTGCAATTAATGCGCGAAGACTATTGGTACACAAATATCCGCAATTGTCTATAAACAAGTACGCATGCATACAACTGAGTGAAATGATGCAATGGAAAGTGAACGAACTTCCCCAAGGTTCGACACCGCAGCACAGGATTCGAACCCTGGTTTTCTCGGTCGAGAGTCCGAAGCTTTCGCCACTGTACCACTGCGCTCCTTGAAGACTCATAGTGATGTATGAGAACTAAACATTGAAGACTCATACTGATGTATGAGGACTAAACATTGAAGACTCATACTGATGTATGAGGACTAAACATTGAAGACTCATACTGATGTATGAGGACTAAACATTGAAGACTCGTACTGGTGTATGAGGACTAAACATTGAAGACTCATACTGATGTATGAGGACTAAACATTGAAGACTCGTACTGATGTATGAGGACTAAACATTGAAGACTCATACTGATGTATGAGGACTAAACATTGAAGACTCATACTGATGTATGAGGACTAAACATTGAAGACTCATACTGATGTATGAGGACTAAACATTGAAGACTCATACTGATGTATGAGGACTAAACATTGAAGACTCGTACTGATGTATGAGGACTAAACATTGAAGACTCATACTGATGTATGAGGACTAAACATTGAAGACTCGTACTGATGTATGAGGACTAAACATTGAAGACTCATACTGATGTATGAGGACTAAACATTGAAGACTCATACTGATGTATGAGGACTAAACATTGAAGACTCGTACTGATGTATGAGGACTAAACATTGAAGACTCATACTGATGTATGAGGACTAAACATTGAAGACTCGTACTGATGTATGAGGACTAAACATTGAAGACTCATACTGATGTATGAGGACTAAACATTGAAGACTCATACTGATGTATGAGGACTAAACATTGAAGACTCATACTGATGTATGAGGACTAAACATTGAAGACTCGTACTGATGTATGAGGACTAAACATTGAAGACTCGTACTGATGTATGAGGACTAAATATTGAAGACTCATACTGATGTATGAGGACTAAACATTGAAGACTCATACTGATGTATGAGGACTAAACATTGAAGACTCATACTGATGTATGAGGACTAAACATTGAAGACTCATACTGATGTATGAGGACTAAACATTGAAGACTCGTACTGATGTATGAGGACTAAACATTGAAGACTCATACTGATGTATGAGGACTAAACTTTAAAAGCGAGCTGAAGTATTGTGCTTTAAAACAGGCTTTAAATGAGTCAGCCGTAAATCTTTCGGCAGCACGTTTCAGAGTGTCGGTCCTGCGCACGAGAACGAACGATGCCCGTACCGTTCAAGGTTGTGCCGTGGTACAGTTAGTAGCCCGCGGTCTGTGGACGTAAGGGCTCATGATTTAGTTAGACTTCCTGTTTCGTTACAGTAAAAAGTACAGTGTCTTTTTGATAAATGATTTTTTTAAACAAAAATCACCTGCTCTGACATAAGTGCATTTGAGTAGTCAGATTTCCACGTGTGTTTGTAGGTGTTGACTGTAAATGGTGGATTTGTTTATGATTTTAATAAGCGGAAGGATATTTGGCTGTAACTTGCCTGTTTTACCCTTTGGCGGAGACATGCCTGCCGGTGTGATACGAGAGCTATAAATATTAGATTTTGACTAAACTCGACTGTCAATGAGATGACGATAACAGCAGGTAAGAAGTTGAAGAAATTTAGTAGGTCACGTTTTCTTATAATCAGACAAAACGTTAACATGGTCGCCAATGGGAAAACTAACTGTATACTGAGCCCATAAGGCGCGGCGCGGCACGTACGGCGAGGTCCACGAGGCCAGACAGGCCGACGTCCGGTCGTGGAGGGCGGTGAATACATCTGCGAGTCACTTGTACTGGATTCGCTACTTCACCGGCAACCAGTGCAGGCGTCTCAGTGCTGCAGTGTTGTTTTGTTGAAATTCTGGCCCATCACCTTTTTCTTTATGCCCATCGTTCGTTAGTACGATCAATTTCACTGGAAGCTAATAGTCGCCGGACCACCGTTTCGATTGAAAAAATGCTAAAGGTAGGACTTGACTGCGTTTATATAAGTTAGTCTAAGAAACGAAGACAGAATGCGTTTTGTCAGATCGGTAAAATACATATGGCGAAGATACATAAATATAAACCAACTGGGCGTATTATTAACTATACATAATATTCGATATTTTCCAAAGTGCGTACCGTCCAATGCACAGCTGTGAAACAGCCCTAGTACGCACACAGGCCGACATATTGCTTTCTCTGGATAACACCATTTACTGTTCAATCAATTACACATAATTGGCGTACGTGGCAACGCACTGTGCTGGTTGAAGTCGTATCTGTCACAGCGAACACAGGCAGCTAAAGTTGGCAACATCATTTCAAGAAGTGTTGATCTAACATGTGGTGTGCCTCAGGGTAGCGTGCTCGGATCTCTTCTGTTCACGATCTACTGCCTTGGACTGAACCATGTTTTTGAACATCATCAACTGCGCTATCACATGGACGCTGATGATACGCAATTATATATGGACTTTCCCCGTGACCATCTACTTACAATGGCCACCAATCGAATATCTCGTTGTACCACCGATGTGAAAGCGTGGATGTCTTTCCATAATCTCCTGCTTAACGAGAACAAAACCGAGATGATCGTCATATCTGCAGTGAACAATCGGAAACTTGTTCACCCGCCTGTTGACCAAGTCATAGATGTATGTGGCTATGCTGTTTCGCCGAAGCCGGTTATCCGCGACATCGGCGTTCTACTCTACAACACTATGTCGATGACGAATCAAGTGCGTCGTGTTTGCCAGGTGGCATATTGTCACCTCCGAAGCGTTGATTAGGAAATGTCTTACCATTAATGCCTGCAGAACTGTTGTGAACGCCTTAGTTATGTCACGAATTGATTACGGCAACTCAGTGTTATATGGTCTACCGGAGACGCACTTGCGAAAGCTGCAGATGGAACAGAATTCCGCAGCACGTCTCATTACCGGGACAAGGAGGCGAGAACACATAACACCTGTTCTGTACCGTCTGCACTGGTTGCCTATACGTCAGCGGATCGAATTCAAGCTGTTACTGCTGGTATATCGTGCAGTGCACCATCTCGGCCCTGCGTACATTTAATCGCTCGTGACATCCTACACGCCGACCAGATCACTTAGATCGGCCGAACAAGGTCTGCTGACTGTTCCGAGATATCACCTTGAACATTATGGCCGTCGTTCCTTCTCGGTGGCTGGCCCGATCCTCATGCATTCAGGCATGCAAACTGCGTTGACCCTTTCAAATCACTCTTAAAGACATGCTTATTTTGACAGGCCTTCAAAGAACTTTGCAGTCCGCATCAGTGACATTTGTGCAATGTTCATTATTTTAATTAGCATATTATATGTATTTATTTTATTTTATTTAAGCACATTATTTATTTTAGGTATTTAAACGGCTAATTCATTTAACTTATGTATAATATATACATTTGTAAATATATATTTATTTTTATTCAGGTTTATCTAACTGACATTTTATGTAATTTTTATATGCTACTTTTAAATCATTTTCTTTTACCTTTCTATTTAATATTTCTATTTAATATGTTTTAGGTCATTTAATGTATTTTTACTTATACTCTGCGATTGTCAGCGCCTTTGAGCAGATTTGTTATCCGGACACACGGCGCTCTATAAATGCTTTATAATAATAAATAATAATAATAAATAATAATAATAGTAGTGTCAGTGTTATGTTGTGCATAACGCGAGTAAGACGCTAGCATGTTTTTGTTACGCACTTTCGCCTTTAAATATTGCAAATACTTAACTCAAACATTTTTTGCAGAGACTGTCATTAATCATAACAATCAAAATGAGGAGTAGAACATGATGGCCGTCGAAGTTGATGTTGAAAATTCGAAGGTTAGGATTATTGCGTAGATTAGTAAACCATGTTAAGTATTTAGCGTAAGAAATGAAATTCGGAGACAAACATATTTCAATAAGAATGCTGCATTATCTTATTGGGATAACTAATGAAGTTCACCACAATTCATCAATTCACAAACTTTTCCTTTGGGTTCCTGCTGATTCATATAACTTCCATCTAGTTACTCCAATCCGGTTACTTCAATTATTTCCATCCATTTACTCCCGTCTAGTTTATCAAATCCGCTTTCTCCAATCTCATTAGTGCCGTACAGTTACTTCCATCCAGTTATTTTCATCCAATTACTTTCATCCAGTTATTCCCATTCACTTTTTTCCATCTCGTTACTTTCATGCAGTTATTCCCATCCAGTTACTTCCATCCAGTTACTCCTATTTAATTACTCCCATCTCGTTACTGACATCCAGTTGTTTTCATCCAGTTACTCCCATCCATTTACTTCAATACAGTTTCTCCCATCTCGTTACTCCCATTTAGTTACTCCCATCCACTTACATCCACCCATTTACCTCCATCCAATTAGTATAATCCAATTACTTCCATTCAGCTGCTACCATCCAGTTACTATCATCCAATTACTCCCATTCAGTTACTTCCATTTAATTACTTCTATCCAATTACCTCCATCCACGTCACTTTGGTTGATACAGCATAAAATGCCATTTAGGCTACATCGCAAGATGACATTTACAAAGCTAGTCAACCCATCGCACATAAAATAATTTACGGCATGCGCACCACCGACTGCGCGGTGGCAACAAACACGACTCAGAAAGGATCATCTTCAAGTACCTATTATAAATAATTTCGCAAATAACATGGCAGATACTTCCCTCGTTGACTCGTTGACTCGTTGACTCGTTGACTCGTTGACTCGTTGACTCGTTGACAGAAGCGTATCGATGAGACATTTGACATTGAGATACATGTATCCTGTGGAAAACTACCAACACATTTATATTCACGGTATATTATCATATTGGACGGTGACAATGTTAACGTTTTGCACTCCCGTAAGCAAGGGATGTTAATTTATAGCAATCGTAATAAGTGCATATTCTAGAATCTTACAACTAGAAAAGATATGTTGCCATTTTATGTTGACCATTACTATCTTGGAACAAACGTCAAAGGTATTGTTTCAGCCCCTACAAATCAATCACGCTTCGGATTTGTGTGGGCTATGTTTTGGTTAGAACATTAATGTTCACAGAAAAATGCCAACGAGAGTATCCATTGGTAATCTCATAGTCTGTGTTTGCATGTGATGAGATTGACGTCATCTACATAGGGTGGCGGAATAGCATTGCGTTCGCTGAGGTAGTATCCATATATTTTCATTCACATTTAAAAACTATATTCACATTATCCAGCGTTACAAAATGACGAATGGTATAACCAAATACTATTATATATATATATGTATATCAATAAAAGTCGACTATTCCGTCTTAATATATATATATACATGATATCATCCTACACTGTGCATTCGTCGACCTAGCTGGCATACTGTTTGGGGCCTGTGAATCGTTAACTGACTAAGCACACCCTTGAACGACATCACTGTCATGAAAGACTATAATAACCATCAATAAAAGTCTTTCATGACAATGATGTCGTTCAAGGGTGTGCTTAGTCAGTTAACGATTCACAGGCCCCAAACATTATGCCAGCTAGGTCGACGAATGCACAGTGTAGGATGATATCATGTTGTCGATTGTAAGCGACAGTTTTCCTCCGGCTACGGTGAAGGGGGGGCCTTGTCTACACGGATCGAAGTCAGTGTTCAATAGATACAACTGCCAAAATACGGCCACATACCTTCGTTCCGAGATCGTCTACCATGTTTTAGCTATTGTGCCCATTGAACACATACTCCATTTTCTGTCGTTCCATCAGATAAAGATATAACTTAATCTGAGACGTAACTCTCAAGAAACTTGGTGTACAATCTGGATATTTCAACCGCATTCCGCGGTCGTATTTTCAGCAGTCTGAAGTTACGTCACATTTGGAGAAAGAAACAAATCAGTAATAAAAACAGGCGGGTGCACCTCGGCGCCTCGGACTAGAAACGCTGGCAGTGATCCAAAGTTAATGTATTAATATGTAGATTCACAATATTTAACACGCAACAAATTATACCGAGAGCTTATCACACAGGCGTGACGATGCGGTCTATCCCAATACCAGTGTCACGACAACTGACTGCACACCGCTCCCAAGTCGCAACAGGTCAGGGTGACCGTAACCTGGGAGCGATGTGTTTATTGCAAAAACATTAACCTCTTTACATTATATCATTATAGTTTATTCCACTACTACGTGTGCGCGTGTGTGTGTATGTGATGGTGTGCGTGCGTGCGTGCGTGCGTGCGTGCGTGCGTGCGTGCGTGTGCTTGTATATAAGTGTAACTTCTGATGCATGTGTTTGTTTGCGTACATATGTGTGTGCGTGCGTGTGAGTGTGTGTGTGTGTGTGTGTGTGTATGTGTGTGTGTGTGTGTGTGTGTGTGTGTGTGTGTGTGTGTGTGTGTGTGTGTGTGTGTGTGTGTGTGTGTGTGTGTGTGTGTGTGTGTGTGTGTGTGTGTGTGTGTGCGTGAGTGCCTACATTATGAACAGTATATAAAAATGTAAAGGGTCATTCTTTCATATTTTGTGCGGTATCCAACCCTTAGGTCATATATAAGTTATTCCTGGTTACTCGTCAGACCAAAAATTACATGAGAGGTGCGGTTTTTTATATGCTGATGATAATCCCAGTGGATCATTTTCGACATTCGACAAAAATAAATGCATACCGAGTGTACTTCTTGGAAGCGACAAACCCGTAGACACATTAATTTGGCCTGATATGAACAATCGATTTTAATTATTGCACCGGAACAAGTATTTATTTTAATAATTTTAAATTCAAAATAAATTTCTGCCGCCCACATCTGTTTTAATTAACCTGATGAGGAATCGGGAATTATTGTAATGTGGCCTTAGGACTGTTTAATGCGTATCAATAAAAGTGCACGAAATATTTTTTTGGTTCATTGCTATTTCCGGAAGACGTCCCCCTCTCCGTATCTTCGTGGAATAGCCCTGTTTTAAAACAGGACCCTACGGAGGGTCGTATGAAGTGAGAACGTCATCGATGAAAATTACTTGAGTACGTTTAGGCTGAAAAGTTCTTTTGTGTGCTACCCTTGTTTGGGTATCAAGCCATGGGCTATTTTTAAACAGCCAGTCGGCCACATATATCGTGCATCTACGCGTACTGAGAGATAGGGCCTACCTTCGCTAGGCGGCTATGGTTGAACAGAGGTTCTTTTGTTATTGATATTTCTGTGATTGCAATATTATGAGTGGGGTTTTGGCATGAATTCGGTGGTGTAGGTTCCTGTCAACTAGTGAACGTGTCTAGCTTAATTTCGTCTGCTGATGACCAGATTTTAATCATCTTATTTTGGTGATGGTTAATTGGTTAAAGACTTTGGGGTGGTTTAAGGAGTGACACATATAGCCGTGATGAAAATAATAGAAAGGTCACCGCCATGTGTAATATTCTTTTAGGAATCGAAGAGCCGCCCTGATCCCAACCGCACCTCGGCATGTTGGGATCTGCACCGAGGTGTCGTAATGTGGCTCCAGCCAAACAGATCACAAGCAACGAAGCAGCAACTCTACTCTTAGAAAGAAGCTTCACAATAGTCTGGACGGAGACCATACAGCAGTCTGGCTAACCGTTGAATGGTCCGAGCGTGTGGCATGTTTGGACATCACATTATTCCTCTGGCTGCGATTGATGGAAACCACAATGCACATCGATACACTGGCGAAATCGTCAGGTTTGATGCGACATCCTTCCATCAAGTTCATTCCGACGTCGCGGCTTTCCAGCAAGACATCGCTCGTCTTCATGCTGCCCGAGGCACTGCGGCTTTCTTGCAGGACACGCTGTCGCGGTCACACCTGATCTTCTGAGCCCGTCGAACATATAGCAACATACATTTACACCTATTGTCGTGATCAACGAGAGTACTGAAACGACTCACTTCCTACAAGTCGACGTCCGAGTTGTTTACAGCTGTCGACCCACATAATGGACTTGGTCTTTCATTGTACACACAACACTTCCTTGTTGGAAAAACACACTCGGGGAAAATAACTACATTGTATCACAATTGGGGATGGTTTCAAGGTGTGACGTGGATCCATCGTGTGGCAGTGCTTTCTATGCTTTATCCACTGCACCAGAATCATTATTAATTAGATAACATGCGTGCGTACGTGTACATACATATTTGATAGTCGTCGCGTACGATACTCTATGGTTATTAATTGGGGTGACTATTGAAGACAGTTTTACTATTGCGATACATTTACAATAGCTGTAATACTATTGCTCTGCTACCGCAGTCAATAGTTAATGAATAATTAGTCAGGAAAACAGTTCTGTAATAGCGATGCACTGATCAATCTACACGTAAACTGTATGTTGCTGGAGTTAGGTATTATATAAAAAAACAGATGTTATAATGATAGATTGCTTAGCGTGCGACGTTGTTCTTTTTCCTACATCACTAAGAAGTCCGTATCGCCATATTATATTCTTTAATGTCCAAATCATTTCATATCATCCAGTAACTGTGAAATGCAGGCAACATGTGGATACATAATGTCAGGGCACTCTGTGTGTTGGTAGACTTTATGTGGAGCGGTAATCGCGCGGTAGAGCGCCAGACTATCGATCGATGAGGCGATGGTTCGATTCCATTCCACCTGCCGCCATTTCGAAACTTAGACAATTTCGCTCACCTCACGTTGCCTGTTTTGTTTTGGTGGAGACGCTACAAGCCGTTGGTCCCTTCTATCTGGTGTCTATGCCTGGGGAAGTAAGATTCCACACAGGGGGGAAATGTGTAACCTGTCGTTGGCTCACAGAGTGGTGGTGTCCATCTCTAACCCACTGGATCCTAGATGAATGGAGTTGATTCCCGGTCGGGCGTGTTAGAGACGCCGTGCAGACAGTATATATATATATATATATATATATATATATATATATATATATAAACTACATCATTGGACCCACTAAATCCTATGTAAAAAATAGACATTTCTTACAATCTGGATAATGATCTAAAAATCCGTCGAAGCATGAAAAATGTCTCACAACATTAATACGATTGCAAAAAAAGACATGTTGCCATGGTGACAATAACATCCGTTGACGTAAATGAATTTAACAATACAAACAGCTTTTGACGGTTGTGACTTATACTGATTGGTAATTCTTAGTATTTGTTTTTATTGTACTCTTTTATAACTACATCGATTGGGGTTTGTCTGTGTGGTCAGTGTGGTCAGTGTGGTCACTGATCTCAGTTACACATGTTTATTTAATGCTTTCTTAATAGTGAACACCACAAGACAATTTCCCAATGATGAACAATAAAGGTTTTTGAATTTGTCGTCTCTATTTGTGCAGTTAATAAAGTTTCTGCTCCATTAACCTTGAATACAATTGTTGATGTTGTTCAGTGTTTAGCTGTTATGTCGTCTGTTATGTCATCTGTTATGTCATCTGTTATGTCATCTGTTATGTCATCTGTTATGTCATCTGTTATGTCATCTGAATTTCTGAACGCGTAATTTTATATTTCACCCAGTACGTTTATAGATTATATAGTATGATCTCTCCCTCTGGTGGGTGGATGCCAAATTATATTCTGCACCAACAACCCTCAGTGGCGGAATCACAACGCCACTGATGTGGAGAGGACAAAGCTTTGTTATAACGTTACTCAGTTACTTGGCATCATCCTGAATAAGGATGCTACAAAAGCACTGATAGGGTGGAAGCCAGTTAGTGAACGCATCATCACAGCGAGGTTCAACACCAGACATGTCAAAGTCACCGTAGTGCAAGCATATGCCCCAACCGAAGTCGCCACAGACGAGGAAAAGGACACCTTTTACGACCAACTCCAGAACGTGCATGACGAGATACGAAGCTTTGACATAAAAGTGGTGGTAGGAGACTTTAACGCGAAGCTGGATGGAGACAGAAGAGAAATGTATACTACGGTTGGACCTCATGGTTCAGCTGGAAATACGAATAATAACGGTGAACGATTGCTCTCGATGAGCACCGCCAGTGGTATCAGCATTGGCAACACCTTCTTCAAACATAAACGCATTAACAAGAAAACCTGGATCTCACCAGATGGCAATACATCGATTGAGATTGATTACATCTGCATTAATAGTAGATGGCGTACATCTCTACAGGACGTCCGAACCTATAGAGGGGCAGATGTTGGCTCTGACCACAACCTTGTGATTGGTAAGATCCGCTTGAAGTTAAAGAGAGTCAACACGGTGAAGACGGTCAGGCCATATGCGACAGATAACTTAAAGAACACAGACACATCAAAACAATTCTACGAGGAAACTAAGAACAGATTCCAAGCGCCACAACACTCAACAGACTTAGAGGAGCAATGGCAGCTATTCCTTCAAGCCGTAAAGGAGAGCACGAATGTAGTGTTAGGAAGGAGAAGAGGGTCCAACAGAGAACAGTGGATTACTGGAGACTCATGGAAACTGATTGATAAAAGGAAGGATATGAAGATCAGAAGAGATCAAACAGCTAGAAATATCCAACAATGGAGATCATCAGATGAGGAATACAGGAAGTAAAAAAGAGCTGTAGGACAAATAAGTGGAAATGTTATGGTTAGAAGAGAAGGATAAAGAAGCACAAACGGCAGCAGAAAGGAATTAATCGAAAACGCTGTATAGGATTGTGAAATAGCTAACTACCGCGAAAAGCAATTCCAACATACCAATAAAAGACAAAGATGGCAGAGTGCTTCTAACAAGCGAGGAACAAGCCACGAGGTGGATTGAACACTTCCGAGAAGTACTAAATCAACCAACACCAACCACACTCTTCAACTTCGTACAGGAACCGAACACAAAAGAGCTTGATGTCATCACCAATGACATCACCAGGGCAGAAGTCTCCAAAGCCATCGATAGCCTCAAGAACAACAAGGCAGCGGGCCTTGATGAAGTATCGGCCGAACTATTGAAACATGGCAAGGACGGGGTTGTAGACGAGTTAACCTACTTGTTCAATCTTATCTGGTCTGAGGAGGAAGTTCATGATGATTGGAGACGAGGTGTGATCGTGACGTTACCAAAGAAGGGGTGCCTGAGCGATTGCAATAACTGGCGAGGAAAAACATTGATGTCAGTACCTGGAAAAGTGTTCTGCAGTGTGATCCTAAACCGGCTGAAGACAGCAGCTGACCAACAAGCTGGTTTTCGACGAGGAAGATCTTCACATTGCGAAACATCATCGAACAAAGCAGAGAGTTCCAGATACCTCTTTTAGTCAATTTCATCGACTTTAAGAAGGCTTTCGACAGTATCCACAAAGATTCGCTATGGCAAATCCTGAAGCTATACGGCATACCAAGCAAATATATAGACATTTTCAAATCGCTATACCGAAACACCAACTGCTGCATCAAGACCAACGATGGCTACACAGACATGTTCGATACAGAGACAGGTGTACGTCAAGGTTGCATCCTGTCCCCTTTCCTTTTTGTTGTTGTTATCGACTTCATCATGAGGAAAACGATGAAAGATCCGAACTTTGGTGTTAAATGAATAAATAATAGGTTGACAGACCTTTACTTTGCCGATGACATTGCATTGCTCAGCCACACGCCGGAGATCCTGCAAGAGATGACCAATAATTTAAACGAAAATGGAGAGATGGTCGGATTACGAATCAGCTACGGGAAGACAAAAACATTGTCAGTTGGTGATGGATCTGACCCCCACATTGTGATAGGTCAGCAAGAGTTGCATGCGTCGAGAACTTCCCTTACCTCGGAAGCTACATATCTAGGAAAGGCGACGCGGAGGATAGGCAAGGCATCAGCAGTGTTCCAAAGACTACGTCCAATATGGTCCAGTAACACCATCAGAAAGGACATAAAATTACGTCTTTACATGTAAATCGCAATACCAACAGCGATATATGCCTGTGAAACGTGGAAGAATACGGCAAGGATATAAACAAAACTAGACATATTTCACCGACGATGTCTCCGATTCATATTGGGCATATCGTGGAGAGAACACATCACCAATGAAGAAGTGATGAGGAGGGCAGGTCTGGATAGCCTGCATTACATAGTTAAGTCTCGAAGACTAGCGGGACATATCCTACGCCTACCAAGAGAGAGAACTGCAAGTGTAGCAATGGAGTGGGTCCCTGAAGGTGGAAACAGAAGGAGAGGAAGGCCGACTAAGACCTGGCGCAAAACATTTAAGGAAGATCTGGCTGAAATGGAAATCACCTGGAATGAGGCCAAAGAAATTGCGAAAGACCGTAGTAAATGGAGAAAGCTCGTCGCCCGATGTCCCGAAAGGAACATGAGGAACTAAGTCTAAGTAAGTACTCACAGTTTTGTTTTTCAAGGATATACTGTTGAACTACAAATAGGTTTCAATGTGAAGGAAGCACCTCTGGCCTTGTTCATGCGATTCTTCGTGTCAACATCGGCCCCTCCATCTTTGCATACTATGCTTTCCAGATGGGTGAATGTGTCTTTGGTTTGCAATTCTACATAATCGAAGTAGACTGATATCGGATTTCTACAGAAGCCAGTTAATGTTATCTAGTTTTCTATCTCATGATTACGAGATAACTTTGCGTGTGCATGTGCGTCGGCAGGGGCAGATCCAGGGTAGGTTGGGGGGGATGGGAGACGGGATTGCACCTCCACTGAAGCTCGCCAAAAGTACCGTATATGCACACCTGTTCGTGTGAATTAGTGCGTAGGCCTATGCATGCGTTTGCAGATGTGTAGGCGTGTGTACATTCGTGTGTGCGTAGGCGCGCCCATGTGTGCGTGTATCCGCGTTCCCACGTATTTGCTTGTATACGTATACATGTGTGCAAGTGCCTGTGTGCGCGCGCGTGAGTACCTGTGTTTGTGTGTGTTTGTGTGTGTGTGTGTGTGTGTGTGTGTGTGTGTGTGTGTGTGTGTGTGTGGTGTGTGTGCGTGCGTACATGTGCAATCGAAACGATTTGTTTCAAAATGAGCCGAAGCTTCGTTGCCATCGGTTTGTATTGGAGGTTCACGCACTAAATTTGTTTTTAACAAAATTGGATTCGTATGGAACCGTAAAATAACTGCCTGCTCTATTGTGACTAGTGTGTGCATTACATCGGAATACCGCACAGTAACTCATTCTGACGTCTGATTTGCGTCACCGAATATATTTTGGCGCTGAACTACTAAAATGTTACGTCCGCGTGGTGCATTGTAACATTTGTTACAAGTGTAAATTTGAATTGAAGGGAATACGTCACAGCTGGCATGTGCGTGTGCGCGTTGTGCGTGCGTATGTGTGTGTGCCTATGTGTGTCAGTAATTTATTTCCAACAACCAACAGCACAAATTCAATCAGTACATAACACATCACCATTTCCAACATGCAAGAACAGTACATAGTATGGAAAGGGTATGAACAGAAATGTGCTACTTATCTACCAGGGGCATTCGACGGGAGTAGTTATAGCGTTGTCCACAGTACGGGTCATGACCCGAGATCAAAGGGTTTTTCGTTTTTTAAAGTAGAATGTTTGCGTTTTTTAGCAGTCAGGGGCACATTCTGAGCGCTTTGGAATGTTACTTATAAAACATTTGGAATGTTACTTATAAAAACTTGATTGACAGGTCCACGGAAGAGAGTGTGCCGACATCTAGTGACTAATTAGGTAATTAATTAGGTACTAATTAGCAACAAGTGAGTAGTGCATTCACTGGAGGGCAGCACTAGCAATATGTAAAAATAGTAATTCCCAACTTATGTGTGAGTCACGTGTGCGTAATGTTATGTAATGGTTAAGTATGTGTGCTGCCATCTAGTGACTGAAAAAGAAAGCAGACACGTATGTGTAAGGTTATATTGTGGTTACGTGTGAGGTTATGTAGTCAGTAGCGTCGTCGTCCGTGTCTAGATATGGAGCCTATACGTTTCGGAGGGTCCATGTCGTACCTGTCGAATTTTTATCCGTGTAGAATTGCGGCGTACGGTCGGGGTTTCAAATCCGTCGAGCACGCCTACCAGTTTAGAAAAGCGATGTTTAACGCAGAGGAAGCAAGCGCGGAATACATCAAATCGGCGTGGTCGGCCTATATAGCGAAGCGACGAGGTTACGGGATCACGAAAGCGAGAACGAGTGCCGAATGGGACGGCGTTAGAGTCGAGTGTATGGAGAGCCTGTTGATGAGTAAGTTCGGGGCGTCGAAAAAGTTGAAAGACGCCCTATTGGCTACCGGGGACGCCGAATTGGTGGAGTGGGTGCCGTCGAAAGAAGCCTTTTGGGGTTGAGCCTACGGGTATAAAGAAGGTCAGAACATGCTTGGCAAATTGTTGATGGAGGTGCGTCGTGAGTATAGAAGAAACGAATATAAGTCATCGTAACGTTGTCCGCGCACCAGTCGTCGATATGGACGGAAAGTGGAAGCATCCTTTTACGTGTATAGTATCCGGCCCTACGGGGTGCGGTAAGACTACTTTCGTTGCTCGCCTGCTAAAATTTGCCTCGTGTATGATTGAGCCGCCGCCGGAAAAAATTCTGTGGTATTACGGCCAGTGGCAAACCGCCTACGACTCTATGACAGCCGGTGTAGAATTTGTAGACGGTTTGCCGGATCCGAAGCTTTTGGACGCCAAAACGAGGACGCTTCTAGTACTCGATGACCTTAAGTCGGAGACCGATAGTAGGGTCACGACTTTGTTTACTAAAAAAAGTCATCACTGCAACGTGTCCGTCGTACAGCTTTTGCAGAATCTCTTTCCGAAAGGGAAAGAAAATCGCTCAATCAGCCTAAACGCGCAGTATATGGTCCTCTTCAAGAGTCTCCGGGACGCGGGGCAAGTAGGTCACCGGGCGAAACAGATGTATCCGGGTAGAACCAACTACTTGGTGGAGGCGTTCAAAGATGCCACGTCAGCAGCCTACGGTTACCTCCTGGTGGACCTGAAACAGGAAACGCCGGAAACCATGCGCCTGCGTACGGCCATTTTCCCCGACGATCGCATTCAGTACGTCTACGCGCCGACGAGAGTATAAAAAAGCGGAGCGCGTCGCGGCCGACGTCATTCGACAGGATGACAGATCGCGTGAAAAGGCACATCCTGGCCCTGCAGCTGTTGCGAAGATACCATCGGAATACGAATCTGAGAAAAGCGTTGGTAGACCCCCGGTTGGTGGAGCGTCTACTCCCGTTACTATCGCAACCGACCACGACCATGTCGCGTGTGATGAGTAGCCTGGACAACGACATGAAAGCCGTTCTCGAGCGTACGGATTTATCCGAACGAGAAAAGGTAGCGGCGTACAATCAACTGCTGAGTCGTTACAACGCCATGGAGACGTCTCGCGCGCAGCAACCGATGCGAGTGTCCGTACTGAAGTACGTGTCGCCGATGACGCTCGACCAGCCGCCGCCGCCGCCCGACCAATCACCGGACGATACGGAGTGCGAGATCGTGAAGAGCGTACCGAAAATTTTGAAAGAAAAGGCCCGCCTCCTGATGGCGAGACTGAAAGCCGACCCGCTGATTCGCTGGAACGATCGAGCGGTGCTCGTGTACGACGGTGCGCCTATCGCCGGAAGCAACATGGTAGATCTAGTTAACGATCTCATCCGAAAGAGGAAGAAGACGCCCGCGCCGGTTGGCTGGGAAGCGTTTCGGGATCATATAAAGCGGCTGAACGTCCCTATTGAGCTCGTCGGTAATCCCCAGCGTCGAACGTACATACAACGCGCGCAGAAGCGAAAGGGCCGCATTCAATCTGTCGAACGCATGCCGTGGGCCAACTTTTAGCGCCCATAGAGGATGCCCGCTCGAAGATCAGTACTCGTCGTCGCCGTAGTCGCCGGCGTAATCGCGGCGGCCTTCGTCGCCGCCCTCTTGTTCGCCGTATCGTCGCAAGAGCCATGGCGGTGGTTTCCCGGCGGTCTCGTGGTGCGCAACGAAAGCGCCAACAACGTGACGACCCGAAACGGGCGGGCAATTACGGCGGCGTCGACGCGTTGCACCGGGCGACCGCGGTACCCAAGCCGATCGTCGGGCGGTGGCTATCCGTGCAGGACGCCTATACGCTTCACAAGCCGGTCAGACGCCGTTTCAAGCGACGTTGCATTATCGTGGGCGGTCGAAACCAGCAGTGGCAAGCCGATCTCGTCGACGTGGCTAAACTGAAAAAAAACAACGACGGTATAGCGTTCCTATTGACGGTCATCGACGTCTTCACGAAGCGGGCGTGGTGCGTCCCGTTGAAGAGTAAATCCGGTCCGGCGCTCGTTGCGGCCTTCGAGGGCCTGCTGTCGTCGCCGCAACAACCGCCGAACGCCCTGCAGACCGACAAGGGGACGGAGTTTCTCAACAGGCCCCTTCAGACGCTTTTGAAGGCGCGTGGCGTCCACCATTTGGTGACGCACAACGAGGAGACCAAAGCGAGTGTCGTGGAGCGATTCAATCGTACGCTGAAGACACGCATGTGGAGGTACTTCACGAAGCATCAGACGCTGAGGTACGTGGAGCCGTTGCAGGACTTCGTGCGGTCGTACAACAACGCCTACCATCGAAGCATCGGTAAGACGCCGGCGAGCGTCAACGCAGCGAATCAGGAGAGCGTGTGGCAGCGGCTGTACGGCGGCGTCGGGTGTCAAAAAACAAGCCGAAACGGCGAGAGGGGGACCGCGTACGCATCAGCAAGGCGAAGGGACGTTTCAACAAGGGGTACATGGCTAACTGGAGCGAAGAGCTCTTCACCGTGGTAGAATCGCACCCGTCCGACCCTCCCGTTTACCGATTGATGGACGACGCCGGAACGATACTGGATGGCACGTTCTACGAGCCGGAGCTACAAAAAGTAATCGTCTCGACGGATAAACTATATCGGGTGGAGGCTGTTCTACGGAGACGTCGTCGACGACGCGGTAAGGGTGAAGAGGTGCTCGACAAATGGTCCGGCTATCCGGCCTCATTCAATAGCTGGATCGACGCCAAGGCGCTCGTGGATTATAAGGGATGACGCGTTGGATGCGACATGCGGGGTGCTGGCGACTGCACGAGGCGGGGCTGTGCAACGGCTTTTCATTCTTTATAAGGGGATGGTGCTGTATTAGTAGACTGCAGATTAGAAGACCGCGGTCGCCGCGTCACGTTCGTACCAGACGGACCCGTCGGCGAACTCGATCTATGGTGTTTCTGCGCGATAATACCGCCCCCGTACGCGATAAAGTAATGACGCTGTAGCGTCGGACGGCAGTCGCGTTATGATCACCGTCGAGACGACAGCAGCAGCAGCCAATGCAGCAGCCGAATACCGCCGTCGACTCAGGCGTGTTTGTCGAAGAACCCGTCGTCGATTCATGCGTCTCTGTGGATGCGCCCGATACCGTCGACGACTCCTCCGTCACGAACGTTCCGTAGCGTCTCTGCGGCAAAGAATGCCCTAAAGGTGAGATCATCTTCCTGTGCCAGATCGCCGTCCTGTACACGGTGATCGTCGTCAGTATGTACAATCTAACGCGCGGCCAGGGCGACTCCAACCTGTGGACGGCGCTGCTGAGTAGTTGCCTCGGCTACCTACTACCGAGTCCGTCTATGAGACGCGATGGCGTCGTCTGACTTTTAAGTGACGTTGCCGAGCAACGCGTCTATAAAGGCGCACCCCGAAAACACGTTGACGCACTACACGACAAATCTGCCGCATCGCGTCGACCTGTCGGGGCGGTGGGAATGCGGGCTGGTGTCGCTACAGTACACGCATAGCTGGTACAACGTGAGAGAAGAGGACGCCTACTTCTTCTTGGCTTGCGAGGCGGGGGATCAGGGCTTTTACACCACCGCGGACGGGAGTAAAATTCTCCGGCAGGGCACCATCCCGCACGGCTTTTACAACAGCGCCTACGAGCTGATGCACAAAATCAACGAGACACTGACGAGACTGAGCACCGATAGAGTCAAGGCGCGCCTGGAGTACAGCCCCGTCTCTAATCGGATGACGATGCGTCTATCGGCGGGCGTCGAATTTAACATACCCCCGCGGAGCCACCTGAAAAAGATACTAGGCTTCGAGTCGGACCGTATCGCGAGTTACGTGGCGCCGTCGAGCGACGACGACGGCATGCCCGTAGGGCATACCTTCGAGTTCGAGGGGGACCACACGTTGGACATGAACGGCGGCGTCCACACCATGTACGTGTAAACGGACATCGTGGAACGGCGCATCGTCGGCGACGTATTCGCCCCCCTCCTCCGATCCATGCCCGCCTACGGTTCGAACGGATACATCGTATCGAACGTCTTCGATCGCGTCCAATACGCTCCGCTCCTGCGTCGTCAATTCGATTCGATCGAGATAGATATAAGAGACGACATCGGTCTGCCGATACCATTCGAGCACGGAAAAGTCGTGACGACTTTTCACGTGAGACGCTGCAAGTCGAAACTGTTCTGACGATGGCGAGAAGCGGGCGCAACGTGTACGAGGACTACTGCAATCGGCAGGTCGGCGGTTGCCTGCCGGTGTTCGTCGGCGGCCGATCGCAGCGGGGACACGGCCTGGGTAATCTCTTCGGCAGCCTGTTTCGAAGCGCCATGCCGCTCATCAAGAGAGGGGCCGTGGCGCTGGGCAAGCGCTTCCTCAATACGGGCGTGCTCGCGGCGCGGGACGTCGTCGCCGGCGGCAATTTGAAACAGTCGTTAAAGCGACGCGCGAAGGAGGAGGGCGCCGACCTTCTCGACCGGCTGTTGAACTCGCCCCCGCCGCCACCGCCGAAAAAGCGACGACGACGACGCATAAAACCGCCGGGCACGCCGGCGACAACCAGTAAGAAGAGGCGTCGTCGACAGGAGCAGACGTCGAGCGACGACGTATTCCCCGCGTAGAAGAATGGCGTTCGTGCATCGACAGTCGTGCGAGGGCGTAAAGAGCGAACTGGACCTGTTCAGCGTCCCGACGACGCAGACGAGCATCGAGAGCGGCCAGTGGATCGATCACCAGCCGCTGACGGCCCTCGACGCTGGCGGCCCTATCGAGTTTCTCATTCCGGGCTCCGGAGACGACTATCTGGACCTGTCGACCCCTAGACTGTACGTGCGCGTCAAAGTGTTGAAGTTGGACGGTACCGATCTCGCGAACGACAGCGTCGTAGCTCCGGTCAACAATTTCCTGCATTCGATGTTCAGTCAAGTCGACGTGTCGCTGAACGGCACGCTCGTGACGTCGTCGAACAATACGTACCCGTACCGGGCCTACATCGAGACCCTGCTCAGTTACGGGTCCGACGCCAAAAGATCGCAGCTCGAGGCCGACCTGTGGTGCAAGGACACCGCCGGGTGCATGGAGACGGCGGGGAACAACAACGGCGGGTACGCGCATCGGCACCACTACATACACGACAGCCATGAGTTCGACATGATGGGACGTCTGCACGTCGACGTGTTCATGCAAAACCGGTACCTGCAGAACGGCGTCGTCGTAAAGGAGCGACTGGTGCGAAGCAAGGACACCTTCGCGCTCCTAGGCGACGTAGTCGATCCGGGGTTCAAGATCGTCCTGCTGGAGACCTACCTGCAGGTGCGAAAGGCGAAGGTGAACCCATTTCGGCGTAGCGACGCATGAACGGGCTGAGATCGTCGCGCGCGATGTAGGCGTACTTGAAGATCGGCTGCATCTGGGCGAAGGCGTCGCGCAGCGCCTCCAGAACGGCGATGTCGCACTCGACGAGGCCGAACAGCGTGCCGTCGAGCACGGCCTTCAGGATCGTCGACCGCGTAACGGCGGCGCCGCCGGTCCAGTTCCGCGGCGGCGGCGGCGGTCTCGTCGCGCGCCACCGGGACTCCCACATCTCGACGACGGTGACGAAGCGGCGAAGGTAGGCCGTGACGGCGGCCGTCTAGGCGTACAGTTGACTCATCGGCTTGCCGTTCACCACGTTCGTCTCCTTCCCCGTGCACGGGCAGCCGTGGAAGAAGCACCCTTGGAACTGGTACGCCGTCCGCGTCTCGCGACACCAACCGTCGACCCGGTACATGCCGAGGCGCTTCTCGTGCCCGTTGAGCTGGTGTCGTATGCGCGCCCCCGTCCACGCCGCCTCCCACGTCAACCACTCCACGGCCAGGTGGCCTTATCGGTGCAAGCTTTCCGGCCGAAAGGCGTTCTCCACGCGACGGCGCGTGTACCACCACGTCGGCATCTCCTGCGTGATCGCCCATAGGTAGAGGTCGTTTGCGTCGAAGCCGACAATCGAGCGGCAGGGCCGCGCCGAAGAGCGGTCACGTCGGCCTCGTGATAGCGCGCGAAAATGATCGAGGGGCCGCCGACGATCTGCGATTGTAGGAGCCGGTGCAGGTCCTTGTTCGGTTCGTTGAAGAGCGTGAAGTGGAGCGTTGACGGCAGATCGTTGAACAGGTACAGCAGCGTAGGCCCGGTACGCTGATGGCGTCCGTGAACATGGCGATGAGGCGCTGCCGATAGAAGGCGAACAGCTTGTCGACGGCGTCCAGGAAAGGAACCACGTCCCTTTTTTATACCACACGAGTTAGTCCCGCAGCGTCGTCATCCCTTCGTCGAGCCACACCTTCGCGCAACCCTCGTACTCGGTGCTTCAGGTGGCTGTAGAAGGCCTCGAGCGGCGGCAGCTCGTTCTCGTCCAGTTTTCGCAGGTCGTCGAGGTACTCGTAGGGAAAGAGGCCCTTCGTCGCCTCACAGCCGTAGGCCTTCAGAAACCTGTCGTAGCTGACGCCGGGGCCCAGGTAGTTGGTGATGTCCAGGAACTTGAGCGTCGCCGTCGTTAGGCACATAAAGTTGTTCTGACGCTTGATCGTAAACGCCGACGAGACGCTCTGCGCCTCGCTGGTCATGAACAGGGGCGTCAGATATTTCTTGACGACGTTCAAGTCGTACGTGCCCGAATTGAAGCCGACGACGGGGAGGCGGCGCAGGTGCGTCCACAGTCGGTCGCCGAGCACCGTGTACGGGCTCTTATCGCGCGACGCCTTCTTCTCCTTCGCGCGAGCTCGCCATTCGTCGTCGAGCGCGGCGATCGCCTCGAAGGTCGCGTCGGACGACGGTCGCAGAGCCGCGCACGCCGCCTCGCTTATGGCCTCCAGGGCGTCAATCAGGCGTTTCGCGAGCTCGCCCGAATCGCCGGACGTGAAGAAGCAGCACGCCGTCTCGTGCCCGGGGATGTTCGAGGCGACGCTCAGGCTGAGTAGCTCGTGTCGCGCTATCCACTGGCATTTGGCGCTGTCCGCCGGCAGGTCGCGATCGTCGAAGTAGCACTCGAAGTCGTACGTCGCCATGTACGGGTAGTACCGCAGTCGTTCGTCCACGTAGACGCCCTCGTCCTCCAGCTGTTGAAACACGGACGGCGCCGGTGAAGACGTGGCGAACGCCGCCCTCGCACGTCGCCTCGTGACGCCGCAGTCGATGGAGGGTCGGCCACTGCGCCTCGCCGCACTTACCGCATAGGTACGAGCGACAGATCAGCGACACGTCGGTTATGTGGGAATAGTGCGTCTCGCACAGATTGACGCTGATGGTAGTCGGGTAGCGGTGGAGGGAGCGGCGGACCATTTCAGCGGTGGCGCCCTCCTCCTCCGTCAGTCGATACACGATCACATTCGCTTCGAAAACCGTCTCCACCCGGTCGAGTTCGTTCAGCGGGACGCCGGCGAACGTGTAGTAGGGTTGGCCGCCGCCGGCGGCGGCGGCGGCGGCGCTGTAGTCGGCGTAGAGCTTTAAGGCCGAGGTCGTCAAATCGTCTACGCGGAAGTCGGCGCCCCGATGCAGCGCCAGATAGCGGAAGAGGTACAGGTTGTCGGTGTACGGTTGATTGTGGCGATCTTTCTTTAGGCCGATGAGGGCCTTGTTGTTGCGCAGGTACTCGGGGAGTCGCTGCTGGCGCGCGCACCCGATAGGATGGTTGATGATGGCGTTGAGGAAGTACGTAACGTTCGTCACCAACTCGGCGATCCACCCCGAGTCGGGTAGCTGCGCGATCACGTATTGCAGGACGTCGGGCTGAGGGGCTGCGTCGAGGAAACGTTCGAACGACGCGGCGTCGGTAACGAGGATGGGCGACTCGAGATAGCGTCCGCAACAGTTACACGAAGAATGGTAGTACCTGAGTCGGCCCGTCTCCCTGTGACGCAGGATAAACCCGTACGATAAATTTATTGTAAAGGCTCGAGTCTGCGTCTCGAACATCATTCGTAGTCGGGCGTCGTGCGCGGACGTGTCCGAACAGTCGGACATATCGAAATTATATCTAGACTGGACGGGACCGCGCACAACAGACGTACGGATGCTCGACCAGTGTTCGCGAACGGTGCGCCGTAGGTCGTCGTCGTCATCGTGCGCCGGCGCCGGCGGCGGCGGCGGCGTACCGCAGACTCTTAAATGTCGCAACATATGGTCGCGTTTGGCGAAAGATCGATTGCATTTCGGACACGCGTGATTACCGCCGCCGCCGCCGCAGCTTTTCAGATGCCGCACCATATTGCGGCGACGGGCGAACGTTCGATCGCATTTCGGGCATGCGTGCATCGTCGGTGACAGCGGCGCGGAACGCACGTTCGTCCTAGTCGAGCCCGGAACGATATTAACTACGACGAATTACCGACACCGACTATAAGGCCTCGCGCAACGACCGCTAGGTGGTGGTGGTGACAGCCGCCATTTTGTGGACTGCGGGGCGAATTTTTTTTAACGCGCCGCGCGGTTTGTTCGCAGCTAGGCAGCGAAATCAACGCCTGTCAGTTGGCAGCGCTACCGTCAAGTTTGTTTGTTTGCACTGGGATAGCCGTCAGGTGGCAGCGCTGTCGACTACCCTGTCCGTTAGCTGGGTATGTCTGGATGGTAGTGTTTTTTTTGGCGCTGCTCTACAGTATGTTTGTTTCACTGGGCTGTCTTACCGCCCGTCGTCAGTTCGTAGTATCGAAGTGCTGGATGGCAGCGCGCTACCGTCAAGTTTGGCGCCACTCTACAGTATGTTTGTTTCACTGGGATGAAGGCGCGGCAGAGGCTGGCTGTCTTACCGCCCGTCGTCAGTTCGTAGTATCGAAGCGCTGGATGGCAGCGCGCTACCGTCAAGTTTGTTTGCACTGGGATAGCCGTCAGGTGGCAGCGCTGTCGGCTACCCCGTCCATTAGCTGGGTATGTCTGGATGGTAGCGAATTGTTTTGGCGCTACTCTACAGTTGTTTGTTACACTGGGATGACGGCGCAGCAGCGGGGGAGGAAGCTGTCTTACCACCCGTCGTCAGTTCGTAGTATTGACGCACTGGATGGCAGCGATTTTGTTCGTACTGGGACGACGTCAGTTTGTTTGTTTGTACTGGAATGATGGCGCAGAGGTGGACGTGTCGACAAAAGAGGCGGGCTTTTTTTGTTCAAACGTTTTATTAAGCATCATCATCATACATCATCACAGTAAGGCTTTATGCCTCAGCGGAATATGTCGGTGTAAATAAACTGCGCTACTACATGTTACAGTACGGCTTTATGCCACAGCAGGGTAATTAGGCTTTATGCCACAGCAGGGTAAATAAACCGCGCTACATGTTATACACAGTAAGGGCTTCATGCCACAGCAGGTAAATATGTCGGTGTAAATAAACCGCGCAATGTTCAATTCGGCACTGCTACAGCTGGATGCAAATATAACGTTCGGCAGCATAAACGACGCCACAGGTTAATGTTCATCGGTGTAAATAAACCGTGCAATTAATGTTCATTTCGGCACTGCTACAGCAGGATGCAAATATAATGTTCGGCAGTCTAAACGACGCCACAGGTTAATGTTCATCGGTGTAAATAAACCGCGCAATTAATGTTCAATTCGGCACTGCTACAGCAGGGTAAATATGTCGATTCAACTAAACAGTGCTATATAGTCAGCACTGCTACAGCAAGGTAATACATAATAAGGCTTTATGCAGGTGCAACTTAATCGCGCAATACTTTCAACAATTCGGCAGTATAAACGACGCCACAGCATATTAGTCGGCGAGACACGCTCTTTTCAACAGATAATGCTGTACGGCCACTTCCAAGAGCGAACGATCAAACGGAGCCGTCCAGTCCATGCCCATGAGCCAGTCGGCCACTTGGCGCACGAGTGCACCTTCCGAAAATCGATCGCCGCGAACGTCTGCTGCAGAAAGTTGTCGATCGCCAATGAAAAAAACCCACACATTTATGGCCGCCACGTTTTCGTACACAAGCCTGTACCGTCGGCTTGGCTTCCTTCCTCGATAGCCGTAAATATGTACGAAGGGACAGCCCTCCTCGGGCGGGCACTCACCGCATTCTTGACGCGTGCTTTCCATTACCCTTTCGCCGACTATTTCGGCGAAGGTGGCCATCATGCATCTTTGCCGTCCGGCGTACGAATGGAGAACGCTCCACTCCGAGTCGGCTTGGAGGGTGCCCACGATCACTGACTTTTTATCGCGGGCCCACGATATAAAGTCGTCCGAAGACACAGACAACACGTCCAGACGTGGTGATGGCAGTGATGCTGTTGTTGTCGGCACCACCGGACTCAATGTAACGTACGTCGGAGCTTCAGCGGTGTTCGAAGGCCGATACATCGACGCTTCTCTCGCCAGCGAGGGAGACGCGTCGATTCCGGCGAGCGTCACGGTAGGAGGAGGAGGAGGAATGGTCTGCGTGTCTTCATCAGTGAGGAGCGGAAGAGGAGGCGGCGTTTCCGTTTTGGCGCGCTTCTCGGCAGGGGGCGAGCTCTCATCAACGATGCTGCGTAAAGCAGCGGCGATTACAGCGTCCAACACAAGCAATAAGCGTTAGTCATTCAAGGGTGAACATCGTACTCGCGCACTTCATTTTCACTCGCCTTCTTCGACACGACCCTCACATCCCGGACAGTGTACGTGTCCAGAATTCCGCCCCAAATGACCTTGTGCACGGTCATCTCCAGTACTGTGCCGGTCAGGCTCGCTGCATAACTGTTGCGCAACTGCTCTGGTAACATGCTGGCCACGTATTCGGCATCGAAATCGCCGGTCGACGATATCGCTTCGTCGAATAGTGTAAGCCAGATACCAGCCTCAGCGTCGTCGTCGTCGCCGCCATGCCCTTCCAACAGGACGCGATCCGAAAAATACGTCTTCGGCTTCGCCTGCACGCCGTGTACTGCGCACACCATAGTACCGCTTTGAAGGCCTCGCACTTTGTGCTTACAAGCTTGACAGCCGACATACGTGCATTTATTTTTCCATGCAACGCCAACGATTTTTACGGGTGTAGTAATCTTATACGTGCCATCCGAGGCCAACACAAACTCTTTCAGAGTTACCTCGGTCGTCGGCTCGACCACACTCACCACTGCGTCGAGAGCCGGATTCAACGACCCCTTCGTAGCGGTCGCTGAAGGGGCTTTCATTTTGCCGCAGGTCTCCGCCGCGCCAGTCGGAACCTTCGACTTCGCTTTCTTCGGGGGCTATTCGTGAACAGGCGGCGGAACCATGATCAACAACTACAACGTTCTGCAACGGCAACAACAACACAACGTTACCACACCGACAATACATAGGCGTTCTCCGCCCGACCCTATTTATAATAACTTCGCGCATGGTTACCATGCGCTCGCACACGCGCGCCAGAAAACAGCCGATTCTTACAAGGTTACTAAAACTGAAAAAAACTCTCGGTCAGTTTAGTGCACAAACAGAACGCCGCTTTTATTTTCTAATATAAGTTTACCATACGATTCTCCAGTCCCTACTTTGTATTATAGGCCGCCTAGATTACGCGCATTTCACCCTTTATTACAGTTTTAGGCACTTACAAACAGTTACATAAGCGCCTTATATAACCAGTGACGTCAGCCGCTTATGTAAGGCTACTGCGTACGTGTCTAGACCGCTACACGTCACCGCGAAAACAACTGCGCAATTCATTTCTCACAATGGAGCAGAACAATGAACACCACTCCGCTGCTGGTGCTGTCCCCCGACAACCACAAGACAGGTACGTTTTCCTAACTCACTTAACGGCTTTCCTTCATATCACTGCAAATTACTATAACTGCTTTCTTTTTCGACATCACTCAGTAACACATTTTTTGTTTTATTTACAGACCACACGCCGCGAACGCTAATGCCCCCCGTCCCCCTCAACAACCGGGAGAAAGATACGTTTCCTCCTTCCTTACTCTCTTCACTCTATTTACAGACGCCCAATTACGGGCTTTGATTACTATAACTGCTCATTACGGGCTTTGATTACTGTTCCACGTCACTAACTTACAGACGCCTCATTACGGGCTTTGATTAACTCACTCAAAGACGCCTAATTACCTTCCGTCACTTTTATTTACAGACGCCTAATTGCGGGGTTCGAAACCCTTCACGTTGGTCGGGGGCAAACCCTTATGATGCCCTCTAAGCGAAACGGATTCGTTCCACCGCGCGGAATCCGCCCAACCGACCTCATCGTGCTAGATACGACCCATCGTGACAATGGACGGGGAATGCTATATTTGGGGCGCCGACGACAACGCGACAATAACGCATCATCCACCTAAACTTCTGTTTTACAGCTCATTCATACGCCACGTAATTCACGCGCCCGGACTTGATCATAGAACGCTTCCCTACGGTCGTGGAACGTGTATACATATCATTACTCGACCATCTTCGCCCACTCGCCACCAAGCCTCGCCCTCTCCACCAGCCTTCGACCCGACGAAAGCGTCCCCCGCATGGCGTGTTGTCTGGACTGAGCCGCCAATAAATCTTCCCACCGCCCGTGTCATCGGCATACGCCGCCCGAGGCCACCGACAATACTGGATCCGGACCGTGATGGCGAAATGGACCAAACTTACTCGTACACCACCACCGCCACCACTCTGTTTCTACACGGACAAGGCCGTGCACGGACTTTTGGTAGCCAGCAACCCCATTACACCATCCCAAGTGATGCGCATGAGCGACGCGGCTTCGGGCCCGTCCCAGCGCTTTATCTCAGGGACGATGACGACGATCAACAATAAAAATATTATCTCACCATTTTCCTTTCTTATGTTCAATCCTTACGCAGCTTATTCCAAATACAAGTAACAGCTGTTACCACCGCTACACAATAATCCAGCAGCGTTATTAAAAGCGCCGCACAGAACTGTTTCCACACACTAATAATCCCGCGTAGAACCAGCCGTCATAACACTGCACTCTTTATTTATCATTTTATATCGCGCGCCGCACTTCACCCGCCGCTCACAAACAAGCGCCCGCATAACGCTCAAACACATTCATCCAGCTTATTCTGACAGCGAATACCAGCCACGTAGAAAAACAACAATCACTGCCTGCGCCGCACAGACTCCAGCGCGTCATAACACTACTCTTTATTTATCATTTTATATCGCGTGCCGCATTTCGCCCACCACTCACAAACCATAACAATTATCCAGCATCGTTAAACCGCGCCGCGCAGACTTAATACACAGCCACATACCGTCATACGATATCCTATTCGGCAGTGAGTCGTGTAAACTAGGCAAACCGATTAACCTCGCTGATCTCCTACTCCGCCAGGCACCGCACTGCAGCAAGCCGCTTAAACTAGGCCGCTCGATTAACCTCGCTGATATTTTGCTCCGCCAGGCACCACACTGCAGCCTAGAAGCTTTCCTACTTCACACACACCGCCGTATACCTAATTAGTACTAATTAGTTGGAAATTACTATTTTTACTTATTGCTAGTGCTGCCCTCCAGTGAATGCACTACTCACTTGTTGCTAATTAGTACCTAATTAATTACCTAATTAGTCACTAGATGTCGAATTACTATTTTTACTTATTGCTAGTGCTGCCCTCCAGTAAATGCACTACTCATTTGTTGTTAATTAGTACCTAATTAATTACCTAATTAGTTACTAGATGTCGGCACACTCTCTTCCGTGGACCTGTCAATCAAGTTTTTATAAGTAACATTCCACATTTTTTATAAGTAACATTTCAAAGCGCTCAGAATGTGCCCGACTGCTAAAAAACGCAAAAATTCTACTTATAAAAAACAAAAAACCCTTTGATCTCGGGTCATGACCCGTACTGTGGACAAGGCTATAACTACTGACGGGTAACCGCAGCGTCATGGCCAAGGGTCTAGGCGCTTACTGGTGAAGCATTGGGGAACTACCCGCACCAAAAAATGCACAACTTCTATACATTTCACCTTGACAAATATTACCCACATAGAAAAACTCAGTTGGCGTGCACGAGTACGGCCTGTTGTTTCAGACTATACATGAAATTGCAACGCGGAATTTTATATTTTTGTATCACCATAAAGATAATATTCCTATCTATAAGGTTGTCGGTAGATGTACACATAGATTGTGTTAACTTTTTGAGTTATTGTTGTTTGAACATCGCGAATGCTCAACCTTGCATTATATCCCCTGTTATGTTATATGCAGATGGGCATTGCAGATTAAGCATTCGCGATTTTCAGACGGCATTTTCAGACGACAATAACTCAAAAAGTAAACACAATTCCTGTGTGCATCCAGCGAAACCCTTGTAGATAACACTATTATCTTTACGGTGTTATAAAAAATATTAAATTCCACGATTTCAATTTTAGGTACGGCTTGAAACACCAACCCGCATAGATGCGCGCCATGCAAAATCCTAGCGGTGCTACCTGCGGTGACGTCACAACGACCTCTGTCGCAACAAACTGTGCAGAAAATGTACAGAAAAGTACGACCAAAATGGGCGTTCAGCAGGGTAACGGAGGGGGTTAAAAATTAGTTGAATATCATGACACTATTGTTAGATTATATTTAATTCAGATTGGGAATAAAAATGGTTCATATCGCATAGTCTTTAACAACCAACTATACGAGGCGCTATATATAGTATATTATATCTGTATATGAGCCATTCTACAGTAACTTGAATTTTCTTGTCCCCAGCTTTCAATTTCCAAGAACAGCTGCACACAATGAAACGAATGCCTTTATATGCTTGCTATGTACCCACTCAATATTGGGCAGTCACAACCACTGCAGTAATTTAACATATTTTTTCAATTTGATATACTGGAATGTCTTGACCATGTAATCCCTTCTAGTATGTTTGAACTTTAACCATTGATACAACATATTTGTATAACAGCAGTATACTCAATGTATTAATGCATACTAATTTCATTTATTTACCAGTCATATTTAACTTGTTTAAGAAAATGTCTATGTAAAAAAACATTGACTTTGAAAGTCTGTCCCCTGGATATTTTGTCTTAGCCGTAACATCCCACGAACAATGCCCCTATTTGAAATCGTTAAAACGGTTCCAAACCATAACTTTTGCAGCAGTAACCTATTTCGCCCTCTTTTTGAAAATGAAATGTTTGCTAGCAAACTTTGTGATATTCCTTCTCAAAAGAGTGTTTATTTGACCGAATTTCGCCGCGTATTTTTCTACCTGTCTCTGCCATAGTGTGTTAAATGTCATGTAACTACTTAATACTCTGCCATACGTAATATAGAAGTTATGTGACATAGCGTAAATACCAACATGGTATGACAATGGAACTGATTTCAAACGAGTTATACATACCAGAGGACAATTTGTAAGAGATTTGTTTGAGCCATGACGTCTTAGCCATAATGAATAATACGTTATGGTTAAAACAAGTTGCGTTATGGGTTAGACTACTTTATGTTCAAAGATATATAACAAGTAGATTTCAGAACTTTTTGTGGAAGCCAACAATTATAGAGTTTAAAAAGCTACACCAATTTTAATATATATATATATATATATATATTAGTCTTGGTGCTGTTCTGGAAATTTAGGATTTCGTTGCACCCCCCCCCCGCCAACATAGGTTTCTTGATATTTTATTTTTAATTGAACTATAAACTAATAATTTCCAAACATTAACCAAAAATTAAGGTGTCCTTTCTATGAGAAAAACGACATGTATCACGAGTGGTTGGCAAACATTTTCAGAAATAGCTAAAACCACAAAATATGCCATAAATAAAATAATTTTAGGTGAATCTCATTATAAATGCACAGGTAGATACATAAGTGAATGTACAACAGCACTGTAACACAAAATGTTTAAATTGCAATCATTAATATGATACGTTCGATATTTTTTTGTAAAAACGTCCAACTGTTTTCAATCAAATCTATTTGTCGAGTGTCACTTGCTCCAAGTAGCAATGACTGACAGAAATCATGTGACCACGACACCAGTTCCTGAGCTTAGCTGAAACCACGAAGAAGCAGATAGCCGCCTTCTTCTTCACGCCTCTCGTGTGACTCAAAGTGATTCTAACACTGTGGTTCTCAGGTCACCTGATAGCGATGCAGCCGTAATAGCAGTTGGAATTAGTCATTCAGTTCCAGCTACAATCCTGTTTAACACTGGGACACAACAGCGGAAGAGAAACATCAATATCACTCAAATTGGATCTACCATCGGACCAGACATGTGTGAAGCCCTGATTGGCTATCACGCATTTAGTGGTTGTGACTCAACCAGCGCGTTTGTTGGTCACGGTAAAGCAAAAGGTTACAAAGTGCTACGTGAGCACCGTTCCTTCAGAAGTACCATGGTCAAACTTGGCAAATCCTTTGTCGCCAATAAGAAACTGTTGCAGGAAGGTGAAGCGGCAGTGTGCGCCCTGTGTGGGCAATTACAAGAGTATGATGTGAACAGATTTCGACATACCATGTTTGGGTCGAGGACAACCGATCCAGCAAAGTTGCCACCATGCAAGGAAGCATGTGACCAACACATCAAGTGTGCTAACTATCAGGCAGCCATTTGGCGACACTGCTTGACGGCACGACCACCAGTGCATCCCCTCATGACAATGGGTGGACTGTTGACGGAAACATTTTGGTACATTGGACAATCCACCAGCTCCACAGGCAGTACTTGAATGTGTCAGCTGCAAATGAAAGACATGTGCTGGTGTTCGTTGCTCGTGCAATCTGAATGGGTTAACGTGTACTGGTGTTTGCCGCTGTAACGCCGATGATTGCGAAAATAGACCGGTCACATCGACAGACATGGGAGTAGACCCACTACTGTCAGAAGACGACTCCGATATGGAGTGACATGGTCTATGATGGTCCATGAAACTGTTTGTCAGTTGGTGAACTTCAATAGAGAACCTTTAAATTATGATATACTTTAAATTTGTTATCATTATTATCACACTATTTACGATTTGCTAAAATGCCTACTCACATTAACATAATTATGAAGTAAATGCATGCATCTCATAATTACGCATTTATATGACAAAAAGAGAAACAGGTTGTGTTATTAAATACATGTCAGCCAGAAATGTATGTAATCACACTGAAAGTCTTTTATACGAACACAACATGAGCTATGCCCACTCTGAAAGGACTTTGTGGTTTTGTTCGATAAGGGGGTAGTGTTACTGAAATGTCTATATAATTGTTCAAACATAACAAATAACAATTATTCGTTCAGAAAGTCGAAGTTATTGACCATATAAACATAGACACCTGGTCTGTTGATATGTAATTTTATATCAAGCATTATATTGTAACGTATGTGATTCCCTTCACCGTATGTCGATGAAAAACTGTGTATTTCATATTGGCGAAAAGTTTAATGTATACACCTGATTGGTGGTAAGAAATTGTTTTGTATTATGTTATGACTAATTACGTGAGACTATAAGATGATTAGCAAATAAATAGTTGATTTAGAGCATATTGTGTGACTTTTGTCATTTCCCGCCATTTTCTCGATTTAAGTAGGTCTACATATTATATGATGATAGTCATTAATATTGAATATTTCTCGCCAGTTGTTTTTCCAAGTAATAATACGTGGATATTGGAACATACTGATATGAAATTATCGGGTCAACAGACTATGGGTATGAGTGTGGAACAAACGGAAGCACTACGCGTATAGATTTTACTGAAAAAAGTTACAAAATTATCGAACGTATCATACTAATGATTGAAAGTGTTACAGTGCTGATGTACATTCAGTTATGTATCTACCTGTGAATTTATAACGAGATTCAACTAAAATTATTTTATTTTGGGGATATTTTATGATTTGAGCTATTTCTGTGAATTTTTGCCAACCACTCGTGGTAAATGTCATTTTTCTTATAGAACGGACACCTTAGGCTTAATTTTTTGATTATGTTTGGAAATTATTAGTTTATAGTTCAATTAAAAAGAAAATATAAAGAAACCTATGTTGGCGGGGGGGGGGGGTTGCAGCCAACTCCTGTGTAAGGCCCTTTTGGAAATCAACATCAGGACGTCTATATGTCATGAGTTATGACTTATCTTAGACTTATTGTGTCGTACTGATAATCTTGCAGCACGCACATTCAATACTAACACCAGTCACCACTTGAATAACAGCAGTTACGTTACAACGTAACCAATCAGATTCATATCTGATTATGCTTAATTACAAATATAACATTCTTTAATATATACGTTATTTTTATGTTACCCGCTAGCAAATCCAACTTATTGCGTATGTTGTTGACCAACTGATTTTGGCGCGCTATTACATTTACCTGAGTTTTTGCGATGCGGCAACATCATGTAAGGATGGCTATTATTGGTCAATCGCAACGTCTGGGCCATAGGTAGCCGAGGCTACTATAGGAGAAATTTCAATACCGCCATCTGCTGGATAATTAATAAACAATGGCCGCCATAAACAATATAGAACCAATCTCCAGATGGCGCTGTAAGCAGGAGATGTGGTTTTGTTTAGATAACGAGAGAAATAACGATTGCTACGCAAAGAGTAACTGTAAAACCAACACAGATCAGTTAATGTATATATGGCAGATCTTGCATTAACATGCATGACCAATTTTAGGTAGAAGACTTTACTAGGAAGTTGCGGACCCGAACAACATCGATGTTGTCATTTTGGTTGACGTTGTGCAGACATCAACGGGATTGACACTGTCACTGTCAGTGTGACTGTGTCAGACGCCGATTATCAGACCCGATTGGGGGAGGGTCTAAAAACCTGCTACCAGATGGTACGAATGTTATGACCACCTTCATTTGGAAGGATATTTTTTTCGGGGGGGTAATCTTTGGCAACATGAAAGAGAGAAGAAATGACAAATGTAGTAGTGCAAATTAGGGTGGGAGAGGTATTTATTTACTTTATATAGAATTCAGAGGTGGCACTGCAGCCTGGACTAAAAAAAAGCAGCACGTTGAGCTTGAGGGTAGGCGGAAGCACGGAAGAAGAGATACACTTCTTGGGGCAGGCTATTCCACTCGGCTATACTGCACGGGAAAAAACGACATCTTCCTGTACTGTGTATGGTGGTAGGGAAGTTTATACTCGATGTCGTTGGTCTTCATAGAGGCATAGTGTTTGTTTTTGTTTGTTATTATTATACCATTTATAGCCCTTTTAAAATTATCATCAGTATAGAACCATTCCCCAGATAACTAAGACTCAAATGTAGGCATAGACTATGTTCCATCATCTCACTTTGGGCACTACCAAAATTATCATACACCGGCCAACTTTTTAGTTTAAAAATCTGGGAGATTTGAGATTTTTTGTTAGTCTGAACTGATGGACTTTGTAAGTGGGGGAAGGGTTGGAGATTTTTTGTGAGTCTCAACAGTTTGGTTTTATCGGATTTGGTCTTGATCGAAAATCCGGGAGATTCGCTTCTATTTCGGGAGTCCGGGAGATTCACAACAAGCAAATCCGGGATACTCCCAGAATATCCAGGAGGGTTGTTAAGTACATATTATTGGGACGTTTCCCATATTTAAGGGTGTAGTTCCTTCTGTCCTTGAAACTTACTTAGGAGCAATACTGTTTAAAGAATAACTCTGACAAGAATTCTTGTTGGCACTTTGGGGCAATTTTTGTCATGGAAACAAATCAAGTGTCTGTGGTCAAAATGACCTCAAAGTGCTAACAAATAATTCTTCTCCAGGTCATGTTTCAAGTACAGAAGGAACTATGCCCCTAGTTGAGGGAAATATCCAGATAATAATGGTCCAAGTGGGATGGTAGACTATGCCTACCCGGTAGGTTAGATGTGATATTTAAAGCAACACATTAAAAAGTCTATATTGACTTAAACTTAGTGACCTCATCTGTTCCGTTACTGTTACCCAGAATCACAATCTCAAGCCGGGGTGGTAGCTGTTAGCACTGGGCTTATTAAACACAATTTGGCAGGCACATTAACTTCAACATATTTTTATTAGTATAAAGAACATTATATTAAAAAACTGCCTTGGTTTACATAGTTTTGATTTAAAATTAAATTGAAACTGCTATTAAAGGCAGGCACTGAACTCATCTGATTTATTGACAGTATATCTGGTTGTGCCAATAATTCTTGTTTGTCTTTCTGTACAATAGACATCCATCAGTGTCAGATGAACACATGACATTGGTTAATTGCTGTTCCCCCGTTACCTTGAGCTTTCACAGCCATGTTTGGGGGCTACACCGAAGTGGCAGCCTACTACGTGTCAGAACCAGAACTGAGTGATGACAGGGACGAAGTCATCGTCGAAATACCTCCAGAATACCTACCTAGCCACAGCACTCCTGACGCATGGCACCAGAACGCAGTCTGTCAAGACGACTTCATATTGATTGCAGAGTTTTGTGAGCAGGAAGGACCAAAACCTCTCGTGAGTGACTCATTTAGAGCGCAAGAATATGTAGCATAATTGATGTATCCATTTCATCGCGGTTTGCCAAGATGTCACAATCAGAATTTTGTGTGTGAGCTCTGTCAAGCTTTATGTTTGCCAACAATGTTGATAACGGTTATATACGTGAATTACATTACCACTGCTGCACGACAATATTGCATCTCATAAATCAAATATTCCCACATATATTTGTTATTTTAGAAACTTTGTTGTATGTTTTTGTGACCAGAATTTCAAGAAAATATACGATGGAATGCACGAATGCACCACATGTTTGGCTCCATTTGGCTTGATGGAGCTGTTGCTGTGTAACAGATCACATGATAGATACGTCAATTGGATTATAATATATTTCTGTTAAAAATGTGGTCTGTTTAGAACATATATTATAGCAGCAATTGGACACAATGCTCAGTGTTAAACAGTATGCATCTGTCATGGCCGTAGCAGCAAGTCCGGTTCAATGGTCACAAAATAACAGTAAGTTAATAATAAAAATAAGTTAGTAATAACAATAAGTTAGTAATAAAAATAAGTTAGTAATAACATTAAGTTAGTAATAACAATAAGTTAGTAATAACAATAAGTTAGTAATAAAAATAAGTTAGTAATAAAAATAAGTTAGTAATAACAATAAGTTTGTAATAACAATAAGTTAGTAATAACAATAAGTTAGTAATAACAATAAGTTAGTAATAACAATAAGTTAGTAATAACATTAAGTTAGTAATAACAATAAGTTAGTGTTAACAATGAGTTAGTAATAACAATAAGTTAGTAATAACAATAAGTTATTAATAACAATAAGTTAGTAATAACAATAAGTTTGTAGTAACAATAAGTTTGTAGTAACAATAAGGTAGTAATAACATTAAGTTAGTAATAACAATAAGTTAGTAATAACAATAAGTTAGTAATAACAATAAGTTAGTGTTAACAATGAGTTAGTAATAACATTAAGTTAGTAATAACAATAAGTTAGTAATAACAATAAGTTAGTAATAACAATAAGTTAGTAATAACAATAAGTTAGTAATAACACTGAAACAAGGTACCATTACAAGGCCTGCACTACATATTACTTGAATAACTTGAATGTATTTCTAACACATGCTTTATTGTCAGACAACCTTATTTTAAAATGCACCAATGACACATGAAATACTTAAATCAATAATGTTTGCTTCAGATCACCATTCCCAGAGATGCTGCAGGGGATTTTGATTTGAACGATTTTGCTGTCCGCATCATGTCCATAGACTACCAGACTTCTCCAAGGTATTCTTCATATCCACATCATGTCCATATTGTCTATATTCTTCCTGTCCATGTTATTTCCAATAAAATACCAGGTGACACCAAGTTATTTGCAGTTGGCCAAGCAAAAAATGCCATCTTAGTGATTAATTATAAAATGATGTATTAATATTTCCATCATCTTTATTCAAACTCAAAAATCCACTAGCAAATCTACTATAAATAAAAAATTACTAATGACAAATGTAATACTTTTTAAAGAGATATCTTGTACATTGATGCATGTGCGTGCTGTGTATATGTCTATGAATTTTGCATTTTATTTCCAAATGTATTTTCTTTACAAACCTTTCATTTTCAGTATTTTTGTAACATTCACTCAGTTAGTTCAACTGTAGCCTATGAAACTGCCCATTCATTCGGTACAGTTTGTATATGTTTGTTTTGTATATTTTGTTTTGCCAGTCAAGTGTTTTCTATGGCCGAGGACCACCATGTGATAATTACAGAAGGTCGACACGGACTCCACGCCTGCGTACGTCTTACTTCAGTATTATCACTCGTTAGACTTGAAGTTAATTATGTGCGTTACATAATATTGTAAACCTGCTGTGGATAACGGACATTCATGTCAAGATGTGTCTGTTCCCGATCTTTTAATTTCCGTACCTATTAGTGTCTTCTTAAAGTGAGGCAAGGTGGGGTGAAAGGAAATTGCCCGAGTTTTGTAATGGCTGTAGGTAAATTTGAACCACAATCCTCTCGATCGACAGTCCGGCGCTCTACCGCTTGACCACCGTGCCCCGTCTGTATATCTTGACCACCGTGCCCAGTCTGTATATCTTGACCACCGTGCCCCACCTGTATATCTTGACCACCGTGCCCCACCTGTATATCTTGACCACCGTGCCCCACCTGTATATCTTGACCACCGTGCAGGGGTAGAACTACCCACTAGTCCACTAGTCCATACACTAGTAAAGATTATGGCGGACTAGTAAACCTGCCTACCAATTAGTCCGGCTGTCTAGTAAAAATCAGCATGTTTCATGGCCTGGATGACACCGTTTTTTGTGGTTGAAATAAAATTGTTGCAATTCAAATTTGTGTTATGTTTTGATATTTGCAGGACTAGTAAACCTTTTGACGACTAGTAAACTTTTGTTTTTATTAGTCCTGCTGTCCAGTAAATAAATGCTGAAGTTCTACCCCTGCCGTGCCCCATCTGTATATCTTGACCATCATGCCCAGCCTGTATATCTTGACCACCATGCCCCACCTGTATATCTTGACCACAGTGCCCCACCTGTATATCTTGACCACTGTGCCCCACCTGTATATCTTGACCACCGCGCCCCACCTGTATATCTTGACCATCGTGCCCCGTCTGTATATCTTGACCACCGTGCCCCGCCTGTATATCTTGACCATCGTGCCCCGTCTGTATATCTTGACCACCGTGCCCCGTCTGTATATCTTGACCACTGCCCCAACTGTATATCTTGACCACCATGCCCTGTCTGTATATCTTGACCATCGTGCCCCATCTGTATATCTTATTAATAAAATAGAAAACTTTTAGTCCTGGTGCTCTTCTGGAACTATACAATGGGTGTTGAGAGTGGAACAAACGGAAACACTACGCATATAGATTTTACTGAAAAAAGTAAGGAATTTTTACACAAAATGACCAAATGTATCATACTAATGATTGAAAGTTAAACATTTTGTGTTACAGTGCTGTTGTACGTTCACTTATGTATCTACCCGTAAAGTTATAACGAGATTCAAGTTAAATTATTTCATTTATAGCATATTTTGTGATTTTTATAGTACAATTAAAAAGAAAATATCAAGAAACCTATGTTGGCGTGGCGGTGCGGCCAACTCCTGTT
Organism: Paraescarpia echinospica; assembly: GCA_020002185.1. NCBI lineage: Eukaryota > Metazoa > Annelida > Polychaeta > Sabellida > Siboglinidae > Paraescarpia > Paraescarpia echinospica. Next base: position 15,427,079 of record CM034542.1, read on the forward strand.
TTAAGGCCCTTTTGGAAACTTTACTTTGACACTTATTTCCAAGTACAATTCTGTTCAAAGGTGTTGACGCTGTGTCTAAAATACTAATACTTATGTAATGGTTAATAGAGCTACTAAAATGTGATTAATACAATAAAAACATCTACGAAAGTTGCTAAAACAAAACTGCTAGTAATAAAGCTAACAGTGTACAATTGTACCGTTTAGGTTCATCACTTTACGCTACATGACTCTCAGGCACGCGGATTTGTTCGGCCATTTTGTATGAGCTATGTTTCACCGGACCAGAGGTACACAGCTTATGCTTTGGCTCTGTTTATTACCAATAAAGTATACCATGCATGTTGTTGTATTGTTAATACCATGCATGTTGTTGTATTGTTAATACCATGCATGTTGTTGTATTGTTAATACCATGCATGTTGTTGTATTGTTAATACCATGCATGTTGTTGTATTGTTAATACCATGCATGTTGTTGTATTGTTAATACCATGCATGTTGTTGTATTGTTAATACCATGCATGTTGTTGTATTGTTAATACCATGCATGTTGTTGTATTGTTAATTCATACCATTACTTTGGATAATGTTGCATATGAAATATTGCTGAAAATGAGCCTGATCTCTGTAGTAGTTGGAAATATCGCAATGATGCAATAAGAATGTGTTATGGCATGTCTTTGTTGACAGCAAGTTGATGTCATTTTATGACGAGGTGACAGATGAGTTTGTTTGTTGACAGCAAGTTGATGTCATTTAATAATGAGATGACAGAAGAGTTTGTTTGTTGACAGCAAGTTGATGTCATTTATGGCGAGATGACAGAAGAGTTTGTTTATTGACAGCAAGTTGATGTCATTTATGACGAGACGACAGAAGAGTTTGTTTGTTGACAGCAAGTTGATGTCATTTTATGATGAGGTGACAGATGAGTTTGTTTGTTGACAGCAAGTTGATGTCATTTTATGACGAGGTAACAGATGAGTTTGTTTGTTGACAGCAAGTTGATGTCATTTTATGACGAGGTGACAGATGAGTTTGTTTGTTGACAGCAAGTTGATGTCATTTAATGATGAGATGACAGAAGAGTTTGTTTGTTGACAGCAAGTTGATGTCATTTATGGCGAGATGACAGAAGAGTTTGTTTGTTGACAGCAAGTTGATGTCATTTATGACGAGACGACAGAAGAGTTTGTTTGTTGACAGCAAGTTGATGTCATTTTATGATGAGATAACAGATGAGTTTGTTTGTTGACAGCAAGTTGATGTCATTTTATGATGAGATGACAGTTGAGTTTGTTTGTTGACAGCAAGTTAATGTCATTTTATGACGAGATGACAGATGAGTTTGTTTGTTGACAGCAAGTTGATGTCATTTATGATGAGACGACAGAAGAATTTGTTTGTTGACAGCAAGTTGATGTCATTTAATGACGAGATGACAGATGAGTTTGTTTGTTGACAGCAAGTTGATGTCATTTATGACGAGACGACAGAAGAGTTTGTTTGTTGACAGCAAGTTGATGTCATTTATGACGAGATGACAGATGAGTTTGTTTATTGACAGCAAGTTAATGTCATTACTGACGAGATGACAGATGAGTTTGTTTGTTGACAGCAAGTTGATGTCATTTAATGATGAGATGACAGAAGAGTTTGTTTGTTGACAGCAAGTTGATGTAATTTATGGCGAGATGACAGAAGAGTTTGTTTGTTGACAGCAAGTTGATGTCATTTATGACGAGACGACAGAAGAGTTTGTTTGTTGACAGCAAGTTGATGTCATTTTATGATGAGATAACAGATGAGTTTGTTTGTTGACAGCAAGTTGATGTCATTTTATGATGAGATGACAGTTGAGTTTGTTTGTTGACAGCAAGTTAATGTCATTTTATGACGAGATGACAGATGAGTTTGTTTGTTGACAGCAAGTTGATGTCATTTATGATGAGACGACAGAAGAATTTGTTTGTTGACAGCAAGTTGATGTCATTTAATGACGAGATGACAGATGAGTTTGTTTGTTGACAGCAAGTTGATGTCATTTATGACGAGACGACAGAAGAGTTTGTTTGTTGACAGCAAGTTGATGTCATTTATGACGAGATGACAGATGAGTTTGTTTATTGACAGCAAGTTAATGTCATTACTGACGAGATGACAGATGAGTTTGTTTGTTGACAGCAAGTTAATGTCATTTTATGACGAGATGACAGAGGAATTTGCGAGAGTGTCACACTGTTTTAAGTACGGCAACTTGATGGTGTTTGTTGAGGATATGACTCACTATCTGTCCGATCTACTCTACACTAAAGGTACCTACTTTCATACACTCATGGCAAGTTTTTATATAAAAAATAAAATATCACTGTTATCTGTTTTTTATGTGTTGGGTCCAATATTATATAAAGGCAATGTAGTGGTACTGGTGTTAATAATATGCCCATCAAGTAATCCCACGAACCCAATAAATAAATAGTTTATACTATATAACATAATATGTTATTATCAGAACAGTCAGACTTTATATCAGTAATTTTATATCTGCAGTTAGATGTAGCCGTTATGAGTTTATATTGGATATATTGGTAAATGAACAGCGTAATTTATTGTCAACAAAACTGTAACTCGTTGTCTTCTCAGCTGTTTACTACTGGATATAATCTTTTGTAAACAGTCTCTGTTATGATTCAATGCCAGTATTCTTTAAGCTGCTCATGTTATATTCAAATATTTAAGTAAATTTGTTAAAATGTGAATATGCTATCTGTTTCCACTTCATTTTGGTGTCTCGTATGTGAAAGAGACGAAGTGACTTGGTACATGCTTTAGACAGAAGGCATCACTGACAGAGTGGGGGGCTTACATGTTGTCTACTTGCTTTGTCTTGATGTAGACAGACTCAAGGAATGGCAGACACAGAGGGATGAAAAGAAAGGAGCAGAACAAGAGGAGGAGTCTGGTGCACTCAACGACCCCACAGATGATGCCATTCTACAGACATTGCGAGCGGCGGGACTGGATCATTTGTTGGAGGAAGTGAGACGTGTCCTAGACTCAACCAGCAACTTACTGGTGGGTCCACAGACAAATAACAACTTACTGGTAGGTCCACAGACAAATAACAACTTACTGGTGGGTCCACAGACAAATAACAATTTACTGGTGGGTTCACAGTCTAATAACAACTTACTGGTGGGTCCACAGTCAGATAACAACTTACTGGTGGTGTCACAGTCAGATAGCAACTTACTGGTAGGTCCAGAGTCAAATAACAACTTACTGGTAGTGTCTGCAGTTAACTAACAACTTTCTGGTGGGTCCACAGTCAAATAACAACTTGCTGGTGGGTCCACAGTCAAATAACAACTTACTGGTGGGTCCACAGTCAATTAGCAACTTAACGGTGGATCCACAGTCAAATAACAACTTACTGGAGGGTCCTCAGTCAAACAACAACTTACTGGTGGATCCACAGTCAATTAACAACACAATGGTGAGTCCATAGTCAAATAACAACTTGCTGGTGTGTCCACAGTCAGTTAACAACATAATGGTGAGTCCATAATCAAATAACAACTTACTGGTGGGTCCACAGTGAAATAACAACCTGAATTCTTCCCGGAGAAGTGTTGCCATGAACAAGTCTGCCAAGGGTGAAGTGTAAAGCCCTTTGAACAGTCCATGCTGTAAACTTGCATTTTTGTCTTTTTGCTCACAGAATGACCAGCAGATGGAGCTGCGGTTCAAGAAGTTGGAAGAGAAGTGTACCACGGAAGAACCCAGGCATCTCCTGCTCCCCGACATGAATCACTACTCGAGTAGTTTCCAAGGCAACGGACCGGAAAAGGCCTCAAAGTCACAGAAAGGCAACAGAAGACGTCGTAAGTACATACAACTCTCTGTCCCATGTAAAGACGTCGTAAGTAGATACAACTCTCTGTCTGTGTAAAGACATCGTAAGTAGATACAACTCTCTGTCCCGTGTAAAGATGTCGTAAGTAGATACAACTCTCTGTCCCGTGTAAAGATGTTGTAAGTAGATACAACTCTCTGTCCCGTGTAAAGATGTCGTAAGTAGATACAACTCTGTCCCGTGTAAAGACGTATGTAGATACAACTCTCTGTCCCATGTAAAGATGTCGTACGTAGATACAACTCTCTGTCCTGTGTAAAGACGTCATACATAGATACAACTCTCTGTCCTGTGTAAAGAGATTGACACAAATGTAATGTAAAATACCTAACTAATTTTTGTATATTAATAAATTATGACAATCACAATTCCACATGGCTGCAACCAAATTATTTATTTTTCTCATTAGATATTTTCAGTGTCTCTGATATGGGTTAAGCTAGTTTTTCATTGGTAGGTTCCAGTCACAAGTTGTAGGACATCAGCAAATACATGCAGTTTGCCCATATCTAATATCCTTCCTTGATTCAGACTTCAGAACACAGAATGAGTGTACAATATTGTGTTGTTACCTTAAATGCCAGTATCACGAGGTAGGATGCTGTCAGAGATTCAGTTAACATGAGTACCATTTTGGTCCTTTTTCTGCTGTATTGAAACATGTCCAATTCCGTCCACTTCGTAGTGCCCAGTTTCACTTGTAATGCACTAATAGTGCCAGACACTGTGTCCTGCCATCAGCAGATCAAGGCAGGACATTTTGCTCCAAGTCAGGACATTTCTCCTCATTTCTTCCAAATTACGCAACATTACAGCAAATTTACCCTACCCCGGTATTACAATAATTATAATAACAACTACATTGATTTCATTGCCTAAGTTTCTAGGACTCACTCATCAAAAATGTTAGCAAATTCACTTATTTTAGTCACCAAAATACCACTGGAAACTGTCTGCCCCTTCAGCATCAAACACCTGATGTTTGAAACAATGTCTTGCTTTAGCGCGCTGCACTTACACTATGTCTTGGGGAAGATAAATTCATGTGCCATAAATGACCAGAGAAATTATTTCACTAAACATGTGGCGCCACCTGGTGTTAGTTGTGATTGGTTCAGCTGCCTCTGTGTCCACCAGGTGGCTCCTTCTCCGACATGGAGCAGTCAGGTGGTCAGGACTGGCCGCCTCAAGCTCGCTCATATCAAGTAGGTCGAATTCGTCTGAATAAATCGGCAATAAATCTAACATAGTAAGTAGAGTTTTGAAAGTACAGTGGAACCTCCCTTTACGGTCATCTGTGTAATACAGCCACCTTGCAATTAAGGTCATCCTAGAACATTCCCAAATTATTTCTGTAACAGTGAAGTATAGGAAATTAGTCTCGCTAATACGGTCACCTTGTTATTCAGGTCACTTTTGCCCTGTCCGGAGGGTGACCTTAATAGTAAGGCTCCATTGTATTTGAATCGTCTGCACTTTTATATCAACAGCTTTATTAAACATCTGATGCGTTTCATCTGAATAGCAGAATTTGTATTGAGTGTGTTTATTTTATGTTTTATATCAGCCTCAATTAGTACATCCAAACCCTAGCAGGAGGTTCGATCGATCGCTGCGGACCCTCCATGAACTCTGTCAGTGGGGTGCCAAGGAGGGGTTGAACAGACTGCGATGTGCTTACAAGGTAACTGGCGTCATCTTCTAAATCTGCATAAACATTCACCATCAACAGTAAACATGTTGCCAGTGACAGTAAACGCTACAGACAATAAGGAAATCTTTGTAAATTGCAAGTTATTTTAGTCCAGAAATATTGTGTTTTAGAATATCACATTTCTTGATTGATGTCTGTGATTTCGTACGAACTCTCTCTCTAGAGTTGTGTAGATGTGTCGGCAGTTACATTCTTCAGTGTCTTTTTGTTTAGTGTCCCTGTTAACAGTCTTATCTCTTCAGTTTTTTAGTCGTGAAACAGCTGTTCTTCTGACAGAGAGGAAGGAATCTCGCCTCATAGGTAGGTTTCCTAAACCAACACTGGTGAACTGGCAATGAAAATGTATTGCCTGGCAATGTTTTATTTATAAATAGAACCACCATTGTAGCATTTCCTGATGATACAATGATAGTTGCCCTTGTATTGAAATGAAACGACACTGACATGGACAAGAATATTGTTCAGTGAGAGTGCGAACTAGCGATGGTTAGAATTAATTAAGCTAACTGAACTGGTGCCAAAACCCATATGAAGATATGAACCTGGTAGGTGTGTTTGTTGATTTACATAACTGACTTTGAAAAGCTATATTATGTTTTTTGTATCCCAGAGATGACCTCAAATGGCTCAATTGTTTTCAATTGCAGTAAATGTTTAAACATCTCGTTTTGTGTGACAAAGTCCGTTGTTTCTCTCCAGAACCATCAGCAGCTCTTCTCTCCATCGGCAGAAATGTTGTCATTAACTTCCTCACGGGACTAGGCATGTAAGTGATCATTCTCTTACTTTACTGGAGTTTATTTACATGCACAATGACAGTGATTTATCAGAATATGTCTTCATATTATTCTGTTTTATTTTGCAGATTCAACAGTGAGTTTCCATGCGGTGGTAGTGAGGTTGGAAGCACAGTTCGAAGATGGCTGTCTGTAAGTGTCGTGCCTTTTCCTTAATTTTATTTAACTTATTTATCTCTTACACGTACATTATTCATATTATATATGATATTTAATGCTGATATCCTAACCTGAAATTAAAACGTAAACAGTGTCACTTTTGAAAGAAAAGAACCTTCTGAGTTATTAACATTTTATTATATAAAATTATGTTTGTGTGCCTATACTAATGCTATGATCAACACAATGATACATTTCATAACTAGCGCTCATTTTCAATTAACTTTAATGCTTAATAGTGTGATTAAATATTTGTGAAAGAAAATCATAAAACTGCAGGCTGTGTTAAAAATGGCTGTTTTTGCCATCACAGGAAGATACATTAACAAGGCTGCAATCAGCAGCTGTATTTCCAAGCTCTCATGAAAAGCATCCCGCACACCAGCTAGAGAAGACAAGGCATTTGAGGCCAGTGTTTCTACAGGGGGACTCTCTCATTGAAAGGTCAGTCAATGTTTTAAACATTCCTAAACAGATCAATTGTAACAAAGTGTCATATCAAGGAATGCTATTGTGGAGCGCAGTAGCGCAGTGGTAAGAGCTCCGGACTCTCGACTGAGAGAACGCAGGTTCTAATCCTGTGTGGCGGTGTCGAACTTTGGACAAGTTCGTTTACTCTACATTGCTTCAGTTCACACAGCTGTATGAATGAGTACCTGGCTATAGAATCGATAGTGGTGGATATTTGTGTACGAATAGTCTTTGTGCATTAATTTCAGTGTGGCTGAATGCTTCCCAGAGAAGTCGAGATGGTGTTTGATTGCACAGGTCTGCCAGGAAGTAGTGTAAAGCACTTTGAGCAGTCTTAAGGACTGGGTACTGTGCTATATAAAGAACTTACCTTTTATAGTCATTAATTTTCACACAAAAATCAATGCACCAATTTTTTTAGGACAATATCCAAATGTTTTCAAAGTATTAGTTATTTTTTAATCATCATGGATAGTCCTGTTTTATTTTGAAATTTGTCTTATAATATTTTATGCTAGTTAATGTCTGTAAAGTTGGTAACCATTAACCCCCTTTATTAGGTTGTCACAAATCAACATGTAACAGCTCAAATGTTCTCTAAGACTTCTAGCGTTATTACGAACATAATATGTAAAGATTGTTATGACTGACACTACATTGGTGTTAGAATGAGAATAAAGACAGATTGTTATGACTGACACTACATTGGTGTTAGAGTGAGAATAAAGACAGATTGTTATGACTGACACTACATTGGTGTTAGAGTGAGAATAAAGACAGATTGTTATGACTGACACTACATTGGTGTTAGAGTGAGAATAAAGACAGATTGTTATGACTGACACTACATTGGTGTTAGAGTGAGAATAAAGACAGATTGTTATGACTGACACTACATTGGTGTTAGAGTGAGAATAAAGACAGATTGTTATGACTGACACTACATTGGTGTTAGAAGTGAGAATAAAGACAGATTGTTATGACTGACACTACATTGGTGTTAGAGTGAGAATAAACGCAGATTGTTATGACTGACACTACATTGGTGTTATAGTGAGAATAAACACAGATTGTTATGACTGACACTACATTGGTGTTAGAGTGAGAATAAAGACAGATTGTTATGACTGACACTACATTGGTGTTAGAGTGAGAATAAAGACAGATTGTTATGACTGACACTACATTGGTGTTAGAGTGAGAATAAAGACAGATTGTTATGACTGACACTACATTGGTGTTAAAGTGAGAATAAAGACAGATTGTTATGACTGACACTACATTGGTGTTATAGTGAGAATAAACGCAGATTGTTATGACTGACACTACATTGGTGTTAGAGTGAGAATAAACGCAGATTGTTATGACTGACACTACATCGGTGTTATAGTGAGAATAAACGCAGATTGTTATGACTGACACTACATCGGTGTTATAGTGAGAATAAACGCAGATTGTTATGACTGACACTACATCGGTGTTATAGTGAGAATAAACACAGATTGTTATGACTGACACTACATTGGTGTTAGAGTGAGAATAAAGACAGATTGTTATGACTGACACTACATTGGTGTTAGAGTGAGAATAAAGACAGATTGTTATGACTGACACTACATTGGTGTTAGAGTGAGAATAAAGACAGATTGTTATGACTGACACTACATTGGTGTTATAGTGAGAATAAACGCAGATTGTTATGACTGACACTACATTGGTGTTAGAGTGAGAATAAAGACAGATTGTTATGACTAACACTACATTGGTGTTAGAGTGAGAATAAACGCAGATTGTTATGACTGACACTACATTGGTGTTAGAGTGAGAATAAACGCAGATTGTTATGACTGACACTACATTGGTGTTAGAGTGAGAATAAACGCAGATTGTTATGACTGACACTACATTGGTGTTACAGTGGAGAATAAAGACAGATTGTTATGACCAACAATTACATTGCAAGCTAAAGTGAGAATAAAGACAGATTGTTATGACTGACACTACTACTGGTGTTATGGAAAGTGAGAATAAACGAGATTGTTATTTTAGACCAACACCACTGGTGTTACAGTGAGAATAAAGACAGATTGTTATGACTGACACTCATACTGGTGCTTACAAGTGAGAATAAAAGACAGATTAGCTATGACCAACACTACATTGGTGCTAAAGCTGAGAATAAAGACATTGTTATGACTGACACCTGCTACTGGTGCTAGAGTGAGAACAAAGACAGATTGTTAAGTGACTGACAATTTCACATTGGTGTTACAGAGAATAAAGACAGATTATATGACCAACACTGGCTACATTGGTGCTAGAGTGAGAATAAAGACAGATTGTTATGACTGACACTACATTGGTGTTACAAGTGAGAATAAAGCAGATTGTTATGACTGACACTACATTGGTGCTAAGGCGGTACTGCAAAGACAGATTGTTATGACCAACACTAGATTGGTGTTAAAGAGAATAAAGACAGATTGTTATGACTGACACACTACATTGGTGTTAGGAGGAGAATAAAGACATGATTGTTAAGTGACCAACACTACATTGGTGTTAAAGTGAGAATAAAGACAGATTGTTATGACCAACACTACATTGGTGTTAGAGTGAGAATAAAGACAGATTGTTATGACTGACACTACATTGGTGTTACAGTGAGAATAAAGACAGATTGTTATGACCAACACTACATTGGTGTTAAAGTGAGAATAAAGACAGATTGTTATGACTGGACAATTGCTACTGGTGTTAGAGTGAGAATAAAGACAGATTGTTATGACCAACACTACATTGGAAAGAAAGGAGAATAAAGATGATTGTTATGGACTGACACTCACATTGGTGTTAGGAGTGAGAATAAGCATGATTGTTAAGTGACTCAACACTACATTGGTGTTAAAGTGGAGAATAAAGACAGATTGTTATGACTGACAATTGCTACTGGTGTTAGAGCGAGAATAAAGACAGATTAATATGACCAACACTCACATTGGTGTTAAAGTGAGAATAAAAGACAGATTGTTATGACTGACAATTGACTGGTGTTGGTGAGGAGAATAAAGACAGATTGTTATGACCACCACTACTGGTGTTAAAGGAGAATAAAAGACAGATTGTTATGACTGACACTACATTGGTGTTAGAGTGAGAATAAAGACAGATTGTTATGACCAACACTACATTGGTGTTAAAGTGAAAAAAAAGACAGATTGTTATGACCAACACTACATTGGTGTTAGAGTGAGAATAAAGACAGATTGTTATGACTGACACTACATTGGTGTTACAGTGAGAATAAAGACAGATTGTTATGACTGACACTACATTGGTGTTAGAGTGAGAATAAAGACAGATTGTTATGACTGACACTACATTGGTGTTAGAGTGAGAATAAAGACAGATTGTTATGACTGACACTACATTGGTGTTAGAGTGAGAATAAAGACAGATTGTTATGACCAACACTACATTGGTGTTAGAGTGAGAATAAAGACAGATTGTTATGACCAACACTACATTGGTGTTAGAGTGAGAATAAAGACAGATTGTTATGACTGACACTACATTGGTGTTAGAGTGAGAATAAAGACAGATTGTTATGACTGACACTACATTGGTGTTAGAGTGAGAATAAAGACAGATTGTTATGACTGACACTACATTGGTGTTAGAGTGAGAATAAAGACAGATTGTTATGACTGACACTACATTGGTGTTAGAGTGAGAATAAAGACAGATTGTTATGACTGACACTACATTGGTGTTAAAGTGAGAATAAACACAGGTTACTGGGAATAAAAATCCAATGAGCAGCTAAGATACTGTTATGTCAATGTTGATCATATATTATATTTATTTGGCACTATTGGTTATTGCATGGTTATGACCACTTCAAGTTGAACTGTTAAGCTGTTTAAATGTACCAATATCACATTATATATGTATTATACAGATACTCTGGGCCTGTGTCTTCATCACAGAACATAGCAACTGCTACGTGTGACATTGGCAACACGTCAGATGGTAAGTGATTTGCAAATACCAATGAGCAATCACACTCATTTTAATCCTTTGGCCGAAGGTCCAAGGGACTATTGCCATCACTCTGTGTCCGCCGTCCGCCGTTAGCTGCCGTATCTCAGAAACCGTTCAGCAACTTTTTCTCTAATTTTGCATAGACATATCTTGGGGCACTGCCACTATGCACGAGAAATCTGTATTTGCATTTTAAGGGCTCCCTAGGGCCTCCAAGGACCCCAAAACTTGTAAAAATGTAACATTTGGCCTATTTTTTCAAAAACTGTTCAGCAACTTTTTTTCTAAATTTGCATAGATGTATCTTAGGGTGCTGCCACTTTATACAAGAAATCTGTATTTGATTGAATCATTCTAAGGGCACCTAAGGGGCCCCCAAAGTGCAAAAGGTTTACATTATCTAGTGATGTGGTTTTGAGAAGGGCCCTTGAGATCACCCCCAACAGTAGATGTTGTGTAGTATGCCAGAAAATCAAAAGCTGTGACTAATTTCTACAGCCTAGGCCATTGAGACCTTGACTAATCTTTAATTGGTCACAACACCCAGGCAGAGTAGACACACTTGACCCCCATGACAAACATAGAAAATTAATATTCTGGACAACTATAGAGTGAAATATCCTACACTTTATTTATATCAAATGCATTCTACTGTTCTGTTTACGCTTGCCATGCCTTGTGTAGACATGGTACTGTGTAAATCAATTGTATCAATATAGACTATTAATTACAGATTCACAATATAGTTGACACCTGAAACAACCAAATGTCAACCATTAGAAGAGTTGACATAGTTCCGCTATACACTATATATGTAAATTTAACCAGCTGCCATGTCAAGTCCGTTATAATTGTGACTAACAGTGTTCAAAATTATTCAGATAAATAGCAAATAACAAAGGACACAAGTTTTCTCCTTGCCATACCTCTACACATGAGAAGAAGGCTGACACAGCCTGGCCCTCATTTATACATGATTTAGCATTTTTGTACATGTTGTATACAACTTTCAACACAATACCATTAATACCGCATGAAATTATCTTAGACCACAGGGAGGACCGGTCTACTAAATCAAATGCTTTCTTATAATCGATGAAGGCACAATAAAGCCTTTTGCGTCGAGACAAATACAATTCAACCAATACCCCTATCTGAACACTGCCTGTTCTTCACCTATTACATTCGCTTTGTTTAGGTATGTGGTCAGTCTGGTGTTCTGAACAATCACTAAGGATTAATGAACACTTGTGCAGAATGTCACCCACTTGGCAGGTTTAATTGATCTATTCAGCAATGAGGACACTGCTTAGGCCTCACTCTGGACACTGTCACTCACAGTGTTGTGTATTGTCTTAGTTGGTGCATTGAGCTAATCTACTTAACCATGAATCAGTGGTGGCTCTGGTTGTGTATTACACCCAGCTGTGGAGCTAAGATTCTCTGCCTGCTATTGTTTGATGGAAGCTGTGACTAATCTGTAATTGGTCACTGGCAGTAGCTTGTGTCAACAGACAGCATTAAGCCACTAGACCCCTGTTAAACTGGACAGTTGCCTGTAGGTTTTAAACTGTGTCAAACAGTGAGTCTACCTTTTGCTCTCAGATAATCTGTCCTCTTAGTTTTACACATGAAGACATAATCTGGCATAACTTGATAAGTCTTTGTAGCAGCACATTTGTACTTCCAGTGTATCATTGCAACATAACATACATATTACATACTGTGTGCCACATTTGAATGTTGTGCATGTAATATTTCCATGCAATCCATTTGCATATATAATGTAAAACTTCAACAGCCGTTTTCTTCATTTTCACTTTTTGATCCCTACCATGTTCAATGCTCCATAACTTTGCCAATTTTTGTAGCAGTCATATTTTTTGAAACCGTGTAAAGCACCCTACCAAATCTTTACAAGGATGTAAGAAAACAATGTTACAATTTTTCCGACTTATCACTCATTTGGTCAGCCGGGGTCACATATAGACGTATTAGTCCAAAGGACTTCAGGGCCACTTGGCCCAGTTTTTAATAACAGTTTCCATGATCTTTTCCAACAACAGCATATGCTATGCTATGTTCAAAGAAAAATTGAGTAAAATATCCATAATTATAACAAATCAATGATGTTCACTAACATTCAGTGACTTGAAAGCCTGGACAAAAATCAAGCTTTAACCCTCTCAAAGCCAGATTAATGCAAATATGTGCCTGTTATTGAATCCTGTTAAATCAAGAGATTGTGCTATGAACGAATCATGTGATATACTCGGGTTGCATGAATGCAAGTAAATAAATAATTTTTGATCTGATTCAAATAACATTTTCACTACATTTTCGGAAAGTATGATAATCAGTGAGTAAAATGAGCCATGTAATTTTATATTCCGTCGTCATGGTAACCACCAATCCAAGATGGCCACCAAGATTTAAAAAATTTTGTTCTCGCAGTCACTTTCGTTTCCAACGCTGTTGCGAAGTTCGCCGACGTCATCATTGTATTGATCGTCGACGACAAAGATTCTTCGCTAAAACTGAAATATTCTCAAAAACATACGGTGGTACAACGCTAGTTGAAGTAAAACCGTCCGACATTGTGGCTAATGCAGATTTTGATAATCCATCATTAAAAACCGCAAAAATATCCATAAACTATTATTGAGCGTGACCACTACTGAATAGGTAATTTATTCGCCATGACAACTGTACACAACAAGTGGCTCCACGTAGTGGATAATTATGAGTAAAAACGATTTGAATAGTGGACATTGTCAATGCCGCTACACAGGCCTGTCGTACTGAAGCGTCACACTCCGTGCGGCCAGTGTAGCGGCCTGTTATACTGAAATGGTTAAATCGGTGTTATATTTAAAATGCGTAACCATAATGCAAAACATTCCCCTTTGATGGCAGCATTCGTTATAAACTCGATTCGAAAATCACATCAAAATCCGAATCACTGGAGAATAATGACAACATCGAGAATTACAACAAAACTAAAAACCACCACCCACTTTCGTCGCACGTCGCATTAATACTTGTTTACAACAAAATAGACCAGCCAAAAGTTAGCATTTAATCATAGAAATTACCTGCGACGCATGTTTTTTAATAATTCCCGGGTGCTTCCATGTTTATGCCCGCAGCAAATGTTAAACTTTAATCTTATTGGCTGAAAATCCCCATTAAAATATTCACTGCGTGGCGTAAAAGAGGGACTGGAAATTGTGTGACGCTGAGTTCAACTACAAAACCGCGTGGTGGTTGACACTATTCAGCCACGGAAATCGCCAACATTTCTAACTTTTGACACGTCCCAGTGAAACTTCAATATTATCTGCTAATTGCCGAAATAAATTGGCGTTATTGGATGACACTGTTTCGCGGTACCAGTTTAAATGTGCTCCTGTATTTGGACGTATTCCGGCGTTCTGGCCATGAGTGGGAGTTGGGTTGATTCGGGCGTTCTGGCCATGAGTGGGAGTTGGGTTGATTCGGGCGTTCTGGCCATGAGTGGGAGTTGGGTTGATTCGGGCGTTCTGGCCATGAGTGGGAGTTGGGTTGATTCGGGCGTTCTGACCATGAGAGGTTAAGTAAGACCCACGAATGTACATTGAGTAAATAGTAAGGAACGGCATGAGATAAATTCACAAGACAACATCCATTAATGCAATACTTTGTGATATTCAGCATGGGTATTGACTTGCTGGATAGTGCTAATGTTATTTTATCACATCTGTTTGACATTTGCGATGATATTCATTTTATTCACTTCAATTATTGGTCAGTGATTATTCTCTTCTGTACCGTAAGAGGTAGACATAGACGTCAATAATTAATTGTTTTAACGTCCAAACACAGTTGAACCTCTCTATTAAGGTCACTCTGGGATTGGGCAAGTGGAACCTCCATTAAGGTCACCCTCGGGACTGGGTAAGTGGAACCTCTCCATTAAGGTCGCCCTCGGGACTGGGCAAGTGGAACCTCTCTATTAAGGTCACCCTGAGGACTGGGCATGTGGAACCTCTCTATTAAGGTCACCCTAGGACTGGGCAAGTGGAACCTCTCCATTAAGGTCACCCTCAGGACTGGGCAAGTGGAACCTCTCTATTAAAGTCACCCTCGGGACTGGGCAAGTGGAACCTCTCCATTAAGGTCACCCTCAGGACTGGGCAAGTGGAACCTCTCTATTAAGGTCACCCTCAAGACTGGGCAAGTGGAACCTCTCTATTAAGGTCACTCTAGGACTGGGCAAGTGGAACCTCTCTATTAAGGTTACCCTCAGGACTGGGCAAGTGGAACCTCTCTATTAAGGTCACCCTCGGGACTGGGCAAGTGGAACCTCTCTATTAAGGTCACTCTAGGACTGGGCAAGTGGAACCTCTCTATTAAGGTCACTTTAGGACTGGGCAAGTGGAACCTCTCTATTAAGGTCACCCTCGGGACTGGGCAAGTGGAACCTCTCTATTAAGGTCACTCTAGGACTGGGCAAGTGGAACCTCTCCATTAGCTCTCAGTTTTAAAAATGCCCAAAAGAGAAAGAATACTGTTATTACGTTATAACATGTGGCTGCTTTAAAGGGAATAAAAACATCTATTGCTCGAATTCATGTTATATTACATCCTGCTATCTATTTCCACATCCACCAAACCAAAAAAATCAAAAAAATTCAATCAATTAGAAATTCCACATTTTATGGTGTGCATCCGGACATTTTCGAATATGCATATTTTTGGCACGCTTTTCGGGATGCCGAGATGTGACGTCACTTATGACTCAAACTCGCATCAGGCCGACCCTTTCCATGCATTCAGAGCATGTTTACAAGTATAGCTTTTGGGTCGAAACGAGCGTCAGAACGAGTTATTGTGCAATATTCCGACGTAATACAAACACTAGTCATCATAGAGGAACAAACATTTATCTTACGGTTCCACATGAATCGAATTTTATTCAAAACAATGAATGCGAATGGGCCTACAAGTCGACTAGGTTTCGCCGAGCTTGGCAAGGCTTGGCCTTGAGCTCGTTTTTAGAATAATTATATCGAATGCAACCAACGGGAGATAATCTACACCAATAAACATACATAGCAAACATATATTGTATCCAGCTACATAAAGTAACATGTATAATCTCATAATATCACTAGAATATCGATATATGAAGGAGTTGTACTTAAATCAGTCAAAGCGTTTCCGTTGGTCCCGCTAGCTCAGTGGGTAGGTTACTTGTCGTTTATTTTACAATTGGGCGACGCCGGTTCAATCCTGACAGCATGCAAACCTTTGATTTTCTTTACACTTTTTTTGTTTATGTTTTCACGAAGTAATATCAACAAAATCATTTTATACTATAATGCACTGCTTATAAATATATATATTTTTTTTGTAGTAATTATTAATTCGCCACAAAAATGAAAATATGGTCATTATATATAACAATGTTTCTAAATTGTATTTATCCAGACAGATCTCAATCTGTTTTCACATATATAATTACAATATATTACCGTACAATATATTTACAATTAATAAATTATATATCCATTACATTATATTTGTTTGGATAAATAAAATTTAGAAACATCGTTATATAATGACCATATTTTCATATTTTTGGCGAATAAGTAGTTACTACAAAAATAAAAATTATTTACAAACTGCATTATAGTATAACATGATTTTGTTTATATTACTTCGTGAAAACATAAGCAAAAAAAGTGTAAAGAAAATCAAAAGTTTGCATGCTGTCAGGATTGAACCGGCGTCGCCCGATTGTAAAATACACGACAGGTAACCAACGCGCCTACCCACTGAGCTAGCGGGACCAACGGGTATTCTGACTGATTTAAGTTGTTATGATAAATTGTACAACTCTTTCATATATTGATATTCTAGTGATATTATGAGATTATACACATTACTTTATGTAGCTGGATACAATATATGTTTGCTATATATGTTTATTGGTGTAGATTATCTCCCATTGGTTGCATTCGATATAATTATTCTAAAAACGAGCCCAAGCTCGGCGAAACCTAGTCGACTTGTAGGCCCATTCGCATTCATTGTTTTAATAAAATTTGATTCATGTGGAACCGTAAGATAAATGTTTGTTCCTCTATGATGACTAGTGTTTGTATTACGTCGGAATATTGCACAATAACTCGTTCTGACGCTCGTTTCGACCCAAAAGCTATCCTTGTAAACATGCTCTGAATGCATGGAAAGGGTCGGCCTGATGCGAGTTTGAGTCATAAGTGACGTCACGATACCACGTGATCGCCTAGCTCATTAATTTTTTTTTCTCGCAGGAATCGCTTCACAGACGGGCTTAAAATTGAATTTATGGTACAAATGTATTTTTCTGTATTTGTTTAATGTTGTCAAATGTTACATACAATGTTAAACTTTGTATACACATGCAAAAAGGATTTTAGCTAATGCCTTATTTTTATTTCCTTTAAGAGTAACAGTTACAGCAAAACTAAACATGTAATTACAAGAGCAAAGAAGAAGATGTCTGTGTGTATGTTATGAAGTATCTTGTGTTGCAGCCAGTGACATGACCAGAGAGACGGGAGATGGGAAAGAGACAAAACCAACACTTGCCTCTGCTACAGGTGAATGTCTTCACTGCACTTCTGTCGGTCAACTTTGCTAAGTAGCTAAGAAATTACCATCAAACTATAATTGATACATTGTGTGCATGCGTGCGTGCGTGCGTGCGTGCGTGTGTGTGTGTGTGTGTGTGTCAGTATGTATGTATGCATGTTATGCCATCCCTTCCAGCGGTCACAGTTTCAACTAATCCCAGAAAGGATCTGTAACATTACTGCTTTTCTAAATTCACCATATTATTACGTTTACTACAGACAATCATATTACAATTATGCCAAGTTATATAAACCATCGTAAGTAACTTATCAGTTTACATAGCTTGGAGCAATCATAGAAAACATGCATTGCGTTGCGATCAGCTGTTCAAAGTTACTTAATCTTTGTTAAACGTCTGGTATGAGCATTTTATATAATCATTCCCAGCATCTGTGATGTAGCATCCTCTGGTACATAATATTGGTTGCTTAGTTTGTGACGTAACCATGAATATGACCATACCGAGAGCTGCTTATAAACTTCCATGTCATTCCCTCTGTGGGAGGGTATTTTTGCTAGTCAATACTGTGAAATGGTAGATATGTTAAAACTATTTTTATTTGTAGAATGTCAGAACAGATGAGTTGTTTGTGTGGAAGTCACCATCTGACCATTTGCCTGTTGGTAGGGTTGGGTCAAGACACACCGGACACATGTGACAGACAGGTCGGAAGTGACCAACAGGTGGACCACACGTCATGTGCTGGTCATGTGACACCAGACTGTTGTCAGCAAGTGTCACTGGTCAGCGCAGCACAGCATGTCGACAAGTTCTCTTCATCATCACCAGGTGTCGTAGTAGTTCTTGAGATTTTGTTTCCGTACATATACTAAAGCGTCCATGACAGGGACATTTAAAATATAACTTTTTGCATTGTAACGTTTTCCTACATGTGACCTCACAAATGTCTTTAAATCATGAGCTATAAATGCTATTTACATAAGGAAATATACAACACAGTGTACCACTGCTCCCAGTGCATGGCTTAGCAGCATTGTAAGGTTAGTGCTGTTGTTGGAAAAGTTTGTTGTTTGCAAATTTTAAGTTTGAACTTGAGATTTACACAATTTGTTATTCACAGCTAATAAAACTTGTGCACATTTTTACTTGCGTGTCATGTCCTATGTGAAAAGATTATAGGCCTATTCTATTATTACAGGCCTATTCTATGATTATAGGCCTATTCTATGATTATAGGCCTATTCTATGATTTACATTTTCAGTCCTCATCCATGAACAGAAAAGGCAAATATAATTGATAAGTGGTAAGAATAATATATAACTTCTGCAACTTAACACCGCATTTTCAGTCAGTTTACCCGAGCTGAGGCGAGTGACGTCTTGGCAACAGTGTCACATCTGTTGGATCCAACAGCTAGTGGCTGTGGTTCTAGACGTCATCAAAATATTAAGTTCCACACCTCACAGTGTTGTGGGTAGGTGGTGGCTAGAACCGATACAAAACCTATGTTTTTCTAGACTGATTTATGAGACCACCCCTTAGTGAAGGATGGTTCTGTTGCAGGGTGTGGCATTCTGGAGTTTGTCCAGCAGCACAGTTTCAGTGTGCACGTCCTGTTCACCTTGTTGACCGGTCGGACGCTGGTCATCGCAGGCAGTGTGAGGATGGAGCCAGACCTTCTCTCTCTCCTCAACACACTGCGGCTCTTTGTTCCTGGTCACCACAGGTAGGGGCAAAGTGACGGGGAGGGTCGGGTAAGGTGTCTATATATGTACATGTAACTAAGAATAAACATTTCATTATGCTATATACATCACAATATACAAATGACACAAAAGAATGCACTTATCCCTGCATAACAGTCACTTTTACATATAAATATACATATAGACACACCCAGATATTGGTTGAACTCTGGTGTCCAAACAGAATATACTTATTCTATAGTAAAATAACTAATTTACACAAGCTGAAATATACGTTGAATACACTCATTGACCATATACCAGGGAGACTCCCAGGAGAGCGACAAGTTGTACATCAATACGACACACATTTGACAGTTTACATTGTTACTGTTATAACATAATGTACATTATTATATCATAGTGTACAATTGAATAAATCAATGACTCTGTCTGTCTGTCAGGGAGGGCTGGGCAAGGTGGCAGTGGAGGGTGGGGCTAGATGACAGGGGAGGGTGGGGCTGGATGACAGGGGAGGGTGGGGCTAGATGACAGGGGAGGATGGGACTAAATGACATGGGAGGGTGGAGCAAGGTGGCAGTGGAGGGCGGGGCTAGATGACAGGGGAGGATGGGACTAAATGACATGGGAGGGTGGAGCAAGGTGGCAGGGGAGGATGGGACTAGATGACAGGGGAGGATGGGACTAGATGACGGGAGGTTGGGACTAAACAACAGGGGAGGGTGGGACTAGATAACATGGGAGGGTGGAGCAAGGTGGCAGGGGAGGATGGGACTAGATGACAGGGGAGGATGGGACTAGATGATGGGAGGTTGGGACTAGACAACAGGGGAGGGTGGGACTAGATGACAGGGGATGATGGGACTAGATGACAGGGGAGGATGGGAGAAGATGACAGGGGAGGGTGGGACTAGATGACAGGGAAGGGTGGGGCTAGGTGACAGAGGAGGTTGGGACTAGATGACAGGGGAGGATGGGACTAGATGACAGGGGAGGGTGGGGCTATATGACAGGGGAGGGTGGGACTAGATGACAGGGGAGGATGGGACTAGATGACAGGGGAGGGTGGGGCTATATGACAGGGGGAATGAGGATAGATAGGGGAGGGTGGGGATAAATGTCAGGAGAGGGTGGGGAAAGATGACAGGGGAGGGTGGGGAAAGATGACAGGGGAGGATTGGGAAAGATGACAGGGGAGGGTGGGTAAAGATGTCAGGGGAGGGTGGGGATAGATGTCAGGGGAGGGTGGGGAAAGATGAAAGGGGGGATGGGAAAGATGACAGGGGAGGGTGGGTAAAGCTGTCAGGGGAGGGTGTAGAAAGATCACAGGGGAGGGTAGGGTGGGGTTAGACGACAGGGGAGGGTGGGGAAAGATGTCAGGGCAGGGCAGAAAATGATGTTCTAAGGCAGGGTTTGGCATCATACCCACTGCATATATTTCCTACCCTTTTTTATTTAGTAATAAGGCTGGAAAAGGAATTTTGACACAGCCAGTTGAACCCACACATCATGCCCTTGCCAGCCTACCCTGTGTATAACTGAACATTCTTTTAGATAACTAATTGTTATTGAGTATATTTCTTAATATACCCACACGTTGTACCTGTTGTAAAGCCTTTTGTCTGTAATTAAGATGTCTTTGTCGTAACGTATGACGTCCTGGTCAGATGATATCATTGTACACATGTGACAGCTCATAGTTTCCTTGGTCTTGGTTGATGACCTGAGCTTGTGTTTTTCATATTCATATTGCCTCTTGTATGTTTTATCCACCTGTCCCCTACCCTCCCTCCAGCCAGTCTCTTATTGGCTGGGACCTCACACCTGATGGAGGCAAGTTGACAGAGATGTACATCTATAGAGCAGGTAGACAAGAAATGTACACCATATTTGTGGTGTGTCATTTAGCCAGATGTTTTTGCATAAGTTAGTTAAAAAAGTTCATAATGATATCATAATGATATCCTGTGATACTGTAGAGTTAATATGACTGTGAATACTAATTGAGATATTTGACAAAGATTTGTTACTTTCAGTTTCACAGACACAACAAGTAGAATAAAAATCAGTTCAAGTCAGACACAGCCATCAATCAAGTCATCTGTTTCAGAGGTCAGTTTGTATTGACCCCTTGGCTGACCCGTCCACTACGCCTCACTGACCTGTCTACCTTCAAGTTGGTTGCACTTGGCCGTCCTGACAAGAGAACCCTAAAGCAACTGGTGCCTAGCTCTGTGAAGGTCAGTGGTCACTGTGTCAAGGGCACGCTTGTGTGACAATATAAATCAATTCAAAGCACCTTCCTCAATTCAATTTTTGTTGCTCATCTCATTTCAGAGTATCAACTAGAACATTGCAACTCATTTTTAGTCCTTTGGCCGAAGGTCCAAGGGACAATTGCCATCACTCTTCGTCCACCGTCCGCCGTCCGCCGTTAGCTGCCGTATCTCAGAAACCGTTCAGCAACTTTTTCTCTAATTTTGCATAGACATATCTTGGGGCACTGCCACTATGCACGAGAAATCTGTATTTGATTGAATCATTTTAAGGGCTCCCTAGGGCTTCCAAGGACCCCAAAACTGGTAAAAATGTAACATTTGGCCTATTTTTTCAAAAACTGTTCAGCAACTTTTTTTCTAATTTTGCATAGATGTATCTTAGGGTGCTGCCACTATATACAAGAAATCTGTATTTGATTGAATCATTCTAAGGGCACCTAAGGGGCCCCCAAAGTGCAAAAGGTTTACATTATCTAGTGATGTGGTTTTGAGAAGGGCCCTTGAGACCACCCCCATCAGTAGATGTTGTGTAATGTGCCACAAAGTCAAAAGCTGTGACTAATCTCTACAGCCTAGGCCATTGAGACCTTGACTAATCTTTAATTGGTCACAGCACCCAGGCAGAGTAGACACACTTGACCCCTGTTAGACTGAACAGTTGCCTAACACTTTTAAACTGTATCTTCAAAACTAGTGATTTTCTATAATTGCAAGTTGTGTTTATTTTGATGTTCATTTAATTATTATAAAATGGTGTGACTGTGGTGTCTATTGGTTAAAGATTTATTGTCTGTAGAAACTTGTAGGTGACAAACATAGAAAAATTAATATTCTGTCACCTGTAGGTGACAAACATAGAAAATTAATATTCTGGACAACTATAGAGTGAAATATCCTACACTTTATTTATATCAAATGCATTCTACTGTTCTATTTACGGTTGCCATGCCTTGTGTAGACATGGTACTGTGTAAATCAATTGTATCAATATAGACTAATAATTACAGATTCACAATATAGTTGACACCTTAAACAACCAAATGTCAACCATTAGAAGAGTTGACATAATTCCGCTATAAATTTTACCAGCTGCCATGTCAAGTCCATTATAATTGTGACTAACAGTGTTCAAAATTATTCAGGTAAATAGCAAATAACAAAGGACACAAGTTTTCTCCTTGCCATACCTCTACACACTAGAAGAAGGCTGACACAGCCTGGCCCTCATTTATACATGATTTAGCATTTTTGTACATGTTGTATACAACTTTCAACACAATACCATTAATACCGCATGAAATTACCTTAGACCACAGGGAGGACCGGTCTACTAAATCAAATGCTTTCTTATAATCGATGAAGGCACAATAAAGCCTTTTGCGTCGAGACAAATACAATTCAACCAATACCCCTATTTGAACACTGCCTGTTCTTCACCTATTACATTCGCTTTGTTTAGGTATGTGGTCAGTCTGGTGTTCTGAACAATCACTAAGGATTAATGAACACTTGTGCAGAATGTCACCCACTTGGCAGGTTTAATTGATCTATTCAGCAATGAGGACACTGCTTAGGCCTCACTCTGGACACTGTCACTCACAGTGTTGTGTATTGTCTTAGTTGGTGCATTGAGCTAATCTACTTGACCATAAATCAGTGGTGGCTCTGGTTGTGTATTACACCCAGCTGCAGAGCTAAGATTCTCTGCCTGCTATTGTTTGATGGAAACTGTGACTAATATATAATTGGTCACTGGCAGTAGCTTGTGTCAACAGACAGCATTGAGCCACTAGACCCCTGTTAAACTAGACAGTTGCCTTTAGGTTTTAAACTGTGTCAAACAGTGAGTCTACCTTTTGTTCTCAAATAATCTGTCCTCTTAGTTTTACACATGAAGACATAATCTGGCATAACTTGATAAGTCTTTGTAGCAGCACATTTGTACTTCCAGTGTATCATTGCAACATAACATACATATTACATACTGTGTGCCACATTTGAATGTTGTGCATGTAATATTTCCATGCAATCCATTTGCATATATAATGTAAAACTTCAACAGCAGTTTTCTTTATTTTCACTTTTTGATCCCTACCATGTTCAATGCTCCATAACTTTGCCAATTTTTGTAGCAGTCATAATTTTTGAAACTGTAAAGCACCCTACCAACCTTTACAAGGATGTAAGAAAACAATGTTACAATTTTTCCGACTTATCACTCATTTGGTCAGCCGGGGTCACATATAGACGTATTAGTCCAAAGGACTTCAGGGCCACTTGGCCCAGTTTTTATATTTAGTTTTGCTTATTCTGTTAGATTCGGTGTAACTGAACTGAAAAAGGTGGAAGTAGCAATGGCTGTTTTATTGTGATCTCATCAACAATTTGCAGTCCATAAATCAAGATGTATTTTTGGTTATTAAATGAACATTTGTGATAATTGATATGAAACTATCTCACTGCACCTTTTCATTTTATAATAACAGGGTTGTTACTAGCTCAAAAGAAGAATAAACCATCAAACATCTGGATGTGATCAAATAAATAATTTTGTAGACTAAGTTTCTATGGCAAGGACATTATTATGAGGGTTTGTTAACATATAGGGCTGTGCTGTTCCGTGTATGAGTGAAAGTATTCTGTTGCATAAATAATAATGTTTTCTTTAGTGTGAAACACACAATATGTATTTGAAGGTTCTATTTGAAGTTAGTACTCAGATCACGCTTAATTTTTCAGAGATATGTGTCAATACTGGACTGGGAGAACAAAAGTCTCTGGAGCCCCCCGTACCACGTAGGTCTTAGTCTTCACAAATCTAGTTTCTATGTATTATCGTCTTCACAAATCTAGTTTCTATTTACAATCTAATGATAACTGCCGACCAATGCTTTGTAAAAACAAACATTTAAAACCTTGGAATGTAAATTCTTCTTGTTGTACACATTATTTGAAAACAGTTTATATATTTTGGTAGATAATTTGTATTTTGTGATGTTGATTCTTGATACTGTTCGGTGGTGTTTCAGGGTGGCATTCTAACTGATATCTACAACAAACGCAAAGTATACAGTGACGAGAAGGCGTACATCGCCTACATGCAAGGGTAAGGGTTTTAGTTTTTATTGTGTGTATAAACGATATGAGTTATGATACTTCAAAGTACTTTCTCAAGAGTACGTTTTCTATTCACCATGTTCCTTACAAATACTGTAACTCCATCATTTGTGTAGATGGGTGAATATTTGACAACTGGTCAAATTAAGTTTTTTTTTATTCCCAAATTTTTTCAAATAAGTTAACCAATTTTGCCTCATTGTATAATATCTGTAATATACAAAATCGCCCATGTCCGCGCATTACCCTGCATTCTGGATTTCAGGGAGGATAAAACATTTAGTCATGTAGGCTCTGGTGTCATTAGTGTCACATGCTTATATTTCACAATGTAGTTCATGCAATACAATCTTTGCCCACATTTTAAATTTATTTTTATCCAATTGTATGCATACTTCAGTATGGTACCAAGTGAAAAATGTATACATAATAAATTCAATTTTTGTTAGTACTTTCTAATAAAACAAAAATATACAATTTAAAACATATTTTAAGTTGGTTGAAACGCTTTATTATCTTTATTATTAGAAACAAAAATAATTGTCATAGCAACATGATACAGTAGCATTTTCAAAAATATGCTCATGTCCATGTTTTATCCTGCAAACTGGGACACATGGGGAATTTAAAGCCAAAAAAAGATGCATATCCTGGTGTCATTAGCATCACGATTTTCCTTCACCATTGTGGAGAGCAGTAGCACAGCGGTAAGAGCTCCGGACTCTCGACTGAGAGAACGCGGGTTCGAATCCTGTGCGGCGGTGTCGAACCTTGAACAAGTTCGTTTACTCTACATTGCTTCAGTTCACTTAGCTGTTTGAATGAGTTCCTGGCTATAGACAGTGGTGGATATTTGTATACGAACAGCAAACAGTCT
This sequence comes from Paraescarpia echinospica, assembly GCA_020002185.1. Classification (NCBI taxonomy): domain Eukaryota; kingdom Metazoa; phylum Annelida; class Polychaeta; order Sabellida; family Siboglinidae; genus Paraescarpia; species Paraescarpia echinospica. Next base: position 15,452,787 of record CM034542.1, read on the forward strand.
TCGCGAATTAATTGCAGTGTGGCTGAATGATTCCCAAAGAAGTCGAGATGGTGTTTGATTGAACAGGTCTGCCAGGGAGTAAAGTGTAAAGCGCTTTGAGCAGTCCTGAGGATACTGCGCGATATAAGAACTTACCTTGTACATTATATATTTCAAGCAATACAGTCCTTGTCCACTTGTTTTTATTTCTTTTAATCAAATTGTAGGCATACAACACTGTTTTACCTAATTAGACATATTTTTCAATCAACTTGTTTTGTGACGCCACTAACAAAAATGTTACTCTAATAACACAAATGTGATGCTAATGACTTTTCGGATATTTTGTCCATGAGACCAAAACATTTCATTACTAGCAACTATTTCTTGGTAGGATTATTCATACACAAAAACTGTGATTTCAGATCTGTCTGATACAACATAAAAAGTAAATAGTTGAAGTCAATACATCCTGCAAACAGATTACATTGTAATAATCTTTCAACCGAGATTTTCACCTCTTGATTTCTTGTTCTAGGGTTTTGTTTGAGCTGGCGATGAAGTCATTCGTATACTTCCAGTGTCAGCACACAAGTACTTATTGTTTCCTCTTGTTCTAGGGTGTTGTTTGAGCTGGCGATGAAGTCATTCGTATACTTCCAGTGTCAGCACACAAGTACTTATTGTTTCCTCTTGTTCTAAGGTGTTGTTTGAGCTGGCGATGAAAGTCTGTGTACTTCCGTTGTCAGCACACAAGTACTTATTGTTTCCTCTTGTTCCTAGGGTGTTGTTTGAGCTGGCGATGAAGTCATTCGTATACTTCCTTTGTCAGCACACAAGTACTTATTGTTTCCTTTTGTTCCTAGGGTGTTGTTTGAGCTGGCGATGAAGTCATTTGTATACTTCCTTTGTCAGCACACAAGTACTTGTTGTTTCCTCTTGTTCTAGGGTGTTGTTTGAGCTGGCAATGAAAGCCTTTGTGTACTTCCACAGCGTCAGCACACAAGTACTTGCCCCTCAAACACGAGATGACAGGCGAGTGAAAACTTCACACTGAATAACTTCTTGAATTGTAATGTTTTTGTACTGGAATACTTCTGAAAACATTCATATTTGAATACTGTATTTTACTTTTAATAAAACATAATCTGGTTGTAAAACAATTACAGATTGAGAGCATTATAATTTGTATAGCATTTTATGAGAGCTACCCTACTTAAAAAATATATGACACAGGTCTGTTTGTAAAATGAATACAGAATGAAAACATGTAATTTTTCATAGCATATGTGCACGCCATGTGACACCCGGCTACATCCACCAACCCACTTCTTGCGTGTACAATGCCAGTTTGCTAAGACGTTAAATTGATTACAGAAAACGTTTCTTTCAGACCACAGAAGACATTTTCACGAACCGATTACAAGAGAGTTACAACAGAGACATTGAGCAAGTTGAAACTAAATAGTCAAGACGGGCGGATTGTGCAGGTAAGGTTTCATTCCTAGTAGAACATCACTGCTGCATATGTATTTAAATATGAACGTATATCCAATTTGACTTATTTCAGATACATTTTATCACATTACAAACAGTTAGACCATAAAGCATACATTTTCCAAAAGGAATGGCTTAAAGCTGTATCATTGTGTTTGATTTCTCCATTCTATTACATACCTGAATCAAAATCAGTGCATGTTTCTTTGCGATTGTTTTGTTATGTACCTATAATGCCGGTGTTCACAGTTCTGTATTGTTAAGAGATACCGTTAGTGTATACTTGAAACATGATATGCGTCCACTAATGCAGCCATCTAGCCGACGAGCTAGTGGCACTTTGGACTGACTCACTCTCCCCGCGACACTAGAACTAAACAGCACAACGATTTGGCATGCGTTTGTATCTGCTCGAATAAAGCTGTTTAATGACATAACACGAGTTATCAACATGGTGGCAGCGAATCACGAGCCCTGACAGCCGTCACGATCAGGAAGAACGAGAGCAGTTTCCGGCGCATCATGACGATAAATGACTTTTGATTTCGCCATCGCGGCGACTGCTTAAAATTACTGGCCATTGACCAGCCGTGACCCCAGGCTAAGGCTGACGGTGCACAATTTTGTGCGCCGCCCAAGTTAGATGTCAGTGATCCGAATCTTGCGGATTCGTTCATGAAATGGAAGCGACAGCTTCAAATATACTTGGTGGCGTCGGAGAAAAATAAGAAAGCGAATGCTACCCAGGTGGCAATAATTCTTAACTGTGCTGGGCCAGACTTAATCACAGTATACGAACATTTTGTGTGGGCAGAAGACGGTGACAAAGATCGCCCCGAGAAAGTACTCCAGAAATTGGAAGAATACTGTGCGCCCAAGGGAAATGTCGTAGTAAACACGTACCGTTTCTGGAATGTGCTATGGAAGCAACCGTTTGACGTGTACCTCACTGAACTCCGTACAATGGCAGCTCTATGCGACTACCAAGACACGGAGCGCATGATCTGGGACAAGATAGTGTTCTCTGCAAAAGGCAAACTACATGAATTGCTTTTGCGAGAGACGCAATTAACACTCCGGAATGCGATCGAGATATGCCGTGCGTTCGAAATGACACACAGACAGGTGACGAAAATGAGTCCGGAGCACATTATCGAGAAAGTGTATGCCAGCAAGCAGAAGGGAGTACCGAGACCGAAACCCAGGTATGTGAACAACGATTGTGTGTACTGTGGGTACAAACACCAGCCAGGTAGAGAGAAATGTCCTGCATGGGGAAAGAAATGCTCGTACTGTAGTGGTCCTAACCATTTCCGCACTAAATGCCGAAAGAAGCGGCAACAAGGGCAGGAAGTCCGCACTGTCGATCGTCAGAGCAACGACAATGGACAGGAATGGTTACACACCTATGGCATTGGTTGTAACAAACGAATGAATCGAGTCACAGCGCTTATGAAGGTAAATAACTGCGATGTCCGATTCCAGCTCGACACTGGTGCAGACGTAAATACGATCACGCAAAGGTTCATATACAAACACCAAGTTCGCCAATCACAAGGAAAACTTGTTATGTGGAACAGTTCCAAAATGATTCCAAAGGGTGTGACAAAATTGGCCGTGACGAATCCCAAAACTGGCGAAATGAAAGATGTTGAGTTTGTTGTTGTCAACAATGATCTCACGTGTCTCAATGGATCGGCAACAATACAGGACATGGGCCTACTCACCGTTCACGGAGAAAAGTTCATCGCAGAAGTACAACAAAACAAAGAGAATCAGCGAACTGCCACGAAAACAACGGCGTCGATGGATGCAAGTCCATGCAGAAAACTGCTGGTAGTAAGGGGAAATGCGCCCCCACTAAAGTAGGGGTTAGAGGCGCCCCGGGCTATCACGCAGAGAGTAAGCAAGAAGTGGACAATTTGGGCAGGTTCGGAACAGCAACCCTCCAGACAGACCCTAGTGTGAGACCCAAGGTACTGCCAAGCCGGAGATTACCAATTTCACTACAAAAACCTGTGAAGGCCGAACTAGACACACTTGTGAAGCGAGGTGTGTTGATACCAATCGACGAGCCGACCCCGTGGGTAAGTCAGATGGCAGTCGTGCAGAAACAGAACGGCCAGTTACGACTGTGTATTGATCCACAACCGCTGAATGAAGCACTCATGAGAGAGCACTATAAATTGCTGGTAGTTAGACAACGCAAAGAGAAAAGAAGACAGGCAGTCAAAAAGCATCATGACAAATCAGCCCATGATTTGGATGCATTAGAGAAAGGACAACCAATCCTGTTCAAGAAGCTTCCTAATGCCAAGTGGGAATGCGGCGTAGTGACACAGAAACCGGATGACAGTTCCTACATAGTAAGCGACCGAAAGGGCAATAAATATCGGCGAAACCGAATACACATTCGTTCGAGAATGAACCCCGACAACATTCCTCCGGCAAATAACCCTGGCGACGCTCGCCTGGCTAGGCGTGACATCAAAGGATGCGCTAGAACAGCCGGGAACAATCAGCGACAGGGAACGCGTGTCAGTGACCGACGTCAGAAAGCAATCAGGGACACGACCCGTGGCTACTGACCCAAGGGAACCGGACACTCCCACGGCAACATCTGGAATTCAGGACAGACCGATGAGGAAACGACAACCGCCCATCTGGATGAAGGACTATAGAATGTAGTCGGTAGTGACAACCCCTAATGACTGTCGAACTTTCTAAAGAAAGGGGGATGTTAAGAGATACCGTTAGTGTAGACTTGAAACATGATATGCGTCCACTAATGCAGCCATCTAGCCGACGAGCTAGTGGCACTTTGGACTGACTCACTCTCCCCGCGACACTAGAACTGACCAGCACGACAATTTGGCATGCGTTTGTATCTGCTCGAATAAAGCTGTTTAATGACATAACACTAGTTATCAACATGTATGTTTTGTTTATTTATCATAGTACAGTGTACTTTAATGTTTGTTGTTATACTATTTTGTGGATATCTCAGTTTTAGTACAAAATATGTGTTGTAGTACTTTGTGGAGATATTTGAGCAGCAGCAACTTGACAAGCAAACAGAAGACAGTCGTGAAGGTGGGTAATGACTTCTGTTGCCGTGTGCTGACAGTATACAGTGGAACAAGTGTAGTGTCCCTGTGATTTACTAGGCATTGTGAAGGTGGGTAATGGCTTCTGTTGCCGTGTGCTGACAGTATACAGTGGTACAAGTGTAGTGTCCCTGTGATTTACTAGGCATTGTGAAGGTGGGTAATGGCTTCTGTTGCCGTGTGCTGACAGTATACAGTGGTACAAGTGTAGTGTCCCTGTGATTTACTAAGCATTGTGAAGGTGGGTAATGGCTTCTGTTGCTGTGTGCTGACAGTATACAATGGTACAAGTGTAGTGTCCCTGTGATTTACTAAGCATTGTGAAGGTGGGTAATGGCTTCTGTTGCTGTGTGCTGACAGTATACAATGGTACAAGTGTAGTGTCCCTGTGATTTACTAAGCATTGTGAAGGTGAGTAATGGCTTCTGTTGCCGTGTGCTGACAGTATACAGTGGTACAAGTGTAGTGTCCCTGTGATTTACTAGGCATTGTGAAGGTGGGTAATGGCTTCTGTTGCCGTGTGCTAACAGTATACAGTGGTACAAGTGTAGTGTCCCTGTGATTTACTAGGCATTGTGAAGGTGGGTAATGGCTTCTGTTGCTGTGTGCTGACAGTATACAGTGGTACAATTTCAGATTAACTCTAGTTTTTCACTTGATGTGTAACTGATAGCAACAAATAGAATGTCATGTGACATAATCTAGCATAATAAATTTACACCATTGATGTAAAAGGTACGTTCTTACATAGTGTGGTATTCAGCTGTTGGCACCACTCAGAGTGCTTTACATTTCACTCCCTGGCGGACCTGTTCAATTGTACGCCATCTGCAATTTCTATGGGAAGCATTCAGCCATGCTGTGATTAATATACAAAAACTATATGTGCACATATGTCCACCACTGTCTATTGCCAGGTACTCATTGATACAGCTGAGTGAACTGGAGCAACATGGGGTGAATGAACTAGCCCGAAAGTTTGTAACGGCAGCAAGACAATTTTAACTCTGAATTTCTTGAGTGTCTGAAGCTTTAGCCACTGCGCTCCATTTAGTACATTTGAGCAGTCTATAAAAAATGCACAGATTTGATTTCTGCTGTCAACGCAACAATTTGACAGCTGTTTTATAGTTCTCGACTCATTTTGAAGTTTAGATAAAATACTGATCCAGTACAGTGTAGTCTGTGTTGATATTGCTGTTTCAGAGTCACCAATACCGAGCATTACACTGGACCATTGCTGCTGCACAATATTCAAAGACTGACTGCTTCTGTTGAGTGACATCTGTCAATCACCACAGATGGTCAGACACTGCCAGTAATTGCATTCCAAAAAACTTTGCCTAAGTCAGATCTTTGCTCAACTCAGACAGAATTCAGAGGAACGGTTGATGTATTTCCACATAAAAATCTTCATCTAAGTCGGATTATGTAAGTCGGATTTTTGCCTAACTCGGACTAACTGAGCCGGTACATTTGATCCGAGATAATGTGTTTTCCTCGCCTAAGTCGGATTGCAGTATTCAACAAAACCACTTGGTTGCTTGGAGTACATGTACCAGATGAACTAAAAAGTGAAACGGCTATTCCAAGAAATTGACCCAGAGAAACACAACATATGTAGGCGTCACATCTTCACTCATCTAATACAACTACCATCACTCAGCCAATGGACGCAGGTATTACCAAGAACATGACATTCCATTACCGATACATCCTAGCCACCAGGAGACTAGATCAGGAGTCGCACCATTTTCTCAAGAAGTTGGACTATTTTGGACGCCGTCATTGCCCTGAAGTCAGCGTGGAACAAAGTGAAACAGGAAACTTCTAAAATGCTACAAAAAAGCGGGATTCGTTGAAGGTGTTGAACGTCAAGACGACGGCGACAACAATGCAGCTGCTTCGTTCAGAAATGTATGGGACAAGCTCTGCGAGGTGTATGGAGATGCTGTATGTATGATGGACGACTGTGTTGGTGTGAATGACATAGCAGACACTTCAGCTACTCAAGTGACGAGCAGATCATTGAAACCGTACAAAACCCTGACGCAGAAGGTTTACTGAGCGATGATGAGGACGACGAAGTCTCAGTATCTGAAGATAACAAAACTCAGTGACACACATCCAGCTTTACAGACACTAATGCTGGGCGTACACTGCTAAATTTTTGTTGTGAGTTGTCTGTTTGATCGACTAAAAGCTGATTCATCATTTGAAACTAGAATCGCAGCAACAGAAGTTGTGTAACGTATGATGGTGACAGACGAGATGTCGTCGGTGCTTGTTGATCAAACAGATGACTCTCAACAAAACTTTAAAAGTGTATGCCCAGCATTAGACGCTATGGTTTGACGCTCGGTGAGATTGAAGAGTTGACTGACAAGTGCGAGGCCATTCTCATGTGAGTCTCAATAAAGATTACACAGAGCAAGATGACCGACATTAACGATCAATAATAATAATATAACATTAGATTCGTGCCAAAATGAAGCAGAGAAATTATATTACTGCATAACGTTGTGTGTTGCCTGTGGACATCAACATATATGTCGAATTACCGCAGTATCCAGTCACGTTCAAGCATCGTTCACATGTACCTATAGGGCTTTTAGAGGGCTGCCTTTTGTGTGAGCACTGAGACATATAATCTTCAGTTAAGTTGGATTTTCGCATAACTCGGATTAAATCACTTAGTCCGATTGAATCCAGCTTGGGCGAGGTTTACTGTACTTATATAAGATGGAAACTACCAGCCAAGACGGGACATTTCCGGCTTGGCTGTATATTCAAGTAATCAGGTTACCTGCTAATTTATAATGAAAACATCAGTGATCATGATTAGGCAAGATATTTTAGCTTATATTTTTGTATTACATTACGTAATATGTTTACTACCACTAACATTTGTAACAATTACATAACTCTAAATTACTTCTAATTGTGGTAAACTGTGCTTCAATCAAGTAATCGATCCAGTTATTTAACCTGATGGGTTTTTGCAACACAAACAGCAACAGTTATGTTGTTAGCTAGTTTATGCCCACCTGTATATTATCAAAAAAGTCCCACATGGGAGTTTTTATTTTGTGCAATATCTTGGGGGGTGCATAGTAAAGTTATGTGTAGATACTTGGCAAGCCATGGGTAGGCATAAATTTGTATCGACAAATGTTGCAACTGAAAATTCACTAACTAATAATAGAATGCCACTTTGGCAAGTTCTAGAATGATTGCATTGTAATAAAAAGTGCATTACCTTTTAAATGCTGTAATTTTGTTTGGATGATTGTTGGCTTTGAAACTAGGTCTAGAACACAAACTCACAGCTATGTAAAAATTATTTATTACAAATGCAACTTATGTTTGACTGGCACTTTGAAGGAAACGCAGAGGGTCAAAAATTAAAATTTTCTTGCTAGACAACATAAAGCGTAGTGAATCGAACAAGTACCTATTTCATTTATTACAAATGCAACTTATGTTTGACTGGCACTTTGAAGGAAATGCAGAGGGTCAAAAATTACAATTTTCTTGCTAGACAACATAAAGCGTAGTGAATCGAACAAGTACCTATTTCATTTTGTATAGATGCTATAAAACACAAACATTAATGATAACGTTTTGCCTCAAATGAAATACTGTATATTGTATGCCGATAAACCATGTAATTTTGTATTATACAAAATAGGTAAAACAGTAAAAAAAACAGTCCACTTACTCATAGGACTGACATCATAATACTTCTCGTGAACTCCAAGTAATGGTATAATATCAGATGACTTCATCCAAATGAACTGGAACTATGGAAGTGTTTTTTCATTTAAAGTATACACGCACGTGCTATCTGATACAATTTCTGTGGAAAGTTGCATAGCATTATGTGCGTAGCTAATAAACTGATGAAACATTAAATTTTTTTTTAAAGTCATTAAAAGTACTAAATATTTTAAACCTATCACCACAGAAAATTACAGTAGACACTGCTACAATGGGACAAGCTCAATGGTACATGCAACATATCACAATATACACAGAATGTGTCGCTATAAAAAGTGACACATTCCTGTATGTCACCAAGAAAGTGACTGGCATTCCTGTGTGTCAAGTATGTCACTAAGAAAGTGACAGGCATTCATATGTGTCAAGTACATGTATGTCACTATAAAAAGTGACTCGCATTCCTCGATGTCACTATAACAAAGTGACTGGCATTCCATAATGTCAAGCATGTAACTATAAGAATGTGGCAGGCATTCCACTATAGGTCACTATAAGTATGTTACAGATGGGTTACCAGGGATATTTGGTTACCAATGACACTTGGACTACCAATGAGACCGACTATGATGTGTGAAGCGTTCAGGCTGACGAGGCGCCCGACTTCTCTCCATTTGTGCTGCTCATTGACGCTAACTCCAGTGACATGTCATCGTCATCCTCGGAGCCTTCAGTGTCGGAGTACGGCATACGCGGCGACATTCGGCAGCCACGCGACATGTAGTACGGCAGCTTGCCGCAGGCAGCGAGAAGTAGGCCAAAGTACGGGGGCGATGCCTTCATTGGGCGTGATATGTACTCGGGGTGGTATTGCACGGCAATGAAGTATGGATGATCTAAACAGAGAGAACATTGGGATATCATATGTGGTCATCTGAACACTAGAATATCATCAGTTATCTAAACAGAGAGAACACTGAAATATCACCAGTCATCATCTGAACAGAGAGAACATAAAATGTCATCAGAAGTCGTCTAAAAAGAGAGAACATTGAAATATCATCAGTCATCATCTGAACAGAGAGAACATAAAATGTCATCAGAAGTCGTCTAAAAAGAGAGAACATTGAAATATCATCAGTCATCATCTGAACAGAGGAACATAAAATGTCATCAGAAGTCGTCTAAAAAGAGAGAACATTGAAATATCACCAGTGGTCATCTAGAAATCTTCACCATTTGAATCTTGATTGTGTGTGTTGGGTGTCACAATAAGGCTTGGCAAAGCAATTTTTCTTGTCAAATGGTATTGCCCATCAACACTCTAGGAACCAACGAAATGACCATTGTAGCCTGCCCGTCTCTAAACTGTTTCAAAAACAGATTAGACATGCACTGGGCAAACGAGTGCTACACCTACCATAGAGTCAAATGTATATATCCACAAAACAACGTCTAAGTTTGAAAACCAAGATTTGGTTACACAAGTGTAAAAAGATAGACTGGGAAGACAAGTTGACAACGGGCAATAGCCTTACAAGTTCCGTACAAGATGATGATGATGAAGAGGTTCTTTCCAGCTCACAAATCACCGAGCACTTGCTTCCATGTAAACGTCAGTAGAGCCTCCTCCACTACAGTCCACATTCACCCTCTAACTCCAGTATCTTACTAACCGCCAGTCAATACTCACCCTCTAACTCCAGTATCTTACTAACCGCCAGTCAATACTCACCCTCTAACTCCAGTATCTTACTAACCGCCATTCAATACTCACCCTCTAACTCCAGTATCTTACTAACCGCCAGTCAATACTCACCCTCTAACTCCAGTATCTTACTAACCGCCAGTCAATACTCACCCTCTAACTCCAGTATCTTACTAACCGCCAGTCAAAACTCACCCTCTAACTCCAGTATCTTACTAACCGCCAGTCAAAACTCACCCTCTAACTCCAGTATCTTACTAACCGCCAGTCAATACTCACCCTCTAACTCCAGTATCTTACTAACCGCCAGTCAATACTCACCCTCTAACTCCAGTATCTTACTAACCGCCAGTCAATACTCACCCTCTAACTCCAGTATCTTACTAACCGCCAGTCAATACTCACCCTCTAACTCCAGTATCTTACTAACCGCCAGTCAATACTCACCCTCTAACTCCAGTATCTTACTAACCGCCAGTCAATACTCACCCTCTAACTCCAGTATCTTACTAACCGCCAGTCAATACTCACCCTCTAACTCCAGTATCTTACTAACCGCCAGTCAATACTCACCCTCTAACTCCAGTATCTTACTAACCGCCAGTCAATACTCACCCTCTAACTCCAGTATCTCCATGCGTTCTCCATCTACGTCTTGGCCAACAAACTTCAGACCTTTCTCCTCAAACTGGGACACAAATGCTGGGTTCACCTGCCACAAACAGTGCCACTTAGATAACACCTCCACACACAGTACAAGTCAGTAGACGACCAATATAATCACCTCCACACACAGTACAAGTCAGTCGACGACCAATATAATCACCTCCACACACAGTACAAGTCAGTCGACGACCAATATAATCACCTCCACACACAGTACAAGTCAGTAGACGACCAATATAATCACCTCCACACACAGTACAAGTCAGTCGACGACCAATATAATCACCTCCACACACAGTACAAGTCAGTCGACAACCAATATAATCACCTCCACACACAGTACAAGTCAGTCGACGACCAATATAATCACCTCCACACACAGTACAAGTCAGTAGACGACCAATATAATCACCTCCACACACAGTACAAGTCAGTCGACGACCAATATAATCACCTCCACACACAGTACAAGTTAGTCGACGACCAATATAATCACCTCCACACACAGTACAAGTCAGTCGACGACCAATATAATCACCTCCACACACAGTACAAGTCAGTAGACGACCAATATAATCACCTCCACACACAGTACAAGTCAGTAGACGACCAATATAATCACCTCCACACACAGTACAAGTCAGTCGACGACCAATATAATCACAGTATCCAGTCCTCAGGACTGCTCAAAGCACTTTACATTTTACTCACTGGCAGACCTGTTCAATCAAACACCATCTCAACTTCTCTGGAAATGAGTATGCTGTTCTGAAGATATAACATAAAAATCTCACATAATGATTTGCTACCCACGGACTATGTGAAGTTCTAGCTAGGCAAAAGATTGGTGCAAATAAATACTGAAATGACATAACTTACCTCATATCTGTGCCTGTGTCTCTCCTCTACATAGTCGACATTGCCGTAAAGTTTCCCTGCAAACACAATAACCACATTTAAGGACCTGCCAATAACTATGTCACTCTCCCGTACAGCAATAGTACATCTATAGTAGATCTCAGACAACCCTAGTGTAGATTGCCGATATGTGGCTACAAAACCTTCCATTATCTTTGATAACCCAAGGAGGACACCACGGTAAAGAAATCCAGTGTATATTTTAAGCACACAGGATGACCCCAGATATGGCATGAGAGAAAACTGGCAGTGATTGACGCACAGAGAACTAATCACAAACTATCACCTGGCACACTTCAGCCAATAGTCCAGACTGTTGACAAAACTACAACAAAACATCACTTACACTCTGGGATGGTCGCACACGTTTGCAAAGTTCCCAGAATGTAAAGCATTGTGTATCCATGGGTGGGTGATGGGTGATGACCGCATATCACAGAGAAAATAAATTCAAGGAGGATATAAATGCATACATTAAAATCGCTGCTCCCACACCACATACTGGGGGGTGTTGGTTTTAATCAATATGAAATGCATTACTTTTTATACTCTACAAACGTATGAGTCCACCTATTATAAATACAAGTTTGCTTGAACTCACTAATGGTAGATGTGCCAGGTTTGAAGACTGTCTTGCGCAGGCCTAGTCGCATTGTCCCGCCAAGCTGGCCCGGATTGTGTTCAGGCATCTCTATCACCTACACAGAAACATGAGTAATACGACAAGCTGGAAATACATGTAAGAGAAGGCTTAATGGTAAACACTGGTATTTAGTCATCAAACAGTACAGGTTTTCAACATTGCAAAGGAAATTGTAACATGCAACACATAATAAGGTCATTGTTGATAACTAATAATATATTAAAACTTATACATCGTAATTTTGACTTTTCACTAACACAAAAAAATAAAATAACTTGTACCTACCACTGGGTGAGTAGTGCTTGGCTCAGCCTCTGTTGAGTGGGCGTCCAACCAGTCTAGTTTGTTCCTCGCAAACTCTATTACCGCACACTGCATGCCTAGGCAGATGCCTGGAAACACAAACACACTGCATGCCTAGACAGATGCCTGAAAACACAAACACACTGCATGCCTAGATAGATGTCTAGACACACAAACACACTGCATGCCTAGACAGATGTCTAGAAACACAAACAAACTGTATGCCTAGACAGATGCCTGGAAACACAAACACACTGCATGCCTAGATAGATGTCTAGAAACACAAACACACTGCATGCTGAGTGCCCCAAGACAGATGGTTTTAAACAGAAGCACACTGTATCCCCAGACAGATCCATAATAAATTCACAGATAGGTTAATCAGTATATGAAAAGTTGACATTTGATGACATCGCCTGTAGCAGACTGCGCCAGACAAGCCACCCTAGGGAGGCTGTCACTTGGCACAAGTCTGCAGCTTTCTCTCCCAAAGATTAATTCTCAATGCACCCATCTATTCAGGATGCAGTGTACTCAACACTTTGGTACAACACTAACTCAACATGCTAAAAAACAAAGATCCAGACAGATCCCTACAAACACATTGCTTGCCCAGACAGATCCCTACAAACACATTGCTTGCCCAGACAGATCCCTATAAACATATAACATCCCCAGACAGATCCCTACAAACACATTGCTTGCCCAGACAGATCCCTACAAACACAGTGCTTGCCCAGACAGATCCCTACAAACACATTGCATGCCCAGACAGATCCTACAAACACATTGCATGCCCTAACAGATCCCCGCAAACACAATACATGCTCAGACAGATCCCTACAAACACACTACATGCCCTGACAGATCCCTACAAACACACTGTATACCAAAACATATACAGCAAACACAAGCATGTTGCAAACCCAGACAGTTCCTTAAAACATTCTATATTTTCTCCAGTAATATACAAAGTAGACATTTGGCGACATCGCCTGTAGCAGCCTGTGCCAGACAAGCCACCCTAGGGAGGCCGTCACTTGGCACAAGTCTGCAGTAACTATTGCCAAAGAATTAATTCGTACTTTTATTCGTACTCGTAGAATGTACTCGTACTCAGCTTTTAGCAATATACTCGTACTTGTACTCATCCATCATCAAAGTACTCGTACTCATACTCATGAAAATGTACTCGGCCCCAGGTCTGGCACACACACTTGCATGCCCAGACAGATCATTACTAACACATTGCATGCCCAGACAGATCATTACTAACACATTGCATGCCCAGACAGATCCCTACAAACACATTGCATGCCCTGACAGATCCCCGCAAACACAATACATGCTCAGACAGATCCCTACAAACACACTGTATACCAAAACCATATACAGCAAACACAAGCATACTGCAAACCCAGACAGTTCCATAAAACATTCTATATTTTCTCCAGTAATATACAAAATAGACATTTGGCGACATCGCCTGTAGCAGCCTGTGCCAGACAAGCCACCCTAGGGAGGCCGTCACTTGGCACAAGTCTGCAGTTTTCTCTGCCAAAGATTAATTCTCACTGCACCCATCTATTCAGGATGCAGTGTACTCAACACTTTGGTACAACTCTAACTCAACATGCTAAAAAACAAAGATCCAGACAGATCCCTACAAACACATTGCTTGCCCAGACAGATCCCTACAAACACATTGCTTGCCCAGACAGATCCCTACAAACACATTGCTTGCCCAGACAGATCCCTACAAACACATTGCTTGCCCAGACAGATCCCTACAAACACATTGCTTGCCCAGACAGATCCCTATAAACATATTACAAGCCCAGACAGATCCCTACAAACACAATTCTTGCCCAGACAGATCCCTACAAACACATTGCTTGCCCAGACAGATCCCTATAAACATATTACATGCCCAGACAGATCCCTACAAACACAATTCTTGCCCAGACAGATCCATGCACACACCAGACCTGGGGCGGAAGTACTCAGTACTCGTGTACATTTTTGAAGTATTCGTACTTGTACTCATTGTACTCAGATTTTACGAGTACATTACGAGTACATCTGAGTACTTTCTCAATATATATTGAGGAAAATATATTTATTTGTAGTTATAAAATGAAACTTTCCTGAAATATTTAAATGTTCAACTATTTTTTAAATATTGTGTTATTTCTGGTATAATACCACCTTACCATCCCTAGGCATAGCACATCCTCATTCTCTGATAACCATGACTATGATAACCAAACATGGCAACAGGCAACACCTTTTCCCAGTCAGAAACACCATGTTAAGCAAACAATAATTGTAGGCTATCAGCTCAGGTTTTGTTTGTTTAATTAAGTTACCAGGATGTCCATAAAGAGCCAATTAGCAGTCAACCCATCAGTTAGACAGGAAATGCCTTTGATGTAGTCTGGAGACTGTCTGGCTGACAGTGCCAACTACTAAGAACAAGAACTGACAGTCTTCCTCTGTAGAAGTAAGGTGGCTCAAGTCAGACTGCCTCCTACAATAGTATAATCCGGTGCCAGCAGCCTG
Source organism: Paraescarpia echinospica (assembly GCA_020002185.1). NCBI lineage: Eukaryota > Metazoa > Annelida > Polychaeta > Sabellida > Siboglinidae > Paraescarpia > Paraescarpia echinospica. Next base: position 15,467,890 of record CM034542.1, read on the forward strand.
GCTAAAAAGTCCAAAGGGGATTTTGAGCCTGTTATATGGACATGTGCTAACCCTCTCAAAACCAGTAGCCTACGATCAGAAAATATAAATTGCAAACTTCTAATATCAGCAAAAAAATTATTAACTGCCATTGCATATTCACTTATGCCAAGTTATATAAATTAGATTAATAAAAAATATGTTATTATTTACTATTTATATTTTAAAAAATGTACTCGTACTTTTATTCGTACTCGTGAGAATGTACTCGTACTCAGCTTTTAGCAATATACTCGTACTTGTACTCATCCATCATCAAAGTACTCGTACTCATACTCATGAAAATGTACTCGGCCCCAGGTCTGGCACACACACTGCATGCCCAGACAGATCATTACTAACACATTGCATGCCCAGACAGATCATTACTAACACATTGCATGCCCAGACAGATCCCTACAAACACATTGCATGCCCTGACAGATCCCCGCAAACACAATACATGCTCAGACAGATCCCTACAAACACACTGTATACCAAAACATATACAGCAAACACAAGCATACTGCAAATCCAGACAGTTTCATAAAACATTCTATATTTTCTCCAGTAATATACAAAATAGACATTTGGCGACATCGCCTGTAGCAGCCTGTGCCAGACAAGCCACCCTAGGGAGGCCGTCACTTGGCACAAGTCTGCAGTTTTCTCTGCCAAAGATTAATTCTCACTGCACCCATCTATTCAGGATGCAGTGTACTCAACACTTTGGTACAACTCTAACTCAACATGCTAAAAAACAAAGATCCAGACAGATCCCTACAAACACATTGCTTGCCCAGACAGATCCCTACAAACACATTGCTTGCCCAGACAGATCCCTACAAACACATTGCTTGCCCAGACAGATCCCTACAAACACATTGCTTGCCCAGACAGATCCCTACAAACACATTGCTTGCCCAGACAGATCCCTATAAACATATTACAAGCCCAGACAGATCCCTACAAACACAATTCTTGCCCAGACAGATCCCTACAAACACATTGCTTGCCCAGACAGATCCCTATAAACATATTACATGCCCAGACAGATCCCTACAAACACAATTCTTGCCCAGACAGATCCATGCACACACCAGACCTGGGGCGGAAGTACTCAGTACTCGTGTACATTTTTGAAGTATTCGTACTTGTACTCATTGTACTCAGATTTTACGAGTACATTACGAGTACATCTGAGTACTTTCTCAATATATATTGAGGAAAATATATTTATTTGTAGTTATAAAATGAAACTTTCCTGAAATATTTAAATGTTCAACTATTTTTTAAATATTGTGTTATTTCTGGTATAATACCACCTTACCATCCCTAGGCATAGCACATCCTCATTCTCTGATAACCATGACTATGATAACCAAACATGGCAACAGGCAACACCTTTTCCCAGTCAGAAACACCATGTTAAGCAAACAATAATTGTAGGCTATCAGCTCAGGTTTTGTTTGTTTAATTAAGTTACCAGGATGTCCATAAAGAGCCAATTAGCAGTCAACCCATCAGTTAGACAGGAAATGCCTTTGATGTAGTCTGGAGACTGTCTGGCTGACAGTGCCAACTACTAAGAACAAGAACTGACAGTCTTCCTCTGTAGAAGTAAGGTGGCTCAAGTCAGACTGCCTCCTACAATAGTATAATCCGGTGCCAGCAGCCTGGCTAAAAAGTCCAAAGGGGATTTTGAGCCTGTTATATGGACATGTGCTAACCCTCTCAAAACCAGTAGCCTACGATCAGAAAATATAAATTGCAAACTTCTAATATCAGCAAAAAAATTATTAACTGCCATTGCATATTCACTTATGCCAAGTTATATAAATTAGATTAATAAAAAATATGTTATTATTTACTATTTATATTTTAAAAAATGTACTCGTACTTTTATTCGTACTCGTGAGAATGTACTCGTACTCAGCTTTTAGCAATATACTCGTACTTGTACTCATCCATCATCAAAGTACTCGTACTCATACTCATGAAAATGTACTCGGCCCCAGGTCTGGCACACACACTGCATGCCCAGACAGATCATTACTAACACATTGCATGCCCAGACAGATCATTACTAACACATTGCATGCCCAGACAGATCCCTACAAACACATTGCATGCCCTGACAGATCCCCGCAAACACAATACATGCTCAGACAGATCCCTACAAACACACTGTATACCAAAACATATACAGCAAACACAAGCATACTGCAAATCCAGACAGTTTCATAAAACATTCTATATTTTCTCCAGTAATATACAAAATAGACATTTGGCGACATCGCCTGTAGCAGCCTGTGCCAGACAAGCCACCCTAGGGAGGCCGTCACTTGGCACAAGTCTGCAGTTTTCTCTGCCAAAGATTAATTCTCACTGCACCCATCTATTCAGGATGCAGTGTACTCAACACTTTGGTACAACTCTAACTCAACATGCTAAAAAACAAAGATCCAGACAGATCCCTACAAACACATTGCTTGCCCAGACAGATCCCTACAAACACATTGCTTGCCCAGACAGATCCCTACAAACACATTGCTTGCCCAGACAGATCCCTACAAACACATTGCTTGCCCAGACAGATCCCTACAAACACATTGCTTGCCCAGACAGATCCCTATAAACATATTACAAGCCCAGACAGATCCCTACAAACACAATTCTTGCCCAGACAGATCCCTACAAACACATTGCTTGCCCAGACAGATCCCTATAAACATATTACATGCCCAGACAGATCCCTACAAACACAATTCTTGCCCAGACAGATCCATGCACACACCAGACCTGGGGCGGAAGTACTCAGTACTCGTGTACATTTTTGAAGTATTCGTACTTGTACTCATTGTACTCAGATTTTACGAGTACATTACGAGTACATCTGAGTACTTTCTCAATATATATTGAGGAAAATATATTTATTTGTAGTTATAAAATGAAACTTTCCTGAAATATTTAAATGTTCAACTATTTTTTAAATATTGTGTTATTTCTGGTATAATACCACCTTACCATCCCTAGGCATAGCACATCCTCATTCTCTGATAACCATGACTATGATAACCAAACATGGCAACAGGCAACACCTTTTCCCAGTCAGAAACACCATGTTAAGCAAACAATAATTGTAGGCTATCAGCTCAGGTTTTGTTTGTTTAATTAAGTTACCAGGATGTCCATAAAGAGCCAATTAGCAGTCAACCCATCAGTTAGACAGGAAATGCCTTTGATGTAGTCTGGAGACTGTCTGGCTGACAGTGCCAACTACTAAGAACAAGAACTGACAGTCTTCCTCTGTAGAAGTAAGGTGGCTCAAGTCAGACTGCCTCCTACAATAGTATAATCCGGTGCCAGCAGCCTGGCTAAAAAGTCCAAAGGGGATTTTGAGCCTGTTATATGGACATGTGCTAACCCTCTCAAAACCAGTAGCCTACGATCAGAAAATATAAATTGCAAACTTCTAATATCAGCAAAACAATTATTAACTGCCATTGCATATTCACTTATGCCAAGTTATATAAATTAGATTAATAAAAAATATGTTATTATTTACTATTTATATTTTTAAAAATGTACTCGTACTTTTATTCGTACTCGTGAGAATGTACTCGTACTCAGCTTTTAGCAATATACTCGTACTTGTACTCATCCATCATCAAAGCACTCGTACTCATACTCATGAAAATGTACTCGGCCCCAGGTCTGGCACACACACTGCATGCCCAGACAGATCATTACTAACACATTGCATGCCCAGACAGATCATTACTAACACATTGCATGCCCAGACAGATCCCTACAAACACATTGCATGCCCTGACAGATCCCCGCAAACACAATACATGCTCAGACAGATCCCTACAAACACACTGTATACCAAAACATATACAGCAAACACAAGCATACTGCAAATCCAGACAGTTTCATAAAACATTCTATATTTTCTCCAGTAATATACAAAATAGACATTTGGCGACATCGCCTGTAGCAGCCTGTGCCAGACAAGCCACCCTAGGGAGGCCGTCACTTGGCACAAGTCTGCAGTTTTCTCTGCCAAAGATTAATTCTCACTGCACCCATCTATTCAGGATGCAGTGTACTCAACACTTTGGTACAACTCTAACTCAACATGCTAAAAAACAAAGATCCAGACAGATCCCTACAAACACATTGCTTGCCCAGACAGATCCCTACAAACACATTGCTTGCCCAGACAGATCCCTACAAACACATTGCTTGCCCAGACAGATCCCTACAAACACATTGCTTGCCCAGACAGATCCCTATAAACATATTACAAGCCCAGACAGATCCCTACAAACACAATTCTTGCCCAGACAGATCCCTACAAACACATTGCTTGCCCAGACAGATCCCTATAAACATATTACATGCCCAGACAGATCCCTACAAACACAATTCTTGCCCAGACAGATCCATGCACACACCAGACCTGGGGCGGAAGTACTCAGTACTCGTGTACATTTTTGAAGTATTCGTACTTGTACTCATTGTACTCAGATTTTACGAGTACATTACGAGTACATCTGAGTACTTTCTCAATATATATTGAGGAAAATATATTTATTTGTAGTTATAAAATGAAACTTTCCTGAAATATTTAAATGTTCAACTATTTTTTAAATATTGTGTTATTTCTGGTATAATACCACCTTACCATCCCTAGGCATAGCACATCCTCATTCTCTGATAACCATGACTATGATAACCAAACATGGCAACAGGCAACACCTTTTCCCAGTCAGAAACACCATGTTAAGCAAACAATAATTGTAGGCTATCAGCTCAGGTTTTGTTTGTTTAATTAAGTTACCAGGATGTCCATAAAGAGCCAATTAGCAGTCAACCCATCATTTAGACAGGAAATGCCTTTGATGTAGTCTGGAGACCATGCCACTTGGCACTGGCTGACAGTGCCAACTACTAAGAACAAGAACTGACAGTCTTCCTCTGTAGAAGTAAGGTGGCTCAAGTCAGACTGCCTCCTACAATAGTATAATCCGGTGCCAGCAGCCTGGCTAAAAAGTCCAAAGGGGATTTTGAGCCTGTTATATGGACATGTGCTAACCCTCTCAAAACCAGTAGCCTACGATCAGAAAATATAAATTGCAAACTTCTAATATCAGCAAAAAAATTATTAACTGCCATTGCATATTCACTTATGCCAAGTTATATAAATTAGATTAATTAATAATAAAAAATATGTTATTATTTACTATTTATATTTAAAAAAATGTACTCGTACTTTTATTCGTACTTGTGAGAATGTACTTGTACTCAGCTTTTAGCAATGTACTCGTACTTGTACTCATCCATCATCAAAGTACTCGTACTCATACTCATGAAAATGTACTCGGCCCCAGGTCTGGCACACATGCTGCATGCCCAGACAGATCATTACTAACACATTACATGCCCAGACAGATCCCTACAAACACATTGCATGCCCTGACAGATCCCCGCAAACACAATACATGCTCAGACAGATCCATACAAACACACTGTATACCAAAACATATACAGCAAACACAAGCATACTGCAAATCCAGACAGTTTCATAAAACATTCTATATTTTCTCCAGTAATATACAAAATAGACATTTGGCGACATCGCCTGTAGCAGCCTGCGCCAGACAAGCCACCCTAGGGAGGTCGTCACCTGGCACAAGTCTGCAGCTTTCTCTCCCAAAGATTAATTCTCACTGCACCCACCTATTCAGGATGCAGTGTACTCAACACTTTGGTACAACGCTAACTTGACAGATTAAAACATAAATAAACAGTGATCACTTCTTATTGTCATTCTCGTCTCAAACAATTGCCAAAGTTATTTTTCTCAAACGCTTATGACTCCACCTGTACCAAATCAAACAGAACAGACTAAGACAGAAGTTGTATTTCTCTTATAGCAGCTTCAATAGTCTTATTTAACAAACGCAACTGTTTACAATCATTACCAACTGGTAATTGTACTCACCAAGGAATGGCTTCTTGGTCTTGCGTGCCCAGCCTGCAGCCAACACCTTGCCCTCCATACCCCGCACCCCGAAGCCCCCAGGAACGAGGACACCACTGCTGCTACAGAGCTGGTGCCATGCCTCGTGGTACCGCACTGGGTCCTCTTGCTGAGTCTCCAGTTCCAGGTCTGTTGCTTCAATATACTGCAACACACGGTCGCACAAACAATGAGTCAAACAACTCATGGTCGCACAAACAATGAGTCAAACAACTCATGGTCACACAAACAATGAGTCAAACAACTCATGGTCACACAAACAATGAGTCAAACAACTCATGGTCACACAAACAATGAGTCAAACAACTCATGGTCACACAAACAATGCATCAAACAGCACACGGTCGTACAAACAATAAGTCAAACAACTCAAGGTCACACAAACAATGAGTCAAACAACACAGTCACACAAACAATGAGTCAAACAACTCATGGTCACAAAAACAATGAGTCAAACAACACACGGTCACACAAACAATGAGTCAAACAACTCATGGTCACACAAACAATGAGTCAAACAAATCATGGTCACACAAACAATGAGTCAAACAACTCATGGTCACACAAACAATGAGTCAAACAACTCATGGTCACACAAACAATGAGTCAAACAACTCATGGTCACACAAACAATGAGTCAAACAACTCATGGTCACACAAACAATGCATCAAACAGCACACGGTCGTACAAACAATAAGTCAAACAACTCATGGTCACACAAACAATGAGTCAAACAACACAGTCACACAAACAATGAGTCAAACAACTCATGGTCGCACAAACAATGAGTCAAACAACTCATGGTCGCACAAACAATGAGTCAAACAACTCATGGTCACACAAACAATGAGTCAAACAATTCATGGTCACACAAACAATGCATCAAACAGCACACGGTCGTACAAATAATAAGTCAAACAACATACGGTCAACAAACAATGAGTCAAACAACACAGTCACACAAACAATGAGTCAAACAACTCATGGTCACACAAACAATGAGTCAAACAACTCATGGTCACACAAACAATGAGTCAAAGAACTCATGGTCACACAAACAATGAGTCAAACAACTCATGGTCACACAAGCAATGAGTCAAACAACTCATGGTCACACAAACAATGAGTCAAACAACTCATGGTCACACAAACAATGCATCAAACAGCACACGGTCGTACAAACAATAAGTCAAACAACTCGTGGTCACACAAACAATGAGTCAAACAACACAGTCACACAAACAATGAGTCAAACAACTCATGGTCACACAAACAATGAGTCAAACAACTCATGGTCACACAAACAATGAGTCAAACAACTCATGGTCACACAAACAATGCATCAAACAGCACACGGTCGTACAAACAATAAGTCAAACAACTCATAGTCACACAAACAATGAGTCAAACAACAGTCACACAAACAATGAGTCAAACAACTCATGGTCACACAAACAATGAGTCAAACAACTCATGGTCACACAAACAATGAGTCAAACAACACACGGTCAACAAACAATGCATCAAACAGCACACGGTCGTACAAACAATAAGTCAAACAACACACGGTCAACAAACAATGAGTCAAACAACTCATGGTCACACAAACAATGAGTCAAACAACTCATGGTCACACAAACAATGAGTCAAACAACTCATGGTCAACAAACAATGAGTCAAACAACTCATAGTCACACAAACAATGCATCAAACAACTCATGGTCACACATACAATGAGTCAAACAACACAGTCACACAAACAATGAGTCAAACAACACAGTCACACAAACAATGAGTCAAACAACTCATGGTCACACAAACAATGAGTCAAACAACTCATGGTCACACAAACAATGAGTCAAACAACTCATGGTCACACAAACAATGAGTTAAACAACTCATGGTCACACAAACAATGCATCAAACAGCACACGGTCGTACAAACAATAAGTCAAACAACTCATGGTCACACAAACAATGAGTCAAACAACACAGTCACACAAACAATGAGTCAAACAACTCATGGTCACACAAACAATGAGTCAAACAACTCATGGTCACACAAACAATGAGCCAAACAACTCATGGTCACACAAACAATGAGTCAAACAACTCATGGTCACACAAACAATGAGTCAAACAACTCATGGTCACACAAACAATGAGTCAAACAACACATGGTCACACAAACAATGCATCAAACAGCACACGGTCGTACAAACAATAAGTCAAACAACTCAAGGTCACACAAACAATGAGTCAAACAACACAGTCACACAAACAATGAGTCAAACAACTCATGGTCACAAAAACAATGAGTCAAACAACACACGGTCACACAAACAATGAGTCAAACAACTCATGGTCACACAAACAATGAGTCAAACAACTAATGGTCACACAAACAATGAGTCAAACAACTCATGGTCACACAAACAATGAGTCAAACAACTCATGGTCACACAAACAATGAGTCAAACAACTCATGGTCACACAAACAATGAGTCAAACAACACACGGTCAACAAACAATGCATCAAACAGCACACGGTCGTACAAACAATAAGTCAAACAACACACGGTCAACAAACAATGAGTCAAACAACTCATGGTCACACAAACAATGAGTCAAACAACTCATGGTCACACAAACAATGAGTCAAACAACTCATGGTCACACAAACAATGCATCAAACAGCACACGGTCGTACAAACAATAAGTCAAACAACTCATGGTCACACAAACAATGAGTCAAACAACACAGTCACACAAACAATGAGTCAAACAACTCATGGTCACACAAATAATGAGTCAAACAACTCATGGTCACACAAACAATGCATTAAACAGCACACGGTCGTACAAACAATAAGTCAAACAACACACGGTCAACAAACAATGAGTCAAACAACTCATAGTCACACAAACAATGCATCAAACAACTCATGGTCACACATACAATGAGTCAAACAACACAGTCACACAAACAATGAGTCAAACAACACAGTCACACAAACAATGAGTCAAACAACTCATGGTCACACAAACAATGAGTCAAACAACTCATGGTCACACAAACAATGAGTCAAACAACTCATGGTCACACAAACAATGAGTTAAACAACTCATGGTCACACAAACAATGCATCAAACAGCACACGGTCGTACAAACAATAAGTCAAACAACTCATGGTCAAACAAACAATGAGTCAAACAACACAGTCACACAAACAATGAGTCAAACAACTCATGGTCACACAAACAATGAGTCAAACAACTCATGGTCACACAAACAATGAGTCAAACAACACACGGTCAACAAACAATGCATCAAACAGAACACGGTCGTACAAACAATAAGTCAAACAACACACGGTCAACAAACAATGAGTCAAACAACTCATGGTCACACAAACAATGAGTCAAACAACTCATGGTCACACAAACAATGAGTCAAACAACTCATGGTCACACAAACAATGCATCAAACAGCACACGGTCGTACAAACAATAAGTCAAACAACTCATGGTCACACAAACAATGAGTCAAACAACTCATGGTCACACAAACAATGAGTCAAACAACTCATGGTCACACAAACAATGCATTAAACAGCACACGGTCGTACAAACAATAAGTCAAACAATACACGGTCAACAAACAATGAGTCAAACAACTCATAGTCACACAAACAATGCATCAAACAACTCATGGTCACACATACAATGAGTCAAACAACACAGTCACACAAACAATGAGTCAAACAACACAGTCACACAAACAATGAGTCAAACAACTCATGGTCACACAAACAATGAGTCAAACAACTCATGGTCACACAAACAATGAGTTAAACAACTCATGGTCACACAAACAATGCATCAAACAGCACACGGTCGTACAAACAATAAGTCAAACAACTCATGGTCACACAAACAATGAGTCAAACAACACAGTCACACAAACAATGAGTCAAACAACTCATGGTCACACAAACAATGAGTCAAACAACTCATGGTCACACAAACAATGAGCCAAACAACTCATGGTCACACAAACAATGAGTCAAACAACTCATGGTCACACAAACAATGAGTCAAACAACTCATGGTCACACAAACAATGAGTCAAACAACACATGGTCACACAAACAATGCATCAAACAGCACACGGTCGTACAAACAATAAGTCAAACAACTCAAGGTCACACAAACAATGAGTCAAACAACACAGTCACACAAACAATGAGTCAAACAACTCATGGTCACAAAAACAATGAGTCAAACAACACACGGTCACACAAACAATGAGTCAAACAACTCATGGTCACACAAACAATGAGTCAAACAACTAATGGTCACACAAACAATGAGTCAAACAACTCATGGTCACACAAACAATGAGTCAAACAACTCATGGTCACACAAACAATGAGTCAAACAACTCATGGTCACACAAACAATGAGTCAAACAACACACGGTCAACAAACAATGCATCAAACAGCACACGGTCGTACAAACAATAAGTCAAACAACACACGGTCAACAAACAATGAGTCAAACAACTCATGGTCACACAAACAATGAGTCAAACAACTCATGGTCACACAAACAATGAGTCAAACAACTCATGGTCACACAAACAATGCATCAAACAGCACACGGTCGTACAAACAATAAGTCAAACAACTCATGGTCACACAAACAATGAGTCAAACAACACAGTCACACAAACAATGAGTCAAACAACTCATGGTCACACAAACAATGAGTCAAACAACTCATGGTCACACAAACAATGAGTCAAACAACTCATGGTCACACAAACAATGAGTCAAACAACACAGTCACACAAACAATGTGTCAAACAATTAATTAATTACTGAATAAGTTGTAAACTTAAGTCTTGTGCTGAAATAATTCCAAATAAATAGCACCCTTATTTCTTATAGAACGAAGTCTTATTTCTAAAGTTGCCTTGGATATATGCATTTGTGCAAACAATGAGTGTCAATCTCCAAGTATCTTGCTTCAATATACTGCAACATGAGGTCAAATAAACTAATAAGCATGTTTTCCTTATTGATACAGTATCAATAATAACAAACTAATAAGCATGTTTTCCTTATTGATACAGTATCAATAATAACAAACTAATAAGCATGTTTTCCTTACTGATACAGTATTAATAATAACAAGCATGACTGCACAAGTACAGAGTTTGTTAGTGTTACAAAGTCAGCAGTTTGCCGTCTCTGCGCTGATGGCTAGACCTGCCCAAACATAGTGTTGATGCAGTGAAGCAGCCCGACTACACGTAGGTAGCTGGCCGCCAAACTAGCTGCACTTTCTTCTACCAAAGTTTAATTCTCACTAACACCAATATGGGGTGCAGTGTACTCAACACTTTGGCTTCTCAAACCTCGTAACTAATCATGCCCTTCCTCAAAAAGTTTGGTAAATACATATGTATATCTAATTTGCCTTGTTAATAGATGATACACCTATGTGATGGCTAATGTTATGCAATCATCACGTTATATACCTGGTTGATTTTAATACATTTCACTCCCAATTATACTTCCTTACAAATATACAAAAAATATTACAAGTTGCAAACTAATCTCACATCTGAATTTACCAATGTACCAAAAATCTGGAATCAACTCCCTATCGCTTTAAAATCACCTGAGAATATAGATAACTTTCATAAAAAATGAAGACTTAAGCATGACAACTGGTTCACTGGTCATTCAGCGAGACATCACGTGTACCTTGAGGTTGAGCTTGTGGTTACAGGCCATGGCCGCATGAGTGAGGGCCTTGATAACGGATGCGTACGCATCCTCGAGTCTCGTGTACTTGCCCACTAGAGCAATGGTGACCTCCTTCAGTAGACGGTCCTGTCTGGCAACAACAACACACACAGTCACCGAGACTGCTCCAGTCACACCTACACACGCCAGCAGGGGTATATGAAGGATCTGTGGAGGAGCAGGCTTGGTCACACTTTAGTTTCCCGCACTAAAATGTAACGGCATAATACATTACAGGATTTTTTATACTGTAAATGGGGCATGGCCCAACGTCCCCATCAATGCGCCACTGCCAGCCAGTATCGTTGACAACTATGGCATTTATTGGCTCATTTACTGATTTCACACCTTCAATAACTTGTGACAACACCTATATACATTGGTATATCGGGGCTTTACTATTAATATAAATAATCCTGTACTAAAACACAGCTACTGCCAGCTGAATTAACACGTGGTATCAACCCATTTTCTAACTATACACCTATCCAACAATGAGCTGAATGTCATATAAAGCAGTGAAAAATCTGTCGAGTAACTGAATCTGAAATTTACCTGCACTGATCTATACTACTATGCCTGATGCTTTGTGTGGTAATCTTGTTATGCGCCAAGCACAAGGAGAGTGGGCAATATTTCACTAACATTCTGACAAGCTAACAGGCCCAGTTTTGCTCCTTAACAATGATCTTGTTTACTGAAAACGTGGAGCGCAGTAGCACAGTGGCTAGAGCTTCAGACTCTCGACCGAGAGAACCTGGGTTCGAATCCTGTGCTGCGGTGTCGAACCTTGGGCAAGTCCGTCCATTCTACATTGCACCAGTTCACTGAGCTGTATGAATGAGTACCTGGCTATAGTCAGTGATGGATATTTGTGTATGAATAGTCTTCGTGCATTAACGTGGCTGGATGCTTCCCAGAGAAGTTGAGATGGTGTTTGATTGAACCAGGGAGTAAAGCTCTTTGAACAGTCATGAGGACACTTTCGCTGGTGTGTCACAGAAATAGTGTCCTTAATAATACAAATTTTCACACCTTGAAAATGCTCCTTAATTTAGTGGATTCTGTATAATGATGGATCTTCCTTATAAGACCATTACTTTAGTAATACGGTCCCCGGGACCAACACGTACCTGTCGGCAAGGTCTCTCCACTTGAGCAGGAACTTGCGGGGCCGCGGTCGAGGGAGCGGAATGTGTAGACGCTCGGCAAAGAACTCGACCAGTTTCTGGTCCTCCAGCAGAAGAGGCACACGGAAGATTGAACCAACGTCGTGCACGCCAATCACCTGTCAATGTACATCACGCTGCGACTCGTACACAAGTGTTTTGGACGTGTACTCTTTCCACGATAGGTGCACTAATGTGGTAGATGTATACAAAGTTGTCAATGCAAAAGAAAGCAAGAAAGTTGTCATGTAATGCTGGTTAGACATTCAACATATTAAAAAACTGACGTTGCAATCAAAATTATGCATACAACCTCCAACAATGTTTAATTATATGCATTAAATAACTAGGATGACACATCTCCAAGACCAATCTTTCTCGCATATAGTTCCTGATTAAACAACTTTGCCCTGTTTTTCGTTGCAAAAAAATCTGGGCCAGATTTTCATCAAAATACGTGACTGAACATCAGATTCCCACAAGTGTCAGCTATATTATAGGCTTGACGGACCTTGTTGCTAGGAAACATGTCAGGTGATGGATGAGTCAATTACCTGTTCTGGAGGAACGTGACAGAAGTTTGAGATCTTCTCTTTCACTTGTTCACTCAGGACTGTCTGACTTCGACACATTATCTGCAACCGTTTACATCACTGTTACTGACTGAGAAAGTAGGCACTAAGTAACTAGACAAATTCTCTGTAGACAACTTTATACATACATACACACACACACCAAAAGTTTATTATAAAACTATTACTATACAATGTTACTTATTATAGTGGTATAGTATTTACTAAAGAGCATCTTTTTTTGTTGTCATGGAAATAAAAAAAATATATAATAATGTTTCACTCAGTAAGAACTACTCATCATGATGGGCAGAACACATTGCATTACAATTGAAAATAAAAAATCTAGCAGAGGCGTGTCTCCTATGTAAGGCCAGTGTAAATATAAAAATATTTGTTACCAGGTCTGGACAGAGGCCAAGGCCTCGCAGTTCACGCACGCTGTTCTGTGTTGGCTTGGTCTTCTGCTCTCCTGTAGCTTTTGGCTAAACACACAAGTATATTATATAAGTGACCTACAGCCTACAGGCCTGTGGTAATAGTAATATGTAATAGTAACAATTACAAATATTGAAGTAGTAGTAATAGATTGAATAAAAACACACTGTAATAGGAAGCAATGTAATAGTAATTGACCTATTACTTTTATATTACTATTGGACATTTCAAAGTTCAATTTGAGTTGCGGATATTTACAGTCTATTTATTTAAATAATGTTTACAAGGAAAAAAATATTCCACTAGTTTCACCACATTTTATGATTGCTCCCCTGTAAATCATCGCCCTCATCTGACCCTGGAGGGTATGAGAGTTTACATAGCAGGAGATACTGGGACAGTGTGACAGCCGTATGGCTAAAAGGATTCAATAGTTCTTTGAAGTTGGCTCTCATGCCAACTACACTTTACACACAAGCCTATAATAATAATATGGGTTTAGTGGTTGCCTGCATGATACTGGACCTAAACAACAGAGATATATAAAACATCCTGATGTAGTTGTACTTGTGCCAATAATCAACT